>JAWQUT010000058.1:1258275-1313460 GCA_033807755.1 Ellobium chinense
CCCCCCCCCCAAAAAAAAATTCCTCCACTATCAACAGTGGCAGCGTCTAGGATCATGATTATCACTCCACATCATCCCCCTCCTCCTCTTCTTTATACCCACCTGAACTCACCCACATTTTTTAACACTGTTTCTTCCAGGTCTGAAGTTACTCTGAAACATTGAGTCATTGACCAGATACTTAGCCATATAGGGTCTGTTTTTGTTCTTAGGTACAACATACATGCTTCAGATGCACTACAAACACCCTACAATTCAGAGGGGCAGTGTGATATAAGTATGTACATGGAAAATGTAATACCTTACTTTGACAGGTGTTTTATCCATTCTTACACTATCACTACTCCACCTTGACTTTGAAGAAGCTGCACATAGTACTTGACACAATTCCAGAGATGTTCTGCCCCTCTGAGCAATAACCATAGAAGTGTCTGATTATAAAACCAATGCAGTTACATTATTATTTGACTTGTTACTTTATTTTTTAACATGTTTTTGTAATTTCCAGGATGTTCTTCAGCAAGTTCTTGTCATGCGACTACCCAACATCAGTGCCATCTGCAGGGAACCAGGAAAGGGTGAGTCATGGTGATTGGAGGGGGGAGAAAGGAGAAGAGGGGAGAAGGGGATGAGGGCAGTTGAGGAGATGGGATGTAGAAGGAAGCGAAGCAAATGATCTGTTTGTAGAGGGGAGGAATTTTGACTTGGGGAAGGAGGATGGAGATAAAATGAGGCTTGGAGCCTTTGAGAATTCTTCTTATTTCATTCAAATAGCTAGTGCGTTACATCAACAGTCATGTACTCAACTCTGATACATTGATGGTTTTAGTCATATATTATTGGTTCAAATACATGTAACATACCTGTTAGCAGAATCTCAGTTTCTATTTCTGATTTGTCTCACCATCACAGATCTGAATGAAAATTCGGTCTCACTGTGATTTAAGCCAAGTGTATGATGTACTTGATGTTTAGAAGGGGTTACAAACACATTGATAGTAACAACAGTAAATAGGGCTTGATACACCGGCAACCTGGATACTAATCTAAGCATGATGAATCAGTAGTATATTCCTGTTCATTCACTGTTTTCATTAACACTGCTTTCAGCACTCACACACAAGTGTGCATGTAAGCACACACACACACATTCATATGAATGCACCCACACTCAGAGGGAGAGAAAAAGAGACACATAGTTCCTAACTATGAAGAATCTTTAATTGTTCGTTTTACAAAGTGTTGTGAATGGATCTCATTTCACCCTTGATATAGTAATGATAAGTCATCCATCCCTGCAATCCCATTTCCTTCTTCTTCTTTCTTCTTCATTTCTTCATGTAATAATATTTGATGTGTTTCAATTTCCAAATTAATTCATGTTCACCTCACATTCTCTTCTCTTGCTTTCTTTATTATCTTGTGTAGTGGGTTTCTTTATTAATCAATGATAAGTCACTCACCAGCACTCGCATCCCACCTCCACAGATTCGAGTTTTGCGGAGATCCGCAAGGCCCTCCTGCTCGTCCTGGGTTGTGCAGTGCAGTGTGAGCAGAAGGAAGCTTTCATTGACAAGATCATGGCCATGGATATCACTGCACAGACGGAGATTGTGGAGAATATCAAAGAGGTGAGGCCTTACATGGCAGTAGATGGGTGGGGTCGTGGCAGGGATGCCCAGTCTCTTGAATAATCCAGAAATCTGGATTGGCCATATTTTAGCCTCTGCACTTTCTGGATTTGGTAAAAAAATTAGACCTGTTTTCTAGGATTTATACATTTTGGCGGGCATTTAGCTTTTCCTCAGATTCTTTTCTGTTTCACGGTAGAAAGTAAAGGGGGATTGATGCGCTTCCAATGAAATTTTGAGAGGGTTTTTGAAATTAAGGGGGGAGAGGGGGGGATCTTGCCTGAGAGACCACTGCTTGTCTGTATGTCAGTAGAGAACAGAGCTCTTGTGCCTTGGGTGATTCTATCCAGCCAGTTTGGTTCATCGTGCTTTCAGCATTAACAGCCTGTCTTGTGTTCTAAGCCTTGCACAGTTATGTTGGGACCAGCTGGGTGTGAACCCCCGTTAGATCTCACAGTTGAGTTGTTTTACTGTCTTTGCTTTCACACTAAATCCCCTAATGATGGGGTGGTGGTAGGAACCCTGTGGTGAACTGTGGCAAGGCCTTGAAAAATGATCCTTCTGTGAATAATTGAAACTTGGATCAGTGGGGCTCACACATAATATGCTGTGAGGTGGAGAAGGGTCTTGGTTGAATCTGTGGGAAAAAATGAGGGAGTGTGGTGGGAAGGTGGCAGGTAAGGGGAAGGGTGAAGATCTAAGGGGAATAAATGTGGTCTTGGCTGACTGATTAGTTTGATAGTTTATGTAGGTGGATGGTAAGA
This sequence comes from Ellobium chinense, assembly GCA_033807755.1. Lineage (NCBI taxonomy): Eukaryota > Metazoa > Mollusca > Gastropoda > Ellobiida > Ellobiidae > Ellobium > Ellobium chinense. The sequence goes on from JAWQUT010000058.1 coordinate 1,260,671, forward strand.
GAGCGAGGTGGGAGGGGGTAGGGGTGGGAGGCATTAACAGATGGAGAAGTAGCAATGAAGGAACATAATAATATGTAAGTGTAGTATAGAATGAGAAAAGTATGGTTTTGCTCAAACTTATCAATGCATTTATAACATAATGGTAGTGGAGCTCCATATGAACTTTCTGGAATTTAGCTTCTGTGTACTGAGGTTAGTTTATCTGTTACTGGCTCAGTAGATATGAGAGTTGTCACCTGCTGTGTTGTGTCGTCATTGTTATGAAAACATGTTTTGTTTTATCACACTGACTTAGAATTTAGAGTTCCTGAAGAGGATGTTTGGGACACCTGCATAGTTGTCTTTCATATACTCTCTCCATCCCTCCCTTATCTCTTTAAATCCAGTCGATTCTATGGGAACAGCTCTACATGTCATCTCATCGGAGTGGTCTATGAATGTTCTGATTTATTGGGCACCCCCCAACCCAAATCCACACTTATATATTTAATAAAAAGCATTTATTATCTTGCTCTGTCAACATAGGAAAGAGTAATAAACTACCATTCAAGATCCATCCAAGGAAATTTTCGTTGATGTACATACAATAAAGCCGTGATATAAAGTATGCCCTGGTACAGACCTGTGTATTTCCAGCCAGTTTGTCAGTAATGTTTATCCTATGAAGTGGAAAGAGCATGTTGTCATATCTTGAATACAGACTGTTAAAAAAAGTATTCCCAGTATTGTATATCATCTGTTCTCATGGTGAATTATAGTGGTCTGAATTTTACAAAGCCCTTCACAAAGGCACTGCGTTTTTGGCCTTTTTAGAAGGTCTTACAGCAATTAAAGGGGCTGGGTCGAACTGTGCTTCAGGATACCAGAGCATTGTAAATAATTGGTCCGTGTTATTCCTCACCACTCTCCCATGTTAATTACATGTATAGTGTTGGGTATACACCTTATCTCTGCCTTGTTTTCCCTTGTAATCTCTGGCTGAGCTGCTAAAGCAAGTCTTTACCTGTACTTGCCCTGTATAGTTGTAAATGGTCATACCTCCTGTGTTAGGCTTGAGTCTGTGAGTGAACACTGTGTGGTCTGAAGTTGAATTTGGACAAGAGTTAAAGTGTGTGGACTTTTTCTCTGGTTGAAAGTATTCTAGATTGAATTTAGTCTATCCTTCATTCTTTGAGAGACTCAAAAAATGAGGGAAGAAAATACTGATGACTTTACTAAATCCATCTTCTTTTCACAGGAATAGGGTACCGTAAATAGGAAAACTCTTGCAGATAAGGCCAAAGTTTATGTCGCTAGTTCAGAATACATCACTTCATTTTAATAATTCTGAAGGCCCTATCAAACAGAGATTTTATCAGTAGAGTCAAAATTACTTTGTAAGTCATTATTAGGTATTACTGTGTTAATCTTGTAATAAAAATTAAAATATAAATTTTTTTTCACATGATGATTTTTTTCCATGACTGTGGTGCAGAACTGTTGATAAGCTTATAATAGTTATAAACATCCAGCATCTTCTGTTGCATAAAATTCAAGGGCTTTTCTATTCTAGTGCCGATTAGCGGAAAGCCATGGCAACTCTTAAAGAGTACTGGGACAAAATCTGTTAACAGACTACTATGAATTAGACTTTGTATTTCTTTGGAAACAGTGTCAGGGAATGAACTTCTCCTTCAGTATCTCCTCTGCTGTGCAGTCTATGGTGCAAACTGCCCAGTTTGTGTCTACTAGACTGGACTTAACAGGCAATCTGGGCTTATGAGCATAGGTTTCACAGCTTCTAACATTATTGGATAGGATGATCAGGCAAGATCAAGAATAACTGATAAATAGTTCTAAACCTGTGATACAGTTAATCAGGTTAATGCTATATTTAATCAGTACCATGTTGTCATTTGACAACAAATCCTTAAACCTCCTCCCCTTCCTTCTCCCCTCCCCCACCCAATTAAAAAAAAAGAGGTGATTTGTTTTTTGTGTTCTATCTCTCAGTCAGTTCAGTTTTCCAAATTTATTATTGTAGCTCTCCTGACAGAAAAATTCATAAGATTTCTCCATCCAGCTCATGAATCCATGATGCAAACAGCATCCAATTATAATATTTTGATTTTCTTCAAATAAAATGGTGCCATTTAGGGTTAATCACATTTTGATTCCTCCTGCAGGTGACAGATGACACTGAATCCATCTTGCCCACCCAGAGACCAGAGTCCCCAACCGGTGCTGTCACATACATAGACAAGATGTTCCACCATCTCAACAGACTGATCAAGGAGAGAGACCAGTGTGCTGAGGTAGGACCTCTACTTTCACGCACAGGCCCCTACCCCCCCTCTCCTCCCCCCTTCCCTCTTTGTTCTACAACCCACCCCAAAAAGAATGTTTGGAAGAACTAGAAGGAGATTGATCGCCACTATAAAAGAGCTGTGGTCACTCAAATACATTCATTGAAATTTATATCTTTTGTAACAGTCAGGTGTAAATCTGCTTACACTGATACAGTCAACATTCCTAATCACAATTCTTGAGGAACATGGAAGAAAGTTGTGATTTAGCATATTGTCACCCGCAAATAAAATTGTTGCAAGTCCTTAAAGTCATATAAGAACTTACAACAGTGTTATTTCTGGGTGGTGATATAACACTATTAATTGGAGCTATATCTTTGCAATTTTTAAAAAATCAGATATTCTGTTTTCTGAGACCTTGCAATTATTAAATGTAAGTTTGACTAGGCACATACAGTTATCTGGTGCATAGATTTGAATCAACATTGCTAGGTGTGTCTCATGAGAAATTGCATTTTATATGCTGAATGGAAAATGTTTTGGTTCAAGGGTACCTTTAACTCTGTGACAGTATGTACAGTGTGACTCTGTGACATATGTATAATGTACTCTGTGACAATATGTATAATGTACTCTGTGACAATATGTATAATGTTGTGTATAAAATTTCTGACCTTTTTATCCATTCTATACCCAGCTGGCCTCTGACCTCGGCCAGGAGCGGGATTACTACATGTCCCAGGTGGAGGGTAAACCGGTGATGGACCCGCCCCAGATGTCACCAGAGAAACATCATCTGGCCCTGGAGCTGGCGGAGTGCAAGGCCAAGCTGAGACACATACGGCAAGAACTGTGAGTCATTGCACTGTCTCAGTGCTGACAGCTTTCTTGTGGTCAGAGAATTGATGAAGAAAGGGGGGGAGTGAGGATGGATGGATAGAACTGCTTTTTACTGTCCAAGGAATGAGGAAGCCTTATAAGTTTCTGTTTGATAGATTGATTCCAGCTGAAGTTTAGGGCAAAGCAGTCATTGCAAGTACTTCAGTCTTTAAGGAGGTCTATATTTTGTCAGCTTCTCAAATCTAGATCTAGATTTTGTGAGGATAAAATGGTCATCATTAGTTTCACTTTGACAGACTGGTCCCAGCTGAGTTTTCGACCAAAGCACTAATTGCAAGTGCTCCAGTCTCTGAGGAGGTCTAGATGTTGTTAGCTCCTCAAATATAGACATGGATTTTGTGAGGATGAAATGGTCATATTAAATACATGAAAATCTCAAATATGAGTTACTCATGATGATCCTCTAGCTTCCTGTTCACTTGGTTTAGGAGAAAGAGCAAGTTCTTGCTTTTCCTTTTGGCAAAGGTGTTATTTTATTCCTGGTTGAGAAGGAGATTCTGAACTCTCAAAAAGTACAGGGAAGAAAGATACAAAAGTGAAATTCAGGAAAATGTCACCTAGGAATTCACCCTTGCTCTGAAATATTCTTGAAAGGATTATTCATATTTTTAGGTTTGTGAATGTTTTCAGTGTTTAATTCACTGCATTCATGCTGAGCTGGAGCCACATGACATGTTGTGACAGATAATAGGATCGTTTTCACCCATTTCAATTCTGGTATGACCTTATCAAGAATAGTCCATTCAGGTAGTCTTTGAGAGTGTGAGGAATATTTCTTCCTTCTAGTTTTCTCTAGTGGTTTAGTGCATGTGTGTTTCATGAAATAAGAGAAATGACATGTGCTCTAATTTCTGTGTCACAGAGAGGACAGACAAGAACAGCTGTCTGATGTGAAGTATGAGCTGCAGGAGAGCTTAGCCAACTGTGCACAGCTGAAGAATGAGGTAACATTTTTATTATTTTCTTTTTGATTTGTCTTTTGCTGCCTTGAGCACTTGTCCTTCTCTCATTTCACTGGTGCCCTTTAATTCCCAATATATTATGGGGCTGGTGGGTAGGGTTTCAATCTGAAGTGGATGAATTCTTTCCCTCACTGATTCTGTTTTGAGTAACATGTTTCACAATCAGAATTTCTTCATGTTTAGCTTCTTATAGTCTCTGCAGACCATGTTTGTTTGTTTTTAATTAAAATAATTAATGAACTCTGTAGGCTTCAAGCTTTCCTGCAGGTAGCATTTTGGAGCCTTAATTGGGCAACGGCACAGCATTTAAGACTGCTCGCATCAATGTCATCAGATTTTTGAGACTGCGTATAGTTTTTGACTCGTGGACTTGAAAATCACTGTAGAAAATCCGTACCATCCTGTCTTTTGCACACAGATCACGTACAATTCCAGTGCAAATAAGACACAAACATTGTTAGCCAGAATGGGTGGGAATGAAAAGTTTTCTTTCATTTAAATTTTATTACCAGAACATTCAGTGAATAAGATAGAAGCGATGCAAAGATTGTCCAATGGAAACAGAAACTTTATGGCATTGTTGTTTTCCCTCTGGACTCTTTATTCAGTAGTGATACATGACTTATGAGCTTTATGAATGCTTTAGCAATGATACCCTCTGCAGTGCTTTTTCTTAGCCTAATCTTGAGAAACAGTAGAACTTTCATTGCTGTCACCCTGTTTCACCTTTTATCACTTCAAATGAGAGATTTAGATTCACTTGCTAATACATTGGGACATTTGGCTGGCATTGTCAAGCTAGGCACTAAAAGTTCAGCCTTAGCTGCATACTGTGACCGCATAAGCATATAGCATGACACACCAAATATTTAAATGCATGAAGATAAAAATAAATGAATATTTACACAGACCTCCTGGCGTTCCCTGAAATGAAATGCAGAAAACACAGCATGCTACATTTTATGACTGACATTTCATCTTAGTTATAATTACATTTATGCAGCCAGTCATAACTTTTTTTTATGTTTGTTTGCCATTCCAGAATGCGTCTCTAGTTCAAGAAGCAAGGGCAATGCGTTCATTGCGAGATGAATTAGATATAATGAAAGAAAAGGTAAGGAAGAATGTATAGTTGAGGTCAGTAGAGCTGCTGTCCTATATTAAAGTGTGACTTGGTTGGCTGTTTATTGTGGTGAGTTTTCAAAGACAAGCAATGAAAGGTTTTAATCAAAAATGTAGTTCAAATTTAGAAAGTTGGGTGGGTGATAACTATATTCATAATATTGTACTTTTATATTGAAATATTATGATATTATACATAAACCACAAACAAATACAGTGTAGTGGGATTAGGCAATATTCGTGTTAAAGGATAGAATGTCATGAAATTTGAATGAATGAATGAATGAATGAATGAATGAATGAATGAATGAATGAATGAATGAATGAGAGAGGAAGGGAAGAGGGAGTGAAAGAGTGAGTGAGTGAAGGAGTGGAGTTGAGTAGAGCAGAGTGGAGTGAGTGGAGAAATGTCAGTGCAAGTTCCCCATCATTATAGAGACACCATACACCTTTCCAAGCCTTGAACTCAAACAAACCTATGTTCAGTTCACCAGTAAACGTCATACAATTTGCTTGCAGTTCTGCTCACAACACAAATTTCTACACTCCTATTTCCAGTTTATCTTGACATTTTCAGAACATGAAGTTCTGATTTTTTTTTGTTTTCTTCTCCCTCCATCCTTGAAGGCTGCCAAAGTGGACATGTATGAGAAAGAAATTCTAAAGTATAAAGAGAGGTTGAACGAGCTGGAGTTTTATAAAGCAAGAACAGAGGTGAGTTTATAGTACAGTGGAACAATTTAGACATTTATGCTGTTTCTCATCTTGCACCTCAATTACAGTCATCTATGTTTAATCCAACTCCTTAGGAGCTTGAAAAGAAGTGGTTATTATTCAGTGACTGTTTAGAAATATAGCCTACAATTTAAGTTGAAAATGAAGTGGTGAAGTTGAAGTTGGATTTATCTGGATTCTGATTCAGCAGAGTGGCCTGTATATCAGTAAAAATGTGTTTTGTGCTTATTGCAACTTTTTAAGGGTGTGGGTTACCCGAGTGATGGGCTCACGTATGAAGTTTTCACTCTCTTCTGAGCAGGAGTTAAAGGAAGACAACTCCATCCTTGAGGAGACCAAAGCTATGCTGGAAGACCAGCTTGCTAACAGCAGGAAGAGGATAGAGACAGTGATGGAGATGGAGACAGAGCTGGGCAGGTACAGGCAGCAGGTTGAGGAACTCTCCAGGGTGAGTGCTGTCATGTACTTTGTTCTATCTCTGTGTTGTCATCCATAGTGTGTCATTGTTTGGGGAGGGGTTTGATTTGTCTGATAGATTTTTCTTCTTACTTTTTAATTCACTGGACTCATTAATGGGTCATTTTTAGATTTATTCATTTGTTCATTTTTCCATTCACATCTTAACTCACTCACTTGCTCACTCACCAATGCATCCATCCATGATCCTTCTTCCCAGCTTCCCTCCCTCCATCTCTCCCTTCCTCTCTTCCCTCCTTCCCTTCTGTCCTTCCTTCCTTCCTTCTTTCCCATCCCTTCAGGTCCATCTGTTCGTTCGTCCATCTGTCCTTCCGTCCGTCCTTCCTTCCTTCCTTCCTTCCCTCCCTCCAACATGTTTAATCCTCAAGACATTCCATATATTCTCGCCTCCTGTGCTTGGTATTTTATTTTCAAATATGCTTTGATTCATCTGCATTGTGTTTTGATTCAGTCTTCAATACCTACCAGGTTATTTTAAGCACAAACATCCACTTTGACACCATTGTTTAGTAACAATCCAGCATCCAATTAGATCCTCGTCTTTCTCTCCCACAGGACCGTGAGTCGGACAGAGAGAAGATTGAGTACCTGACAGAGGAGAATGCTCGACTAGAGTTTGAGAAGAAGTCCAGTATGAACGAGAGTGCAAGTTTAGAAACTGAACTGAGTGCAGCCAGGTCTAGAATCGGCAGTTAGTATTTCATTTTTTATTTTCCATGTTTTTATTAGTATTTCTAGCTTTTTTTCGCGCTTCCTTCCACAATTACAGTCTCCAAATAGGGCTGTCTTGTCTGAGGAGACATTACATCGGCCCAAATTAATCACTTAAGTCTTCCTTCATTTATATTCCACAGTACTATTATTGTCCTTCGGTATCTACTGTCTCTACTGCGTTTCCATTATCTGAATCTAAAAAAATACAAACGCTCACTTATTTACTCAGTGATGTTCCTTGCTTGGTCAGGACTGGTGACAAGACAGTATGAATGTATATGTATGATCTTTAAGAGAGGTTATCTAGAATTCGATTCTTTCTCCCTCTTTTCATTTGTATGTTTATATATTTAAAACAGAGAGAACTTGAGACTGTTGTCCTGAGATACCTTTGTGAAAAGGTGTCTCAAAAATATCATTGTTACTCTATAGCCCTTACGGCTTAGCATGTCTTCTAGTCAAAGCCAAATGATTAGAATGCTTCATTGTTCCAGGTCTATCATGAGCCTTGTATTGTTCAAGAATATCATTTACCTGGTTCTCGGAAGACGAAACCAAACATACTTGGTCTGAAATGGGGTTATGTTATGAGAGTTTTTACTTTGTTATTAATTTCATCTGTTGTAAAAAAAGCTGTAAAAGCCTTTTATCTCATCTTTCCATGTAGATGTGGGTTCCTCCCTGTCAGAGCAGCTCTCTGAGACATCACACGCTCGCATTCTGCGCCTGGAGTTGGAGAACCAGCGTCTGGCATCCAAATTGGCGGAAATGAAAGAGACGGCTCTCATTCAGAGTGCAGAAATTAGTCTGGAGTTGGAGAAAGAGAACCAGAGGTTGTCTAAGAAGGTAAAACAGTACTCTATACTTACCAGATACACAGTATTTTATCTAGGTCATATTAGTTGGGGCCAACATTCCCCCCTTGTCATTAATTTGGGTGGGATATTTGAATTTTTGTGCCCATCTGTTTAACATGATCACTTTCAAATATCAATATAGGATGTTCATCATTTATAAGTTTAACAATACTTCCTGTTCTCTTTTCTGAATAAGAAGTATTTGCATGGATACATGCTTTTAACGGTAAGATATTATGCTGTGGTGGATTTTAGTTTGTTCTCAAGTTCTTTTCAGTCTCTGCACAGTAAATAAGGGAAGGATCAGAGCGTGTTCAATGAATTTTTTTAGAAGAATTTTGAAATGTAAGGGCTGAATTGCCCGATCGTACAAGTATGGAGAAAATACTTGATACATATAATGAATACAGGCTTACCACTTTCCTGAGAATTTATGTAACTCCTAGACTTTTCTCCCTCCTTGAAGATCATGTACTGACTGACATGTGGTGGAAAACTACTATGGGGATAGACGTGCATATTCTTTGAAATACAGCAGAAGTGAAAACCCTGAAAGAGGATTAAAAGTTTACTGTGGCTGGCCATCATCCGAAATCATGAAACACAAGAATCATAGAAAATATATTTTCACCCATTTGGCTAAAATCTAAATAGGAATGTACTTTATTCAGCTAAAAAATCTAGTACTTCCATGATTTCATCATCATCATCAATGCCTTTCACCCCCAGCAGGGTATAGGCCACATACAAGCGAATTCCATCTTTCCCTGTCTTGGGCCATCTTTCCAAGCTCGTTCCANCCCATTTGGCTAAAATCTACAGGGTTGCCGTTTTGCTGATAATTATCGGAAATCCGATATTTTTTTTCCTATTGGAGATTGCCGATTTTTCAAATACAAGGGGAAAGTGGGCATATATGATAACATAAATTCGCGAGGCTATTGGGCCGTCGCAAAATTTTCAGATAATTTTTTGGTCAGCTGCTGGCAACCCTGAATCTAAATAGGAATGTACTTTATTCAACTGAAAAATCTAGTACTTCCATGATTTACATCAGAGAAATTAGTAACTTGGGTTTGACAATCTGTACACCATCCTCCACAAACAGGTTGAGAAACTCCAGACGAGTGCATGTGAGTCCTCAGAGCAGGTGATCCAGATGGAAAGTGAGATCGCCAGCGTGAGAGAAGAGAGGGATCGCCTAATGAAGGCTCTAGACGCGGTGAAGGAGAACTCAGAACGACAAGTGCGAGAGCTGGAGAGAGAGAATGAACAACTATCTCAAGCCTTGGACACAATCAGGGAACGTAGTGAGAAAACTAATGACTTAAAGGTGAGTTTTTTTGAGAAACATTCAGATCTAGCCTTGTGACCACCTCTATAAGGCAACATATTTTCAAATTGATTAGGATTCAGCAATCCTGCCTATTTGTGTACCAAAGGCCGTTTCACATGTCTGATAAATTATGGAACATAAGAAGACAATGAATGAGAGGCCCACCAACAGCAAAATGAAACCCTGTGAAAGATCTTGTGTAAAAAGAGTTTTGCTACCCAGTTTACATTCAGCATCACACATTTTTTTGTTTTGCCATATGACAGTTCAAAGTATGCAACCAAATTACATTATACTGTATTTTGCCCGTGTGCCACATCTGTGGTCTGGGCTTATTCCTAATAAACTTGTTAAACTTGTTAAATTAGGAAATTGAAAGACTTACATATTAAATTCTTTATCTTGGAAACTCAGAATGTATTAGGAGCCCATCTGTTTAACATGATCACTTTCAAATATCAATATAGGATGTTCATCATTTACAAGTTTAACAATACTTCGTGTTCTCTTTTCTGAATAAGAAGTACTTGCATGGATACAGATTTTTAACAGTAAGATATATGCTGGTGCTACATATCTGTTACTTGGTGGTGTTTGTTCCACCATTTTACTAATCCCTGCCCTCTCTTGTTCTGTAAATTCCAGTTACTTTTGTCGTCTGTTTCCATGATCATTCATATCAAGCCTGTGGAAAGAGGAGCTGAACAGGATTATTGCACTTATTTTCTCAGGTGAAAGATCTGGAAAGGGAGAACAAGCGCCTCCATGAGACAGTGACAGCCAAGAACTCAGAACTGAACAAGCTCGAGTTTGAGCACCGTCAGATACAACGCTCAGCTCACCAGCTGCAAGAAAACACACACAGAGTCCGTGAGCTGGAGCAGGAGAACCAGAGCTTGGAGAAGGAGAATGGGGAGTTGCATCAGAAGGTGAGAGGTCACTGGTATTTTATTACTGAAGTCATAAGAGTAAAGGCACTACCTGCTCTTCTTTTCTTTTGCCAGGAAAAGAGGGGAAGCATCTCTCATACCTCATATCACAGTCCGTTGTGACCGTCTGCTTGCACAGCCAAAAGAACATAAGAAAGACAGTGTTTCTGATACTGTGATGGGCTATACAGATCACTTCAATCTGTCGTTGCAAACATTTTCTAAATTCTACTTTGTCTAGAAAAAAAAGAGCTCACTATGTGGCTAATCCACTGGAGGAGCCATCAGTAGTAAACTGGGCAATAGAGACTCAATTTTCAAGAGACAATCAAGATCAGAATGGAACTTGTTGGATTTTTGGAATGATGGAATATGCCTGTTGACTCTAACTAATTTAATCTTTATTATATAAATCCACCCTAAGCCAATGCTTTTCAGTTGCCCCGAAGGTATGATCTGTAAGGCTTGCATAAAGATGAGCTGATGCCATTATAGCTGAAAGCTTGAATGGAATTTTGTTGATGCTATAATATTAAACATTTTTGCATCATTGACAGACCACAGATCTCAGATTTCTATGTTCATCTTTAGCTCTTAAAAGTTCTGAATAGTAATAATGTGCGTAGCTATCTTACTAGCACCTATTAAGTCCCTTGCAGGTGTTAATGCTGTATGATTGTCCCTATTTGTTTTCCAGGTTGCGACTCTCCAGCGCACAGCAGAGAAGCTGGAAAGTATAGAACAGGAGAGCTCAGACCTCAGTGTGGAGAATCGCAAGCTTCAGAAGATGGTGGACACCCTGCAGACTGCGGCACAGAGAAGGGAACAGTTGGAGCAAGATCACATCTCTCTCACTGTGGAACATCAGAGACTGCAGGTAAATGTTGTCATTGATTCTGAATAGAGTCTATAGACATATCATCTTGGATGGCACTTTCCTTGCATGTGCCAGATTTCCAGGCATATGACTTGTATTATATTTTGGATATTGATTATAAGAACATCTTACAGTTATGCTTATAATCAAGTATGTGTGTGCCTATGTACATGCAAACATGAATATACATGTATATTTATGTAAGGATGATTGTACCCAGATTGCATGTGTGTCATACTGGTTTGTTATATTAAAGTTAATAGAGCAATTTTAGGAAGTGAAAGAGTGTCTTATATGTGAATCTGTAAAGTGCTTTAAGCATAAAGAAAAAGCACTTTCTAAGTGGACTTTATTGTTATCATGGGAATAAAACATTAATTGAAAAACTATATAACGGTGGCATATCTGCACCTCAAAAAATGTGGAATTTCTCCAAGTCACCTTTTGACCTAAAGGTGTGCCTGTTGACTCTTAACTAGTTTAATCTTTATTATGTAGATCCACCCTAAGCCAATGCTTTTCAGTTGCCCCTAAGGTATGATCTGTAAGGCTTGCATAAAGATGGGCTGATACCATCGAGTATAACTGAAAGCTTGAAACTCAGATCAGTTCTTATTTCTGACCGAATAGTGGGAATGTTACATCATGACCACCTTGTTAATTCCACAGAGAACACTAGAGTCGCTGAAGTCTGAATCTGACCGAGCCCTGGAGCTGGAATCTGAGAAAGAGGAACTGAACAAAGAACTGCAGCAACTGAGGAAGTCCCTGGAGGGACAGAAGACACAGAAACTCAAGCAGGAGCAGATGGAGTTTGAGATTATTGACATGGGCAATGAGAAGCAGGTAAGACTGTTTGAGACCTTGCTTTTCAGATGTATGTAGCACAACAGTCAATTGAACCCTGATCTCCTGAGCCTTCTGTTTTTAAGTATCTGAGCCCCTGAAGATAAAAATAATGTCATTTATGAAATATTTTCATCAGAGTCTTGATCTTCATTGTTGTTGTTACTCATAAACAAAGTAGACCTTAGCATATTTCCATTTAGTCAAGGTTCCATTTTTTGAACCCTTTCATCTTGTATCACAGAAATCATTTCAGAGCATCACGGAACAAACTGTTGTAGATGAGCCATCTGTTTTGACGCCTGTTCCATCATTCCTTAAAAAGGGCCTTTGAGAACGTGCATTTTTTAAAAGATTTAGAATAAAAACTGACATGCTTCCTGAAATCCTTATAAATAAAGTCAGTGATGGGCCTTACCTGATACTTTGGGATAATTAGTAGCTCTTATTGTTGAGAGAGATTGATAAATCTAGGTTTGTCAAATACTGTTCTCCCTCTATAAGAAGTCTCAAAGTCAGCGGGGGCTACTCTGAAATAAGCAACGTCAGTGGGAGCTGTCTGGATTTTTTGCTGCATTTCAGGCATTTCATAAGATTATTTCTTTATTAATTATAATAAAACGCTTCAGCCAAATTTGTGTCACAGATTTCTTGAGAACTATGTAAAGTAAAAACATGCGGTTTCACCTAAATTCGTAGAAATATACACAAAAGGTAACTGTGCACGTCAGTCCTCTTTATTTTTTTTACCCTTTTTTTAGAAAAAGAATGTGTATAGCAACGAAATACAATCTCCGATAGATTTTTTCAATCCGCCCGATTCGCCAATCGTCCAACTTTTTCACGGAGTCTAATGCATTCGTCTATGATGCCTTTCGATGCGCTAGGTATTCTTTCACCGCTGGTGCATTGCCTGCCTGCCCATTTGTAAAATGGGGTGTTTGTCTTGTTAATTATAAGAGACTGTATTATGACATGTTGCCATAAGGTAGCTCTTGAAAGTCTAAAAATGTTAATGGGATTTTGGTTTAATTCCTACCCCTCATAGCGGCTGGAAAAGACCTTGGAAGTAACAACACGTCGACTCCAGCAGCTGGAGAAAGACAACATGGACATTGAAACGGAGAATGAGAAGATGAGTAAAGAGCTGGACACTCTGAAGGTGACAGTCAAGAGACTGGAGGACAGGGACAGAGAGGCGGCACAGCTGGAAACAGACGTACATCGTCTTCAGAAAGACAAGGCTGCTGTGGAGAAAGAAAACAGGTGAGGCATTCACTTTGATTTCACAGGATATCATCCATTGTAAGGTTGTTGAGGTTACCCCAAGAAAATCAAAGATGGTCTAATGAGGGGTGCAGTTTTGGTTATAATGAAAAACTGATTTTGTGGCCTTTGGTAATTCGTATGGCAGTGTCTGTGGGAAAGACACTGAACTCCCATTCATCACCCGACTTGGATGTTCCTTGTTACTAGTTGCCGGAAACAGCATCACTGCCCTCTAGATATGGTAATGGTGTAAATGAGCTAAAGAGCTGATTGACTAAGGGGTGCCTTGCAGAAGTGACCAGGAATCATTTTTCTTGAATTTATACATGCCACAGTCAACTCCACTCAGTCACAACTCCTCAGGGCATGGAAAAAGTTGCAATTAAAAGGAATATTGAATCCAATGACATTTATATAGAGCTATACTATTTTGTTATGTGGACAGTGTTGCATGTAAGTGGCTGTTGTAATTGTCAAGACTGTGGTTAAGCCAAGTTGACTGTGTGTGGAATGATGTGTTTTATTTGACTATGTATTATTATGAATTAAAAGGTATATTAAAAGGTATAGCAATGTATGGCAAAATAAAGGTTTTACCTTTAGTCTTGAAGAATAGTGTTAATTTCACTTTGCACTGTTACTTGCTTCCCAGAAAACTGAAGCAGAGTTTTGAGCTGAAGGATTCATCCCTAGAGGAGATCAATGCCAAGTTCCTCAGCCTGGACCAGGAGAGCAAGTCTTTGAGGAAGTCTGTGGAGAAGATGAAGGAGACGTGCAACAAGGTTAAGGATTTGGAGAAGGAGAACAAGGAGCTGCTACAGGAACTCAACACAGACAGGAGAACACTGGCCACGCTCAGAGAGGTAGGGAAATCATTATCACTATCCTAACATTATGTTGATGTTGTCATCATCATCACCATCATCATCCTCCACTGTGCAAGGTGGAGCTGGCAGACTTTGTCCACCATTTCTTCTCATTGACTATCTAAGATGATAAATCAGCAGATCTTGCTGCTTTCAGCCATTTTTCTACGCTATCCAGAATTTACTGTCTCTGACATCCTTTTCATCACTGTCCTTTGCTTTCGCAAGAAAAAAAAGCCAGCCGAACTTAAATATATATAAAAAACACCATTTCTCATTTCTTATAAAAGTCATCATTTCAGACATTTGATGTACTGATGCAAGCTGCACGTATCAACAAAACAATTACATTTATAAATGAGATTTTCAAAATATAACTGATGAGTTTATGTTCAGATAAGTTTACAATCTCTCTGAGTATGCAGAGCACACTGATTCAGTTACACTCATGAATTTCGTTCAGGATCTTGTGAATGAAAAGATTCGGTCCCAGGAGTTGAGTAATGAGCTGGAACAGTTGACTGGGGAACTGGAGAAAGTTGGCATCAACACAGAGAAACTCACCATGGCTGAACAGACTCAGGATGCAAAGTAAGTTGAGACTTTTTACATGTAGAGTTCTTCCTTATCAACTGTGATAAAATATAAACAGCATATACCTGGTATATTGTTGTTCCTCCTTGGTAGGATATTCTATTATGATTTTATAAAAACTCATCCAAATTTGACTGATTTTTTTAATCACCTGGTCATTAAAATTTGCTTTCTTTGGTATCTGAATATGTACAAGACCATGCCTATTATGTCCCATAGTGTGAAGCAAAGCTAAGAGGAACACAATAACCTGTTTGTTTTAATATAGGGGAATTAAGGGTATAATCCCTAATTGTGCCTTTACATCAAGGAGTGAAAAAAAACGTCTAACTTATTAGCAAGCACAGTTCAATGCTCTGTGAGTTCTTAAATGAAGCTGGTGATTGAAAATTGTATGACACAACAGCTTGAACCAGTGAACTATGACTGCTGAACTCTGGAAATTGCTGTGTTCATAAAAAGTAAATACTTTTACCCCGTTATCAGCCGCTACAAAGCCCTGGAGACCATGATTGAAGAGACACTGCAGAAGAGCAGTGAACTGAAGGATGAGAAAATTCGCTCACTGGAAACGCGGCTGGAAGAGTCCAAGAACAGAAACATGAAACTGATGGAGGACCTGAGGACGGCCAAGAGAGAAAGTGAGGGACTCAAACAGAGGATGGAGGAAGAAGAAGTTGCAGGGAAGGACTTTATTGATGGCAGGGAGAGGGACAGGCAAGACCAAAGGTATGGAAGCTGTGACTAGAAGAAAGTATGTGTGTATAAATAGATACGAAAGAGCTTATCTGTGACCTGCAAGTCTGGAATCATTATGTTTAGTTTTACTGGCTATAATTGTATTCCTTCAAACTGAATGATTTATCACGATTGCTGTGCATGAAATATTCTGTGAAAGTGCGCTGTCTGGTTACTATTCATCATAAATTTATTCAAAAGAAAATGGAGACGTGTCCTGGGTGTAGTGTGCAGTGTTTGGCATTTTGAACTTATCAGAAAGCGTACCTAAAGATTTTAAAGTGTCATTTTTGGGTGTCATTCTCCCTGTAATTAGTTTGTTTACTGCTTGTATAACTAGGCCAGTTATTCAAGATTTTGTGTCAACCAGCTGATAAAATGTCATATACTTCTACTTAGTCTGTTCTCTCCGCTGTCATCATCAGGTACAACAGGTCACATCCTCCAAATGCAGCAAAGGAAATTTTTGAGCTGAAAGATCACTTGGTTGAACTTGAGCGACAGGTGAGTAAAAATTTTGGTATATTCCCTATAAATTTTGGTATATTTCCTATAAGGTATAATGTGATGGTCCTGAACTGAAATTCTATTTAGCTGTGTGTTGCAGGACTTTTGCATCACTATTGATAATATGTGCATTTTAATATCCACAGGTGCTTTTATCCATGATGTGCGTAGTTTGATCACAACTTTCATTTTAATATTTGTATGCATTTTAATAGGGGGACTTTGCTGTCCCTTAAATAACAACAACAACAAAAAAATCTGCCTTTATTTGCCCCATAGAGAATTCTTTTTACTATGTCTTACAGATAGTGGATTGTAGATATGGATTTAATGTACTTTTAGGGGAAGATATATCTAGTATGTTACTAATTAATGTTACTAGTATTGTCCAGCTTTGTGCTATTGGTGGTAGAAAGAAGGGAAATGCAAAAAGCCATTGGACCAGTTACTAGCTTACAGCAGTTAAACACACAGTCAAACTGATTAGTGACTTACAAAAGAATGGTTAGTGACTTCTGAATCGGTGGTTTTTTGTTTTTCTTTAAAAGATCCACCCTGTATGGCAAATTCTGTTTTTTCCTTCGGCATTTACCATATTATAGTTCTAATGTTAGGAAGTGATCCATGGGACCTAATGTTCATATTTACTTCAGTATTGTCAGTATGATACAATAATTTTGTAACCTACATGTAAAATATAAGTAGGATACAGAACCATTGCATCACAACAGTGCTTTTGTCACTAAGGTGAAACATTAGAATTTTTGTTTTTTTCATCAACTCTATGAGCCATGTCTGCCATTTTTTTCCTTTACAGAATGCAACACTTCTGGCTGAGTCGGACAACATGCGGAGTCACAACTCTAACCTGACTGAACAGTGCCATAAATTGGAGACACAGTTGTCTAACCTGCAGTCCCAGCATGCAACACTTCAAGGTTATCACAGCAGCTTGCAGAGCCAGAATGCCAAACTTCAGGTTAGACAGTTACTTCTCAGTTAGTTTTCGGGCAAAACTCATAAATATTGTGACAATATATATTGTGGTTTATAATCCGATATTTCAGACGGGTGGGCAAAAAGTAAACAAATAAGAACAGAATGTGACATTTGGCACTTTTGCGTAGTAAAATATTTTGTCAATATCCACATATAAAGACATCCACAGTGATCAGTTTTTATGGTTCATGAGGTCCTCTAGAATTGAATAAAATGCTTTTTTAAATGAATATGAATTTTGAAGATATGTGTGCGCAATGAAGAACTACATGTCAGAACTGTCTTTCTGTAGAACTGTCCTGCACACACAGTGACATCACTGCACAGTACACAGACTTTGGACTTAAAAGACTTTGTTTACGAAATCAAAGAAGAATGCACAGTAGTGTGCAGTGGTGCTCAGAAATTTTAGAACCAATCTTCATTATTGGTCCAGTGTGTAGATTTTCTGCAATAGTGCTAATGACCCTGATGATAACCTGTTTCACTAAAGATTGTGTAATCTTTGATTTGTGTGTTTCCCTGCAGGTTGAGTACACCACACTCCAATCTCAGACCAGCTCAGCTCTCTCCCAGCAAGACACTCTCAAACACCAGCTCTCCCGAATGGAGATCGACCATGAGAATTTGGCCCAGAAGCACGAGCAACTACAGAGGAGCAACCAGTCCCTTGTCTCAGATCATGAGTCACTCCAGCATCTCCATGAGCAGCTTACCTCGGAGTACGAAGCTCTCGTTTCTGAGCACGGCTCCCTCAAGGCCATACACAAGAACCTCAAACTGGAGCTGAAGGACCTGCAAGACCAGTTAGATGCTTTGTTACAGGTACTGTTGACTCTGCTTTATGATTGCAGTTCTTTTAATAACATCTTCCACTTAATCTAAGCTTTTTATCAGATAACAGAAAATTGAAGTTTTGGAGGTAAAAATCCCATGTTAATGGACTCCATTAAATAGCATATTTCTGATGCATCAAGTGTCGACTGGAGTCGACAAAGAAGCATTCTTTTTAACACTTTCATCCTTTCAGTGTTTCAACAGATATGACAGTTGCAGGAGAGTTGCAGCAAGCTGTCAGAGTCATTGTAATGAAATCGTATCTTTTTCTATTTTTTGACAGTTCCTAACACAAATGGCTCATAGGTCACAATTTTTTATTTAGGGCTAAAGGTGGAGCATTTATGGGATTGCCATTTCACATTTCATGTTCATGTCAGGTTTCCTCACTGACAAGATGTGGGTCCCATATGGGCTGAGAGAGCAAGGGAAAGGCATAAGTATCAAGTGGACTTCATGATGATAATATTGCTTTGGAAAAGTTGCAGTTTTAAGCATGGATCTAAAATACATTGCTTTGTGCAGGTAACATGTGAGCGAATCCATTCACAGGTGATGTGGGAAAACACAAATTATAACACTGTGTATGTTGATAACATCGATACCCTCACTACTGCACATCTTATAAAATGTTCATTTCATTTCTACTCACCAGGGCAAAGATGATGTGAACAAGCTGCGAGATGTACTGGAAAGAGAGAGGGACCAGCTGAAGAGAGAGCTCGCATCCCTGGGGAACCTGCAGTCAGACCACCATCGGCTGAGAGAGGACCATCAGAGAATCACAGCGGCTTACGACAAACTGAGCCAGGACTACAGTGATGTGTTGGCCTCACACAAACAGGTAATTTTGAGGTCATGATCTGTTAACATACTAGGTATTTCTGAATTTATCTACTGCAGTATGTGTAATACTAGGTTGAAACTGAGCACTTAGTAATAGGAGTCAAATAGGATAAAGGGGGAAGTGCTCAAGAAGACAAATGCAGAGAGAAAATGAAAGAAGGAAAGAAAGTCATGAGGTGGGAATTGAACCCGCGATCTCTGCGTCAGCACCCATCGCCTCACCGTCAGTTTGAAATCAGGTAGACGTCTATACATGACCACGCCGCCACTCAAAAAAAAAAGTGGCGTAGTGGCCGGGGTCTTTCCCGAAGCCAAACAGAGGACTAGCAGTCATAGCGCTAGGCACGAGACTCACACACACACCACAAACGTCCCCGCCCCCCCTCTTCACTGCAGTATGTCAGGAGCTCAAAATCTAGCAAACCAGTCCACTGATTTATGAATTTGTTTGGGGTTGAAGTTTGTTAACATAATTGGTTTTAAAAGATAACGGAGCCTTAACCAAAGCAACAGAACGAATATGTGAGTTCATATATGAGTTCAAAGTCACGAGGTCTTTCTGCTGCAGCATGAACAGAAACAAGATTCAACATGAAATTCCATTTGTTGTGTCATGGTACAAGTCAATTTAGTGGGACAGTCCAGCCTAATCCTGGAGAACCTTGCAAACTAAAGTACATAATATATCAGTGGCTGATTCCTTTTCTAAGTGGGACGAGAATATAAATTGTTTGGTCATTACTCAGTTGATTAATAGCTGGTGATTTGATTGACAGGCTTTCAAAGGTCAAAGTCATACTTAACATATAGGGCTGTATGTATATGCCTTAAACAGTGAAAACCAGTAGGTTACTCTTAAATGCACGAAACTAAAGAAGGAATTCAGGCAAAAACAGTTATACATTATAATAACCAAAGCCCTTGTTGTTGTAACAAGGAATATGGATCTGGGTTGTTTTCATAATATATGCCAGCACATGGTGGATCTTCAGGAATGAGTTAAAGAAATGAGGGAACTCAGTTGAATTCAAAGAAACCAAATATGTTAAAGAAACCTTGCAAAGGAAATCATCAGCTCTGTGTAGGAATTACTGTTGGGTTTTTCTCTATCACCCTTGCATGCACTGCCCCACTGTAATTGCTTACATCATGTGGTAACTGTATATGTTTTTGTTTTGCAGGTGAAGACTGACTATAACAGTCTCCAGCTGAAGTGTACTGAGATGCAAGGGGAGTTGAATGAGGCCAAGGAAAATATGTCTGTCGCTGACATGGAGTTCCAGAAACTGGAGAATAAGATGGAGGTGAGTTTGGAACATGTACAGTGTGAAAATGGACAGCATGCCTGACTCACCAGGGATATAAAGTGGTAAAGTATGTTATTTCTCATCATAAAAAAGAACAAACAGTGTATGAATACTCTTAAATGCTTCATATAATCTTTCACTAGAGGCAAAATTAATTACAGATAAAAGTAAGAGCCATCCCAGGAGGCTCCCTGATCGCTGTTTCTAGAAATATATATGCATTACCACTCTCACTAGTACAAATCAAACAATAATCTGTGGAATTAGGGTAGGAAAACATGACATGTGTCCCCCGAGAGCTGTGAATCTCAAGTTTTGTTTATGTCTTACTGTGTTCCAGACCATCTATCAGATCAACGAGAGGATTGAGAATGAGAACCAGGCCCTACTCATGCAGATCAAGCAGTTGCTCAATCAGAACCAAGATCTTCTCACCCAGGCACTCAACAGCAAGGACCACTTTGCCGAAGAGGAGAAGGCTTACTTGTGAGTTGGGATTCAAGTTACACATTTTCTTCAGTCTACTAGCTATTAATAATTGGTACCTGGCTGTAGGCAGAGAAAGCTAGTCTTTAATTAGAAGCAACAATTTTCAAGCTGTGATAAATTTGCCAAAGAGCGAAGGCATAATTGTGAGCTGTGTTTTTAAGTTTCACACTTTCCTAATTCCATCCATAAAAGACAGTGTTTATGTATTGTAGGCAGAAAGGCTGTTGTCTGAATAGAAATAATGTTATCCAACAATACCTTCCTGCTGGACAGTGCATTGGAAAACATGACTGATATAAAATTTAGTTTACTACTTTAAGAAATGTAGTATGATTATTAAAAACAGCACTATTTTAACTCCAGGAAAGTGATTTAGAGACATGTGTCATGTTTTCATTGACTGATTTTGTTTTATCTTGAACCTAAGTTTAGATGGTTTTCAGTGTTGATGCCCTCATGTCTGTTTCTGTGCAACTTCATATAGTCAGCTCGCCTTTCCCAATACTTCTTTAGAGATTAGGAAAAAGATGAGATGATTTGTACAATGGGGACAGTAACTAAGAAAGCACAATGTATGGATGTTTGAAAAATGCTGAGAGTGAAGGAAATTGTTTTTTTTTAAATGTTCCTTTTTACTTCCAGGGAAAAGCTGTCTGAGCTTCGGCGCCAGAAAGAACGCCTGGAAGAGAAGATCATGGAGCATTACAAGAACAGGATTTCTCCCAAGAAGTGAGTTCACAGTTCACTACCAAAGAAGAGTTCAGAAGATGGATTGTCAGACTGATATTAACCTGACAAGTGAATCAGAGAAATTTGATCAGCTGATTTGTATTAGATAGGGATGCAACACCAGAGCTTTCCATTTTCTGAATTATGCCAAATCATCCCACAAGACTACAGTTCTGATCTGTCCTTAATATTAAGAGTTTGGCATATATTGCAACACAATACTAATTGGGACATGAAACATCTAAACATACTTAACTAAAAGAGAACCTAACTTGTGATAGTTTTACTACTTGTAACAGTTTTATCATTTCTTTCATTACAGCCAAGTTACTCCTCAGATAAATGTGTATTTGTTATTCTTGTTTCAGGAAGGGACTTGGTGCTCTGATTGCTCGCAAAGCTCGTGGAATTATATCCAGGGTAAGGAGTAATGAAAGACTTGTTTGTGCACATGTTGCGTAAAATTAAAAAGGAATATTCATTGCTGTTACTGTAAACATGTGATGCATTAGTTTGTAACCTGTTTTATGAATCGTATGGCAGTATGCATGAATGTGAGTTAGTCTGAGTATTGTATTGTAATGAGTTATGTACTACTATGTTTAGACTTTTTGATTATTTATTATTTACATGTACATGTACCGCAGCCAAGGCAATTTTCCTTTCTAAGGATAATAAAGTTATTCTTATCTATCTTATCTTATCTTATTTTATGCGAAGATCAGCTAAGATATCATCCTTTTACATATCAGAGTATTTGATGCACACAGATTAAATTTGATGTTTTACCTCAGGTGTGACTTTTATGGAAAGGACTTCTCTCTTAGCCGAGGCAGATATTTTGTGATTGCTTCTAAGTATCCAAGCATTTTCAGGAGTCCTCTATACTAATGATCTTTGGAATTTGTCATTTTCAGCAAACTATTTGCTATTCTTGAGGAACACTTCACAAACTTATCAACCCACAAAACCTCTTTTAATATGAAATTAAGACTGATTTTGAGATAAACTCAGATATGCTTATTACGAAAACTTCTTATACCAGTCTAGTGCAGTCTGAAACACTCTGCAGTCTTCATGGTATTGTATGGTTGAGATCAGTTTTATGGATGTTGGGCAACATAATTGATGAGATTTGATGATTTAATGGCAAGTACATTCAGATGTATAACAAGTATATTAGTGAGAAATAATTTTTTGTTCATCAACATAAAATGATGACTCTGTCAAACGTTCTTCGTTCCAGGGCCCAAGACGCACTAAGAGTAGGCAGAACCTGAATGAATTGAATGACAACTCCTCTCAAGGCTCTGGTTCCACAGAGCATGTCAACGACGCAAGCCGCAGACTTGGTGAGTCGGTTATTGTTGGTTTTTTTCTTTTCTTTTTTTTATCCACAGTGATGTGCACAAAAGCTTTGTACCAATTATTATGCTTTACGATATTTCCAAATGTTAAAACTGCCTCTACATCATCTCATGACCAGTGTAATAAACTGAAGCAATAGACTGGAAAGTAGATCCCTCATTTCCATTTTGCTGCATGTTTTATTTTGACATGTCTGTTGTTCAGAGGAAGAATGCTTAAGAAAAAGTATGTCATCTGTTATGTACACGGCTACAATGGGTAGTGGCTTGTGGATTATGAGAACTCTTTTATGTCAATTTCAAGCAAGCTTACTGATGCTTTGAATACTCTCTCGCAGCATTTGTGTATGAATAATGCTTCATTAAAGTTTATATCTCCTGGCTTAGACCTAGCTGCTTTGTTGTTGAACTTTCAGCTTATAATTTATTTGCATTTTGCCGGTAGAGCAGAAATCCCCAGAATACTAAACAACAGACTGCTGCACGGCAAGATAGGCTGACATAATTTTAAACATAAAATCGTCACGCTCATTCCACATTTGCGTAAGTCATTTTTTGATGATTTGGGATGTTTATATTACTTTGATCTTCCATTTATCTTGTTTTTCCTATTAAAACAGATAAATTGTTATTGTTACTATGTCCCAAGTTTACAAGCTAAATTTTAATAACATCTGCCTCACTATTTTACTTTGAGCAACAGGATGAGAGTGCTAAATTTCTCAGACCTCAAAAACTGACTTAAGCAAAATGGAATGAACAGGAAGAAATATTCCCTTGTTACCTGCCTGTCATCATCTCTACCTCTCTCAGACTTGCTTGCTAAGGCTTTGCCAAAACCCAAGGTCTTTTGTTGACATTTTACTATATCCATAGTGCCCCATTTGAATTAATGTATTCATGTATTTAACTTTGAAGCAATATTTATTATCACTGATAGTGATAAATGCAGAATTTAACATGCTTGTAAACATGTTCAGGGCAACATCAGAAACAAAAATGACAAAACATTGGAATTTGACAAAGTCTCATCTGTTCTCTTTTGCCTTCTTTTTACCCATGCAAATGATAGAGCAATGTACATATTTTTGTGCCGTAAGAAAATTATGTTCTTTCTGGTGACCTAGATTTGCTCACTAGAATCATCTTGATGAGGAGGAGACTGGCTGCTCGTACACGTTAGCTGACACACATGTGCACACAACTTTAATCATATCACACTGTTACTTTCTCACCATTTATGTCACAAGCCTTTGAAAGCTATAACACCCTTTGTATCACTTGACACTGCGGCAGGGCAGCTATGCCAGAGTAATGCTGTATACTGGTGTATTCACAATCCATATAACAAACAACTTCTTAATCAGTGTAGGAATGCAGAACATCAAATTTGTTTCCATAATGTGGTTGACTTTGCAGAATGACAACTTCTGCTTGATTGAAATGCTCTATTTTCTGCTGGATAATGGCAGCTGCCTGTAATCACAACTTTTTCCATCTTCTTGGGGGGTTGCTGTTAAGCGGACTTCACTGAATATGAACCTGTGATGCTACTTTATCTGAACTGTTTTGTCTCTGCGATAGGCAGAGGAAGTTCAAAACTTGTCTCAGTTCAGCAAATATAATAGCCATATGGCTATTCAAGAGCACAGACATAAAAATAGGATGTATTTTGCTTTTCCTTGGATATACTGATGATTCAGGCATTGTAAAACCCACACAAAATTACTGCATCCTGGACAAACTCAGACTGCCTTTTTCTAACCACATTCTCAAAGAAGTCAAGACTATTATCTAGAACAGTAATAGAATATGCTAACCTGGTCACTAGCTTATGCAGGTGGTGTATTACCAGGGTTTTACTGTAGCTGACTTTGCTCGTCATCTACACAACAGCACTCATAATTTAAAAACATAAAAAGTTTTAATTTACTTTTAGTCTGAGGGTGTAGAATTCTAATTCTATTTCATTTTGATTTAGATTTTATTAATGATTTATCAAGTAAGTAGAACCATAATAATGCTAGCTACACTTCTCATGTAAAAAATTTTACTTATAACTTTCTCACTTGACATTAACTGATTGATTCCAACAGATGTCATTGACATTGTTCTTATATTTCACAAGGGTGAAGGATTCATATATTTTATCTGTAGTATCATATCATATCTTATCACTTTTCATCATGAATTTTTTGAAAAATTTAACATGTTCTTACTATTCTGTGATTTTTGCTATGTGCAATTGTGAAAACACATGATGGAGAGACATTGGTCTTTACCTTACTGAATGTAATTTGTGATAAGAGGAATAAGCCAGGCAAGTAAATTTGGAGAGAATTTGCATTGCTGTTGGTGAATTTGCCTTTTCATTGTGAACCGTCAAAATGTATATAAATAACTATTTCCTTCTGTCACATTAACAAAATTTCTAAAGGTACAACAAGATGATACAAGAAGATTTTTCATGTGTAAACAAACAGTTTTGTTCTGTGCCCAAATGTTATTTAACTGGCACAACTTTAAGTATATAGTGGAGTTATTCTTTATTCTCTTTGATATTCTTCAGCTGATACCGATATTGCCAGCATATTCTCCGACATATCTGGATTAGACATAGGTCAACTGTGAACTTTTGTTCTCCTTGGCTGAAATTTTGTGCAGCCAATACATTTATTTGGCCATGGAAAAATTGTTCTCAGGATTTAGTTATTTTCAGTTACCAATTTTTATTCCGATATCCCTGTTTGTTTCTTATATTCATTTATTGAGAGATTTTGATTTTTTCATTCTTATGTCACTGGGTTACTTGTGGGGAATGAAAGGTAGAAATATGCACATGGTACATGCAGATAACACTGTCTATTCTTTGCATAAGTATCTACATGCATACTTTACCTTGTGTCCTCAAGGAAAGAGAATTGAATCACATTTGGAATGGGATAGTGGGAATATTTCATAGATTCAGAATAAATTTATGAAAAAAACATTTACTCCACCCCACAGAAAAACGTAAAAGTTTGCAGCGCCGACGTAGTTGCACTGCTTCGATGGCTGAGGAGATTCCAAAACTGGCCAAGCAGAATAAATTGCTGGCCAAATCTTACACTGCCCTCAACTCTGCGGCATTACCTTATGATCGTTATTGGTTAAGAGGTAGATAAGCATGCGTGGTTCGGGCCTTGCCATGCTTTCTGTAGTCCCCTTGGCATGACCTGTAATCTCTTATTTTGGCCTGGGGATACATAGAGGTGCTATCTGTGTTTCCTTTTTATTTTAGTTCAGTGCATTGTTATAAGTTTCTGGTTTTTTTTGTTTCTTTTTTTAATGTAAACAGTCTCACAGATTTCTCGTCAATTTCTACCTAGCATGACGCAAATTTAAGAGATTTGCTTTCAATGTTTGCTGAAACACATAGTGCTTAACTTAGTTGCCTTGCCTGTCATTTGGTTCAGTGTGCGTTTTTTTCATATCTGTTTATTTATTCTTTTAGTCAGTGCTTTTTATAACTGCCTTTGAAGAATATTTTCTTTAACAGAGAAGTCGGAAATTCAGGAAGTTAGCAGCATGATGAATTTATAATAATAATAATAATGCGGTTTATACAGTAAGTCTCATATCCAGGCTAATGCCCGCTCATGCGACTTCACACTATTTAGTAATTTAGTAATTTAGTACCTTCTGCACATGGCTTGTGAATTTGGATTTAATGTGTAGACTGAGAAAATTATAGGTTGCCATGGATAAATGCAGTTAAATATGATTCTGCCCAGACTCTATTCTTTTAAAACTTTTAGAAAGATACACAGTAATTTGTTTACACAACTGGTTGCCAAAGAATTAATTGTTAATTGTCATTCAATTTTTCTTTTTTAGTTTACTTTTTACATTGATTTGTTGCTTTGTCTTTAGCCTTTCCGTATGTCTGCATCTTGTTTATCATCAGTCAGTGATCACATTTCTAAAACTTTAACCTATCTTCTTGGCTGTGGTGACAGATTTTTCTGTATTCTTCTATACATCAAATTTAGGGCATAGATTAACACTTAGGTGATGGCATCTTAAGTCTTATGTCTAACATATTTTCTGGTAGTGAAGGCATGAGTTGGACAAATATATCCACATATGGGTCATTTTCTTAATACATCACTGAAGAAAAATGAAACTTTTGGCTTTAACACATTCTTTGCTGTTTCTTATTAGCTGTTATAATAGTGTTGAGAGACTAGATTTGCAGCGTCAGATTAGACAAAGTGAACATTAGACAAAAAAAATTATCCAGACTGGGTGACCTCAATGAGACAACTTTTGCCTATTCATGAGCTCACAGAAAATGTTATCAGAAAACAAAGTAGTAATTGAGGAGATTTGACATTGTAGCATGAATCATTTAAGAGGTGCACACATTTACGTGACAGTTGGTGTTGTAAATCTATGGCTCTAAGAAGAAAACACCAAAATTGATTCCTGCATTTGAAGATCTGAAGTAAACTAATCAGGGATGGGTTTTGTGATGGGACCAAAGTGAAGATACTCTTGCTGATATGGCAAAGGGACATAAACGCTGTCTGCCTCAATACTATACCAAGGATGTGACGCTTTCTCTCAGGTTTAGGCACTCATTCAAGCCTTGCCGTCATGGTGGACAAAGTGATTGTTTGCACCTGAAGAGAATGTCACACCTGCAGTTTGCACAGGCAAATAGCATGTTCACCCTTTTGCCTTACCAGCGACGATATTCTCATCCATATCAGTCTGCATGTGTCACAGACTTCAGAAATTAATGTTATGTGCTGGTTGCTGTTAGCTGAGCTTTTGACATTTTCAGCATTGGCCTTTCTGTGTGCATTGGTATTTTCTTTGGGAGATTTTCCCCAACCATTAGAAGAGGTTTTCAGTTGTGGTAGATTGTGCGCTGAAAATTGAAGTGTAAAAATTCATATTGTAGAAATAGCCTTGCAACTTACTGCTTAAATATTTTCAATTTATGTAAGCTCAAATGTCACGTGAAACATCTTTGGCAGGTAGACTGTCAGTAGTGAATATAACTGCACTGTAATTAATGCACAGACTACTTTGCTACTTACATTAGCTTGTGGACGGGATTAGTTTCATTGTTAATTGATCATTCTTTTTTAATTTTTAATTTAGTTTGCTTTTAGATTAACATACTATTCTGTGGTTATTTTGAAAGTACTGCTTAGCTTCTCTGCAGTCCAAAAAGCATGCGTCATACAAGGTTACCTCAGATCACGGTTGTGACAAAATGCTCATTGAAAAATAATCCCAAGATCCAGTTTATTTAGGAATGTATCTCATGCTACTGTTTGTCACCATTCAGGTGCCAAGTCAACAGAAGATGTGAATGAATCTGCCAACACAGATGCTGGACTTCTGCCAGGTAAATAACGGGGTGGGGAGTGGGAGGGATCCTACCCTACAAAATCAAAAAAATTTATGGTTAATGATAGTTTGAGTTCCAGTGATATTTTGAGGGGTGAATGCGCAAAGACTGTATGGTTATATGAAGTATATAAGGGAGTGTAGGGGAGGGGAGAGGGAGTTAAGGTGGAGGTGGAGGCAGTTGGCAAAGAAGTGGCCTGGATGGGTTGCGTACTTCAAGAGCAGTCATAGCACATCCAGTGTTAAATTCACAAACTGTTGAAGATCGAGACTTGTGAGAGAATCTTGAAGCATGGTAATATGCCCATTAAAATGTCAAGATGAGAAAATCATGATGCTGAGATTTCTGTTTGTGTACGACATTACACATTGAATATATATATGAAAATGGATTGTATCAGTGTATGTCTCAGATCACGTTATTTTTCCACAAAGAGTAAAAGTTTCCCTGTGACTATAGTAGCACATGCATCAATTTAAAGCATGAATCAACCTACAGACAGAATGTCTTTCACCTGTTTGAAACTGTTAGACCATTCTTAAAAAAAGATATTTTCCACCCTTATGAACCCTGGCTTAGGTAGTTTGGACATGTCAGCTAATGACTAAATGTTTCGTTTACCACTTTGTTTGCTATAGGATCCAGCTATATCTTGTTACGTCCCATGTATTATAACAGTATTATGGACCTATTTCCCACCCATCACCATAGTTTGACTTAGAAACTTAGTCTAGTTGTAACTTATGTTGTAGGCTTGGGTCGACCGTACACTATTGATGATGTGGAAAATGCAGGCGGGAGATCTACAACTCCTGGGCCTGGCAGGAAGACACCAGGGAGATCGTCACCCGGAAGTGAAATGTTGACCCTGGATCAATTCTTAAAAGAGGCAGATAAATCTGGGTCTGGCAAGACAGGAGATAACGAGGTTTGTGTCGAGCTGTTGATGCATGTTAAGGTTATCTGGAGTTTGTGTAAGTTTGGAATGTGACATTAGCAGATCTTTGGGTTAATATGGGATCAATCATAGGGCTGTTCAGATCTTTGGATTATTATGGGATCAATCATAGGGCTGTTCAGATCTCTGGGTTGGTATGGGGTTAAAATAAGAGGCTGGACGGATGTTTGGGTTGGTTTGGGATCAACAAGAATGCCTTGCATTTGTCAGAAGAGAAAGGAAGGAAAAAAGCAAACATGTTGTCATTCTGTCTACCACCTTGCGAAAGTAAGTAAGCAGCATGACCTTTGTCAGAAGACCGTAGATCACTTTACCATAGCCCATGGGTCCAGGATGTTTGGAGTGTATTGTAATACACAGGACAGTGGTAATGGTGATTTGGACTTGTGTCCCTAGGAATATGAGCTTTGTTCAGTGATAGAATCCTGAAGTTAAGGTGTAAATTATCTCTGAATAAAATTTTGTTAGTAAACACATCATTTATGTGTAAAATGTGAAAACAGTATAATCAGTGAGACAAATGTCAGAGTCTGGACTGAAAATTTAAACCTCTCTCCACAGTTGAAACCTCATGATCGTGTTCAGCGCCGTGTCAGTAATGACAGTGAGTCCCGGAGTAGTGAACATTCCAGTAACAGTAACAGCAGACTGCAGCAACATGGGCAGTCTCG
Organism: Ellobium chinense; assembly: GCA_033807755.1. Lineage (NCBI taxonomy): Eukaryota > Metazoa > Mollusca > Gastropoda > Ellobiida > Ellobiidae > Ellobium > Ellobium chinense. The sequence continues at coordinate 1,290,295 of JAWQUT010000058.1, forward strand.
TGATGGTCAGTTCCGTCCTGATGTTCCAGATGTGGCTGCCTCAACAATGATGTCCCCTGCCTCTCGAGACCTGAGTGCCTCCAGGATTTCTAGGCTCTCCGCAGGGAGTGGCAATGAGAACAGCAGTTTCGGCTCCACGGGAGTCCTGCCTAACGATGTCTTCACATCCACGCCAAAAACTGACAGTGAAGCTTCTTCTGTGATACCGCATTCCAATAATTATGACGGAAATGTTTCCTCATTGAGAATGGGAGATGGAAGCATGGAACGTCATCACTCGGCTGACTCGGGGGGTCGATACTTGTCTCAGAAACGTTTGTCTGGAGATGACTGGAGAAGTTCGAGCCAGGAGTCTTCTCCCTATGCCAGCACCAGTAGGGTTAATGCCTTGGGAAACCAGCCTTCTTCTACATCTTCACCTCGTACTTCTGGATCTCATCCATCTTCATCAGCACCTCAAAGGCAGTCATCTTCTGGTAACCATCAACCTCACCCACATCAACATCCATCCGGTCACCCTCAGCAGCATCCCATGAATTTTCACAGCAACAGGGGAAGGGAGCTCCCTCCTGCTCCAACGGACCCTCCACCACCCATCCCTGCCACTGAGCGCCTCGACCGTTTGACCATGCTGTCTTCATCAGGGGAACAGTCTCCCTCTGTCCACTATGCTCAGCCAGTGTCTATTGGTCAGACTCATGGGGACCGCGATCATCCTGGACACCTGTGGGGTAGGGACAACAGAAGTTCTGCTGGCAGCAATGCCAGAGATGAACGAGATAGTAGAGCAGTAAGTGGCATGGATCTAGAGAGGAGAAAGTCCCAGGGGGCAGCTGATAATCCTCTGCAAGGTCCTCCAAAACAGTTCCAGCCCCCAGTTCCACGATCCCAGCCTGGGGCACCCTCTGGCAGCAGCAGCCAACAACAGAATATAGACAATACCGTGGTCAGTGGACACAATCCTCGAAGGCCTCCTGCCAATGCTGCATCGGCTCAGAACAACCCACCGTCAAGAGCTCGCCCGGCCAGCTCCATGGGCCACTCCCCTCACATCAGAGGGATTTACTCCCGGCCTCCTGGTGAAGGCAGACCACGGCAACAGCAGGGAGGAGCCTCATCTGTGCAGCTCATCAGGAGAGATGCTTCAGGTCGTGTGATAGCCGATCAAAACACAAACAATTCAAATGAGCAGTATCCTCCACCCCCTGTTGCAGAGAGGCCAAAATCTGTTCCCCCACATCTTTTCAATCTTTCCAGTGATTCAGCAGGTGAACCAAGGAGAGATGTACCAGTACCTCCGCCTCGGAGGACCCGAGATGGGCGAGAGATAGGTTCCAGAGACAACTTGGTGAGAGAAGCACCAGATGGGAGAGAACCCCGGGAAGCTCAGCCCCAACCCCAGACTTTCTCCAATGTCAGCCTGATTCGGGAGCCCAGCAGAGCCAGTTCACGACCAAATTTGGCTCAGGACTCCTCAGGCCCTAGACCATCACAGCCACCATCTTCTTTTGAACAGAACCAACATCAGTCAGGCCACTCCACACAGCAAATACCAGATCATCGATCGAGCAATAGCAGGCAGAGCAGTACTGGGAGCCTCCCACCCCCTCCTCCTCATATGTCACCCAGCCAACATGAATCTCCACGCTCTTCTAGAAACTCATCTCATCCGTTTGATCCAAGCATCCAGTCTGGTCCCAGACCCAACACGATGGGTCAGAATGCCTCTTCTCGACCTGACTCCTTGCCACTGGGCTATCACGGTCAAAGTGGACCTGGGTCAGGGCAGCAGCAGAACAGTCAAGGTTATGGAGGAGCCGCAGGTGGGAGCCGACCTCCCTCCAGTCACCCACACACCTTGCCTCGATCTCAGTCCAGCATGGGGAACCCGGTCAGTTCATCTATCCCACCTGGTGCTCCATATGGAAGGAGCATCACACCGGGACCTCACCCCAGGAGACAAGACATGCCTCCAGAACCATTTGGCAGGGACAGAGACAGTCAAGATAGTGGGCCTGGTCACCATAGAGATGGAGTATCCAGCAGAGGTGGAGGATATCCATCAGGACCATCCACAGCCTACCATGGGGGTCAGCATGTGTTGGATAGTAACAGAGACTCACGGCAGTATCGTGGGGGTAGTGAGCCTCGGGATGTTCCATCAGCCCCGAGACCTGGGGGCTATCCCCCTCCCCATCAACAGCAGCAACAACAACAACAACAACATCCACAACAGCAGCAACCACTTAGAAGTCCCAGTGACAATTACTATCATTCTCCTCCACCCAACCATTCACCTCACGCTCGAAGCCATTCTCAGGGTCCCCCTCCACACCGCAAAGCTGGAGGACCTTCAGATTACATTCCTAATGGACCAAATGCACCCTATGGGGGCCCTCAGCAGCATCCTTTGCCACAACAGCAACAACAACAACAGCAGCAGCATCCTGTGGCACCGCAGATCAGGTCACAGGGAAAACCTCCAAGTAACTACCATCCTCAAAACAGCATTCCGTCCTCCAGCAGCAGTAGACCAATGCCCGCCTCCTCTCAGCTGAGGTCTCCTGGACAGTTAATGTCGCCTGACCGCCCAGCTGGCCTCCCCCCACCCTTGCCTAATGCTGCACAAGTCTCACCGCAGTCTAAAACCACACCTAATCCTCCCGCAAGATCGGAGAGGGAGGCAGAAGGGGGCGAACCCAAAAATACAAACTCTATTTGGTACGAGTATGGCTGTGTGTAAACTGTGATGTATTGTCACTCGAACTGGCTTATTACATGAACCCTTTACGGAAAACTAGTACTATCCTGGAACACTTAGAAAGTCTCCACATGGCTATTGTAATGTATCAGGATGTTTTGAGACAGGCTTAATATGGAATAATTTTGTTCATCCTGAAAATTTTGTAATAAGTATGTTCGAGTGTAACATATTGACACCCAGTGGTTAACAGGGCACATGTCAATCTCACATAAAAATAAATAAAAACTTCTAAATTTTGTTATGAAAACATTACTCAAACCACCAGTCTTGCGCTAATATAGTTTGTTTAAACACCGTGAAAATGAACAAAATAACTCTTTTGATGCTTACATAATAAACTCCTTGAAGTAAAATAGCATTTGAGATTATGTTTCCTCAAAGTTTTGATATTAATTGATGTGGGAAATCATTAATACATTTGTGAAAATCATATACCCTAAGTAAGTGACCAATAAAGCTAAAAACATCTCCATGAAAATAATTGTTAAAGCTTGCAGATTTGTGAATTAGGATCCCTGAGTTACAACATACATGTAATATGTAGTTGATTTTTTTTTTTTTTTAACATTTTAAGCAATACTGTGACTGATAGCAGTGTGTGTAAATAAATTGACACCTTCTTGGAAAGTCACAAGGGATGCAACATACAGACTGCCAAATGTTACTTAATCATTCCTCTTTAATAAATAATAGGACTGATAAACTATCTGCACATTGTACAGTATGACGTGAAGTCTTTATGTAATCTAACAAGTGTCATCACATAATGTATAGTATGATTATAGGTACACCATGTAACCAGTGCACGTTATATTGGGTGTCAGGGAACTGTTATGCAATATTTTTAGCACTGTACACATAGAATGTTAGCATAACCCTTTATTTACCAGACTACCCACCATCGAGCACTCCAGAGTTTTACTGCATTGCTCGTTATCGCCTGTGCATTTTACTATTTTTTTTTGTGACGTCCTTTTGATTTTTATAGAGTTGTGCCCTCTAACATGGTACTTAAAATGAAGTAAAGGGTGGCTTGGCTGGTAATTAAGGGGTTGATAGTACACAGATCAACACAGCACAGAAAAAAAAATAACACCCAAATGAAGTGGTACTGACATATATTTACTGTGGTTCATGTGATAGCACAAGGATAATCCAACAGGAATGTGAGCACAAGAAAGTTTTGTGTGAGTAACAAAAGAATGGTGAATGCATCTTTTGTCTAAATGCTGTGAGTAAAGATGTGAAGTTAAGGGAAGTTTAAAGGGATAGATAAGATCTTTTCCATTCTCTGCTGACTGATGGTGCAACACCATCAGATTCTGTAAGAGAGGTGATACCATTACATCACTTTTTGCAAGAGCTGAAGTACTCGGTCATCAGAATGTTGTTATTTTGTGGTATTAATAGCATTGTTTTTACTGTGCATTTATTGCTTTGCTTTGAACAGTTTTGTGAGTTTTGTGTTTTCATCAATTGTTTTGTGCGTTTTAGAGATTTACAGGTTTGAATGTGGGTTTGGAACCACAGGAGATTGAGAACTTGGGCACCCACCATTTTATCAGAAATTAAATTAGAGAAAAGAAAGGCTTGACATCCCTTTAATTTGTGTCTTTCATTAATCATCATGAAGATTTGCTCTGATTAAGTTCCTGTGACAAAAGTCACCGTAGAGTGGCTTCAAATTTGTTAGTATATGATGGCAGAAATATTTGATGTCAGACACTGGAAATTTATGAAAAGAGTTATGGACTTTTGTTGTTTTTTTTTATACAATCTGGCAGGTTGTAGAAGTGGAAATAGGAAGAAACAAGTGAGCAGTATGAAGATGAATCACACCTGTTCAGTTTATTAGTTGAGAATTTTCTTTATCTTTGGTTAACTTGTTTTATTTTGGCCAAATTGATGCTTTTTTTTTTAAAATTTTGCAGAGGTGTTTGATTTGATTATGATTTCTGAATGTTTGCCCCTTTTTCTTTTCCATTTTAACAGGCGACCACGTTGGTCATGACCTCTGACCTTTGCAGACTTGCATGCGTTGATTGCATGCCGGAATGGAGCATGTAAAAATACCTGGTTGTTGCTGTTCTGTTTCATATATTCATTCCTTTTGCATTTTGGTTTTTTAAGATGTAATTCCTTCATTTTTTTTAAGTTCACCCTTGACTACGGTAGAACCTGATCAGCTTACAGTTTGTCAAGTCAAGTATAAAATTAAAGTCAGTTACAGTAAAAAAAAAAAAGAAGTATAAACTGATAGTGTGCTTGTAATTACATTGAAATACTCGTGGATTCTGAGCTGTCAATCTCTTTCAACATTCTGAAAGAGTTGCAAGATCTTTCATGGTAAAGATTAGTTGTCCGTTGCCACAAGAATATTTTCCAGTTAATATTAAGTTACTACATAGCCTTGCTTTTGGCATAAAGGGTAAAGGGAGGTTTAAAATTGATTTGAAGAGCTGTGAGGTTTAAGGGTTCTATAGCATGGTTTGCATTACTCTGTGCATTGTTCCCCATATTTCTCTTGCCAATCTAAAGTATGAATGGTTATCCCTTCTGTGTTGTGGACTCCTTCTGTACTCAGAGCCGTTTCCATCACTATGGTTACGCAGTTGGTGTTGATGAAAACTGGATGCTAGTACTTGAAACATTTCATGCAGTATCATTGGGATGTTGACTGGCCCTAGGGATTACGGAACAGGCTTGCTGTAATTCTCGTAATGCTAAGCTTTCAGTACAGCAAGATCACTTGGAGTCTTAGTACTTTGATATCAGATGGCCTAGTCCATCATTTGCTTATCTGGGTTAGGCAGAGCGTAAGCAGGCCAAGTGAAGTCTACTTTTGTATTGTGATAATAAATAAAGTGACCGTATCTGGCTGTGGATCATACGTTTGTTGCATCATCAGTACTGTAAGGTATTGGAAGACATAACTGTCAGCTACTCCTGTGTAGGAAGTTTAAGGTTCAAATATTAGTTATGTCTGAGGCTGAGGGTCACAAAACGTGCACTTGCAGTTTTTGAGAATCAGATCAGGTAAACAGTTTCTGTAGATCTTCAACTGTCACCTACATGTACATTTTGGGACTTTTACTTTGAAGCAACATTTAAACTAGCCTAGATCGGATTGAATAGAAAGAGTTCAGACACAGAGGGATAACCATTCTCCAATACTGCCTCTTACAAAAAAGACCACAGTTATCAAATTCAGATGGTTTTCCTTGTAAGATGGCAGCAGTTCTCATGTGTTTTTTTTGTTGTTTTTTTTTTTTCAAAGAATCGACTACTCCTCAACTTTGCATTAAAAACACTATGTTTGCCTGTAGATACTGTACCCTGTGCTGCCACCCACACCCCACAACTTACTGAGACTGATGTGCTTGTTCTAACAATCCTTTCATGATCTTAGAGAGTAGACAGTTGTGCTAGGCAGGTGTTGGTTCCAATCAGCTGTGAAAATGTACCAGCTTGTTTGCATATAGATGTTGTAGGCCTACGTGTCTCCATTTCTGATTTTACCTAGGTTTGGCTACCATCTCTCTCTTCTTTTGTGCACCCTCCCATTCCATCAGTGAAGAAATTTGTGATGGGATTTAGAATATTGGATGGCTAATGGGTATAAATTCAAAACTGCTCCATACTCCATACTCCCATCTCAATGGGTGGGTACATTTGGCCATCCAGGCACAGCTCAATCATTACATTAGCAGTGTAAAAACATGTTAAAACGTAAGAATTATATGCAGCTATCACACACAACAGTACTTCCTCTATAGGCAGCAGTAGGCATTATAAATATTAGTGCTTTTATAATTATCATTTTCTAATGGCCATGCTAAGATAATAGTGAAATGTAATTAGTGAAATGGCCTCTGATAAACTTTTCCTTACCTGAAAGCTCCCTCATATGCTTCCAAAATGGTACAATGTATAACACATAGCCTGTATATGTTCAGATATTCTTGTAACTGTACAAGTATCCTGTATTTAGTTGTAACAGGTCGCCAGCATACTTGCTTTATTACCCTGGGTGTCTTTTTCACAAAAGCATTAGAAATTTTATCATCAGAAGCTTCCTTATCCAGCTGCTGTTAATTTGTAGACACATGCTTAAAATCAAAGCTTACCAATGCCACCATTATACCAAAATTTTTGTGTTTTCCTCTCCTTCACTTTCTCTCTGTTTCTTTCTCTTTCTTGGCTTGTGCCACCAAATTTCAAATTTCTTTGTGTGTTTTCCCCAAATTTTTCCATAACTTGTCTCTCTACTACCAGAGTGATTCTGTTTTAGAAGATTTTTACTTCTTCTTCAGGGCTATCAGTTCTGAGAATGACAGAATTCTGTCATGTTTTTAACACTCTTGGTTTGCTTGTTTTACCCTGCCAGTTACAGTTGTCTTTAGTCATCATTCAGATCTTATGTTGCGTGTGTTTTTTAAGAGTTCCATCCAAGCCATAGCTCCCTGGCATCACACATTGGAAGAGATGTCTTTGTTCACAGCATAGCATTGTACATGCACTACAGCCATAAAATACAGATTGAGAATGTGTTAAGGAAAGAAACGAAAATCTTAAAAAAAAAAAATGATAAGCCCGATAGGCATCTCATGATGCTGCTCGCTGCATACTTTGTGTGGTTGAACAAAACAACTAGCAAATTTCAATTTCCTCTGTGAATGTATAATTTATAGTTTTCATGGCAACTGCAGGTTTAGTTCCAGGGAGACATGCAAAGGTTATATCACAGCCACTCTGCCTGTCCAGTGATGGACAGACTCAAGGGGTAGCCATAATTTGATAGTCTACCTCTTGTATTCTTTTCTAAGGATTATTTGCCATTGAATCATTTTTTTGCCCAGTATTTTCTACTTAAGTTTGAGAAGTTAGATTATCAAATTTTGACACAAGATAGTCATATCCCTGAAAATTTTAAGAAGGTGAACATAAAATTCGATTTTCATTAACTTTGCTCTTGAGTTATGAAGTTGGGATGACAGGAGCAATATATTACAGTATCTCTATATATCTTAAACTATTTATATAATAGAACAGTGCAATATTCAATACATTTCCAGATCCAGTACATTTTTACTTCAGTTCTTAAACATGTGATAAAGGCAGTGATATTTGTCGTGCTGGAGTATATCAATCTTTTAATAGCAAGAGATGGCAGTGAAAGATGGTCTTGTTGATTTTATTCTCTTGCCTTTATTCATGTGAAGGTTTACCAAATTTCTTGGTTGAACAGCGAATGGTCACACACTTTCAAGCAGAATAGACCTTCCCACATAATGAATCAGGATGCAGGCCCTAGAAATGGATATATGTCTGTGGGTCAGTTTTATACAGGAGGCATACCACCTGAATATGCAACATTTCTAGACTATAAGGGTTTATTTTAGGTGGTATCTGCTACATAAGGTGATTGTTAAGGATTATATGGGTAGCATACCAACCAATACATACTTTCATATTTATATGCCGGAGGTCACTTACTAGAGTTTGTAGCCAGTGAACAACATCATGTGAGAAAGTGTGTGGAGGTAGTTCACATGTGTACCCTCCATTATTGGTAATTGGTTTATTCCACAGGTCACATTTAAGAACCCAAAGATTTTTTAAAACTTTTATTCAGTCTTCATTGTCAGAAATAGCTTCTGTGACATTCCAGCCAATACCTGTTGTACTCTATTCTGTAAGTTCAGTGGAGTATATTGTATAGCATTATTATAAGCATTGTTATCCTTTAGCATTTGGAAGTGTTAATGATGGAAAGGAAACTTGATTTGTACATGTATTTAATCCAAGATATTGGACATGTAACTACAGCTTCACAGCGGCATGTTACTTGTAGTTAGGTGGGCAAACAGTCTGGTGATACTGGGTGGTCTGTAGTAAAAATCATTGTGTTGTCTTAAAAAATTTACAATTACAGGCTTCACCTTAGCAGAGTTTGCTGTACTCAATGGCTCTTTAAGCCAAAACCAGGCCTAGGACCACCACATTTTGTGCCTGTTTGTATCTGACACTAAAACATTATACATTAAAATATTCGATATCATGTTTTAAAAATTACATTGATTGGCCATTATATTTGTCAGAATGTTTTAATAGAATTTTACTTTTAGTACTGGATGATTGACATTCATGAGCAGAATTCATGCTAAATTTGTATGACCTCCTCGAAAGTAAAGTAGCAGAATGACATATCAACAAACTACACTGAGTACAGAACTCGTTGCAGTACAAGACAAGAATGTCTTTGAAATTTGTGAATGACAACTATCTCACAAGATGGATGAATCTTTGACTGTAGCAGCAACACCTGAGGGTACCAAGTACCTCACAAGAGCCCCAGTTGACTGAGCTGAGAACCACATGAACATGGCATAAGGGAGAACAAGGCTACATGGTGTAACTGATCCATACTCACTGTATTTCTTCATTTCATGGGTTCCATTCTGTCTTGCGTGAGTGTATAGTAGAGATGGGCTGTGGAGATTGACGGTGATAGAAACATGGGAACAAATTTGTCATTATCACTGTAAAATAATGAACTGTAAAGGCTTATCTGAGCACAAAAGAGAAGTTTGCAATGCAAATGACAGTATACAAATGTTGCCACTCTTGTATGGTGGTTAGTGTGTGTGGACTGGTAACTGGATTTTTATCAGTCTGATTTCTATCACAACTTTACCTTATGTTGTTTTATATTTGATGATCTAAAGTGTTGAGGTAGGCTCATATGAAATGCACATTGTAAATAAATCATAAATTTCGTATTATGTCCCCAAATCCATATGTGAGACGTAAGTCTTTAGGTCACTTAATCATGTGTTTCCATATTTATTACTTTTTCTGCTTTAATTTTTATTTTACCTGAGTTCTTGTATCTTTGCAAGTCCGTCCTATCACAACAGTATATAAATATACTTCCTCTCAAGCGCAAAAGTAATATATAACCAATCAGGGCAATCAGATTAGATATTATTGAGGTATTGATTTCTGTATTGATTACACATATCGTGCTGCAAAGATGGCGCACAAGTTTCATATACTCATTGTGTACTATAGCTAGGTACTCTCAAACTCACTCATTATGAAAATCCTTTATACAGAACTAGTGTTATTCTGATACATTTTATAAGTTCTGAAATGACAATTGAGTTCACTTGGTTTTAAGGCTATTACAAAGTAAGCTTTAATTTGAAATTATTTAACAAGTTCACTTCAGAGTAATTTAACAAACCTTGTGCATTGCCTGGAGAGTCTCTGAGTGCATAGTTAAACAGTTGCACTACCTGTCAAATGGAGATGATGGTCAGAGAGCTATTACACGGCTATGGTTATCCTCATTTTTTGTCCATCAGAAGGGTCACAGCTTGGAATGTTTGTAGTTTATCTTTCATATCTCTCAGCTGTGTCTCAGTTTCATTTTAGACCTTTGAAATGTTTGTCATGGGCATGAAGACTTAGCCACAAACAATTTGACTCCATAGCCAAAGAGCTGCAGTGAGAGAAAAAAATTACAAACCTTAATTACCTTTTACTAACTAGAAAAAAGGAAGAATGTGATGATTATCTTCACCTCATAATGAAATGTCATGCCTAGCTCTGCAACCTGCTTTTCAGATTCCTGATTACTTATGCCATTACATCAGACTACACGGCACAGTTTTATATTTAGCTAGAGAATTAGAATTAGATTTGAATTTTGCTAAAGTAAAAGTCATTGCTTGACATTGCTAGTGAATAGCTACACACACAATAAGCCAGATCCCAACGTTCATGTTAAGAGCTTCAGGAACAAAGTCTGCAGTCAGCTGTTGGAACCTCATCATACCAGAGTGCACCTCCTAACAGTGATACCATCTTGTTCATGATTTATGATGGTGTTCAAATTTTCACTTATAAACCTCTATAATGTCTTCTTACAAAAGGGTTATATCAATTTTTCTGCAAAATTTTTTATTTGAATATTCATGATCTATATGTCAATACTTATCTTCCAACATAATGTTTTTGTGAAACAGCGATTGCCTTCAATGTATTTGCAGAAATGAGACGAGAATCTGTTGAAGCAAAGAGCTGTTTTCTGTTTTGCAAAGAGCAAAGAGCAAAACAGAACCACTCAAAAGCAGTTTTAGCAAAGATATGCCTATTTGAAAGAAAACTTTATAGCTCTTCCAGTGTTTTTATTCAGTGTTTTTTCTGTGAGCAGAGACTCAGACTTGATTGCCTCATCTTCCATGTTTAAATATTCTTTTGAAAGAACTTGAAAATCTGTTTATCTGCTTGTTTTGACAAGTTAATGCATTATTACAAGAAAAATATCTTAACTGCCAAATTTGTACATTTCCAACACACAAGTTTATATTCTTGGTTTCAGTTTTATGCTTTTTTGTGTTCCTGTTCATCTTTATATTATTATTAGTAAACTGCAACTGCTGATTTAAAAAAAAAATGTTTGTAGTCTACTTAAAACTCGGCTGAGATTCACTCTCTTTCCAAGTACAGTATCTATTTTCACTTACATTATACCGTGTAGATATTGGAGCTGTTCTGTCATTAAGCCAACATTGTGCATCCATAATGTCTAAGTCAGAGCCAAAATGCAATGAGGGTGTCATGTTATATGTAGATAAAGTCCCATGTTAACATATTCAAAAGAAAAAAAATCCCCCGCCAAAATTACAGTTGCAAAAATAGGTGCCCACTATTTTTGTTTTACCATGAAATTTTTTGTTTGCATTTTCACAAAACTGACAAATGACTGAGGCCATTATGGAAACACAGTGACCAATTTGCAGTGGGACAATTCTCTTAAAATTAATCAGTAGCAGCACTAGGTTGGGTTATTTGGTTGAGTCCACATAAACTGATGCTGTCTTTCTCTCAGACTTAACTGACTGACAGCTGTTGACACCACATGCATATACATTATTACATGCACAATTCATCCAGCCTATGGGTGCATTTTGTGTGCAATAACCCTGAAATAGTACACATTACTTGACCCAGTTAGCATTCAGATGACTTCATACCATAGTTACATAGACTAGAACATGAATAGGATGTTGGCCTGATAGACAAATAGGATTTCCTTATGAAGTATGCTTTGGTGCATGGAAAAACTGTACATGTACTTAATATTGATAATATACATACCAAGGTCTGCTTGATTGATGAAATATAGAATAATAATGAATTCAAGCATGTGAAATTTGTTTTTGATAACAAGGTATACACAATAAATGAGTACTTAATATCTAAGTTCTACTGTATGAGAAACAGTTCAAATTCACCATTGCATTGTGAACTGTACATAATTCATCTAGATGCTGCACCCTAGTTCTCTCCCCTTGTCATACCAAAAACTTCCCAGTAGCCTACTCAGTTTTGAAATGTTCAATTGTTTGAAGTTGTCCTGAATAGTTTTTTAATGTATTTTTTAATATAATTAATTTTAAGAAGACTGCATTATTAACTCAGAATTGCTTTGTATATTTTGTAAAGTTTAGTAAAATTACAAATCCATGGTCTCACACTTGTTTCTTGGTTATTTTCCTATTTTGGAGATTTCTTTTGTCTTTCTTATTTTCTTTCAGTATCATGTCTGTCCGTTTGTTCATCTGTCTTCTGTCTGACTGTCTGTCCATCAGTAGCTGTTTCTGTCCCTGTCATTAGTACTGTATAAACAAAATTGACATTGAGGGGATGGAGGGGGGAGGGGGGATCCTGCCCCTGAACCCCAACTGCTTGTAACCTCTATTAGGTACCGCCACTGACCTTATGAGCACTCCTTTCTTCTCTGTCATATTGCAAACACTGTGCCTCCTAACCCACCCTATCCTACCCCCTTTTTCTTCTAAATACTTCATTGGTATGCCACTGCAGATCCTAACCCCATATTAGCTCTTTTTCTACCCTAATCTCATTTGCTGTTTCTCCATCCTCATTTCATATTCCTGTCTTTCTATCTCCTAACCCCATATTCACTGTCCTTCCTTTCTCCATATTCACCTTCTTTCCATCTTAACCTCATATTTCCCATGACACTCTCGCCCCCTCGTTATCTCTGGGAATTTGAAAAATGTTTCCAAAGTTAGACATCTGTTCCCCATAATACATGATATGATAACTCCCTTTTATCAGGTTAGATTACTGTTGCCTAATGACCATCCTGGAACACGAAGGTCCCGACCGAGATGGAGGGGGGGAGGGGGGCGGAGGCTGTTTAATACAGTAATGAGAAAGGAACCGCTAAAATCCTGCATGCAAGATTAGTCAAGAGAATTTGTGAGATTCATGTGTATTTTCATAAACTGATACGGTACTAAAATAAAAGGGTCATCTCCGTCCGTCCGTCCGTCCGTCCGTCCGTCCGTCCTTCCTTCCTTCCTTCCTTCCTTCCTTCCTTCCTTCCTTCCTTCCTTCCTTCCTTCCTTCCTTCCTTCCTTCCTTCCTTTCTTCCTTCCTTCCTTCCCTCTGTCTCTTTCTCTTTCTCTCTTATTCCCTCTCGGTCGCTCGCTTTATGCTCTCTCCCCTCTACTTTCTTGAAACACGGCTATTTCTGGTGTGGTCCGACATCTGAGAACTTATATGACAGGAGGCAGGGGCATGTGGGGGGGGGGGGGGNCTGAGTTGGGGGTAGACGTCTTAAACCCAGCTTCATCTGTCCTGCTGTCTCCTTGTTTTCTACACTTACTGTCCACATCCTCATTGTCCACTGTCTGGTACCAAAATATATTACAGTATGTGGTTACTTTGACCATAAATACCCGCGTTTTCACAATACACTACTCTCATTTAATCTTATACATGCATGGTCATCCGGGCATCGCAAACTACAACTCCAACAATCACTACTTCCGCTTTCCACATTCCCATTGTCAGAGGAGCATGATTGGCTGATATGGTCTGGTTTTTTTTTTTTTAATTGGCTTTTATTGGCTGGTGCATCTTTTACTGTCGAAAGCAAAATTTGATGACGCAATTACACTACTATTTACACTCAGACTTTGTTCAAACCGTAAGTGAGCTTTGTTAGCGTTGAGTAATTAAGAACTATCTACAGAATTTTCTGTTGTCCACTCGGGGATATCTTTGCACCTGGGCTCTATGGGCGACTTGTGAAGTCGTGAGTGAAACACTGTCACACCTTTGTCAGCGTGATATATAACTTTATGAGAAATTAGCACAGGCGCAAAGTGATGCTCTTGGGTCATTCACCGGTCGGACATAGTGCCAGTTCTGTGACCACTTCAACACAACAACGGAATTCTGATTCGTCCTTGTCAACACTTGACACTTCGCCGAGTCGATCGATTAGGAAGTTGATTCGTATTGGTGTAAGCAATTGGAAAGTGTGTCAGGATCACGGTCGATACACCATAAGGACATTGACTCCACAGCAATTTGAACATAAAATAATTTTATACTACCCGAATACTGTACGCAAACTTTAACGTTGTGAAAGGTGGAGAGCAACATTCAGGTTGGAGGTACTTAAGATTTAAATCAATGTGAAGTTCAGTTCCTGTGGTGTAATGATAGATAGCACATTCAAATTGCAAGCTGCAAGACCCTGGGTTCGATCTCCAGATAAGAACAGAAACTTCCCTAGCGTAAAGTTTTTCGACCTTACTCCTCACAGTATTGATCTTTCACAGTAACTTGGTATAGTTTCCATTTGCATACTTATCAGATAATATCAGTTTGTTGGGACTCACTTCCCTTCCCTTTAAAGATAATGAATATCTTGAAAATGAAACCACAGCGTGTTAAGTCCGTCACAGAGCAATACAAAATAAAGACTGTGAAATGGGACATTACAACTAAAAATGAGACTAGGCTGCATGCTAACAACCAAATTTTCGACCAACTGGCCTCCCTCGGGAACAAAACCTTTAAAATCCATAATATGTACAAAACACTGCACTATTTTAAAGGGGAATGCATACAGAAACAGTGTTTTCGGTGCAGGGATTCTCGTACAGTTTTGTTAACCATAAAACATGAGTGTTAACGAGGCCTGCATGTAGTATAGGTTTCTCTTGTTATAGCTCGCTGTTCCCTTTTTATAATCATGCCTTTTCATAGCCCTCTGGTCGAGTGACCACTCGGGCGTTGACCTTACAGAGTACAGTACAACTAATCGGATTCACGGAACTCCACCAGTTCTTGTCTACACTTATCGAATTTTCGCTTAGAGCATCATAGACACGCCCGAGGCTCACGTTCATATTGATAGAATGAGGCCCGTTCGGTGATCGAGGAAGTAACGTTTGCATTAATAAGGTATAGAGGATCTGTAATGAGTGTACTTTTAATCAAATTTTTAACCGAACTGAAACTGAAACGTGAAGAGAACGATGACAAGCGATAAGAAAGACAGACTGAAATAATCTTTTTCTTAAAATCTAGCCAGAGGGAAACCCCACGGCAGTGAAAATAGTTACAAAAGAAATGAGGTCACATATTCATGACGTCACAAAGAAATGACGTCACATATTCATATGCCTAGAGGTTTCCTAGGCTTCCAATCAAAGTATTCATAAGCAGGTCAAATGTCAAATTTATATAACGTGTGACATACCAAAAAAGTATTACACACTTTTATGTTACCGGAAATAGGACCTGTTTCCACAAGATAATCTATCCCTTGTGGAACTTTTCCAGTTATTTTACCTTACCCTAGGCGTTCAGATATAGTCGCTTAAGTTAGATCAAGAGCGCCCTTAGAAAGGGAGGGAGCAATTTCGCATTATACATGTAGTAATCGTGTGAGGACTGTAGGCCAATCTAAAATGTTGATGCAGGTTTTGCATTAATAGTGTACAAGACACTGACAATTAAATACCGTGGCACACATGACATGTTTCAAGCCTTTGGGGAACAATAATTTGGCCCACGGGTTTTAGACCTTACCTCTTGATAAAATAAGCATACACAGCCATCCCCAAGACCATTTCCCATATTCTATCAGCCTTCCACACCAACCATTTCCACACCCCAGCGGATACAGTAATCGGACCTTATCGATGACCCACTATAATGGTATTTCTCATGTTATTTGGGAATGGATTAGATCGTATGGTACCTGCATGATGCTAGGATTGCTCTTTTGTTTCATGCCTATACAAACCTGTATAATTATGTGAACCTTATGGAAAGAACTGGAGGGGTCCTTATATCAAACAAGCCAAGTTCAATCTATGCAATATTTTCTAGACTACGTAGGTAAGACAACTTAGAAGAGATCAGACTAAGTACTGCCGAAAACAAGTTCCGCCTCGGTGCAAGGTTACGACAGGCGCCATTTTGCATTGTATTTTTTCCTACCAACAGAAGTGTGAAGAAAAAAAATCACCCAAGGCTTGTGAGATTTCAGGTGTCGCTTTTGAATGCCGTAAGAATTCGCCGCCATATTCATAACCGCTATCTCTGTTACTGAGATAGTCCAGACAAATGATATTTTATGACATTTGTAAGAAAAAAAAAATCACCTTTCCGGGTAATTAGGTCTTTGATGCAATGATCCGACAAGACAGTATGAAGGAGACTGATACCATTTTATTATTAGAACTATCTAAACTGGACTACGTGATAACACTCTCCACATTTCCAGGGACAAGCTGATCATTGTTGGCTTTATTGTTAGTTTCCTTTTCGACAACTGCCTGACAAAATTATAGGGCTATTCATAGCAAATGTTGAAAATGAAAGAATCCAGTTTCCAATATTTTCTTCTGTCGGACTGGTTAATTGTCATCATTAGAGCGAGTGTCCTTTTCGGAAACTTTGGAACAGCCTAAAATAAGTTCCCGAGATGAAGAACATCAGGAGTGAAAAGGCTGATTTTTTTTTTGTTTGCTCGTTCTAAATAATAACTATTAAAAACTCTAACCGGATATTTGGCTGAATACTATAATTTATATTTCCGAACAGTTCTTGCACTGCTACTTCTAACAGAGACATAACATCACTAATGGCTCAGGCCACCGACTAAAAATTCACTGAACTGCCTGCACAGTGGACCTCACAGGCTTGACTTCTCTGAATTCAGTGCAAACTGAATTATATCCTGCTAATCGGAGGAGTGAGGACGGGCCAAAATCAGACCAAATTCGGCAAGTTAATTGTTCTCCCATTTATTTTTTGTTTGTTTGTTTTTTTTTTAAATCGGTGCATGTCGTTATCAAAGCCGCGTCAGACACACGTTGTGTTGTTATAACTTCGATCTCCGCTCTCACAGTGTCACAGTAATAACTGACACGATCTGCTCGTCACTCTACTGGATTTAAAGATATTGTGGAAGAATGGTGATGACCATAATAATAAAGCTGATCGGAAGTCTTCAGTTTCCTTTGTGACTCAAGGGCGTAGAAGCTGAAGGTAGGAAGAGGGGAGACAGTATGACCCCCTCCCCCACCTCTTTCGCCCTGTGAATATTATCACTTACTTAACATGATTACGAGGGAGGGAGGGAGGAAGAGAGGGGGATCTAACTGCAACTGAGGATTAAAAGGCAATATCTCGGCAGTTAGGTTGGTCCCTATAATTTCAAACGTATTCTTCGTTAACATCTTTAGATAGAAGTTTCAGGCAAACTATTTTCTTATTTACTGTTATATTATTACTGTTGTTGTTATTGTGATCTGGTAGGCTATGTATTGGTCTGCCAAATGCCCTCCCCATTCCCCTCCCTTTCCCCCGCCCAATAAGCGCCACTGTCCCAACCTCCAAAAAGCCAAAGAAATTCGTTTTTCCCTGCAACAATTTTTTGGTATTGGTATAAAGTTCTTATGCCCCCCCTCCTTTCCCACCCCGCCCTCTCAACCCTCAATCCGACTCTCTTCAACGCCCCTATTCATATAGATCTTGTTTAGGGTGAAGAAACTAGAACGCCAGCGAAGAAGAGGGCAGATTGTGGTGGGGAATGGGTTGTTTCCCCTCGACCATTTTCGTTGTCCTCTGGCTCAACAAATCGAGCAAATAATCCGGCCGGAAGTGGATGAATTGATGGTGACCTAATTAGAAGTATTGACCAATTATTGTTTCTAATCGGATCTGACAGTGTCCATTAACTAAAGTAAAGTGACCAGTAGCATCACTTCATTAGAATAAAATCAACAACCCCAAGGCCCACTTTTTTCCATTGTACTACAATGAAGTGATCGAAAGTAACAGAATGGCGAAACATTTTGGTACAAAGTATTACGGACCAAGAGATTTCTATAAAGTATCGGTGATCTCAGTACGCCTTACGCGGAGTTCGTCAGTTAATTCCAGAAACTAACATACAACCAGTGCACAAATACAACCAATACATTTGGGTTGCGTTTGATTGGTCCTTGCGGTGTCGCGAAAGGGGCCGTCCTTATATTCTGGGGGCGGTCCTTAGCAATGGAAGTATCAGGGATACGTTTTTGATTGGTGCGTGCTAATCACAGTGCGGAAGGGTGCATACCTACTAGAAATTTGTTAAGAATGTGATGTCTTTTGGATCACCAAAAGAGAAAGCTCGGCAACATGGCGGCAATCATCTGCGTTTGCACGTTCTGATCAACGGCCTTATGTTGGAGAAAGATATGGCAAGAATCAATAGTAGTATGTATGCTATTTGCTAATAAATGAAGCAGATATATAAGTAGGCCTATAGCAAATACCACTCACAAGTCAGTGCATTATTTTCTCTCTCTTCCGCATTAGTCTCAGCCATCTTTGCTTGCCTAGCTTCCTTTGCTAAGGAGGGGGGGGGGGGNTAGCAATGGAAGTATCAGGGAAACGTATTTGATTGGTGCGTGCTAATCACAGTGAGGAAGAATGCATACCTAAGAGAAATTTGTTAAGAATGTGATGTCTTTTGGATCACCGAAAGAGAAAGCTCGGCAACATGGCGGCAATCATCTGCGTTTGCACGTTTATTTGTTACTGGATCATTCTGATCAACGGCTTTATGTTGGAGGAGGATATGGCAAGAATCAATAGTAGTATGTATGCTAATAAATGAAGCAGATATATAAGTAGGCCTACAGCAAATACCACTCGCAAGTCAGTGCATTATTTTCTCTCTCTTCCGCATTAGTCGCAGCCATCATGGCTTGCCTAGATTCCTTTGCTAAGGAGGGGGGTGTGGTTTACTCTTTCACGACGTCGCAGGGAACAAACAAACGCAGCGCTGATGCGACAGGTCAGGCTACACCAAGCCGAATTCATCCTGGCTCATTATGCTAAATGGCAATTATATAATATTCCCTTACACTATTTAGTCAACCTTCCCAGACATTCCTTATTGGTTCCCTTTGGAGTAAATACTCCGTGGGGCATTAAGTTATCCACACCCTCTATTTCACTATCTCCAAGTATGGTGTATAGAAGTGCGTAAGAAAGCTTTAGAATGAGGTATCGTTAAATCCATGTATATGAATTGTATGGCACTTTCCTTACTCAACAGTTGTCTCCCCTGCAGTTATCATGGAAAGTATGGGGAATTCAAATACCTGCAAATGCTTCCGGTTAAAAAGTGCTGGTAGTGTTTGCTCGTGTGAAACAAAAACAATGGTATAAACGTGTTGCTGAGAAGGGACGTGAAGAATACGAAGTGAACCTACCAGTGTTCCGGGATTTCATGTTTGGGAGATAGTTTTAAGAAATGCATAAGGTTTGAGAAGTTTATTTCACATTTAAACACAAATGAAAGTACCTGCGAGTGTCTATGGGTCACATAGCTTTTGAAATGAAACACTCTAAATAACCTATAGGAGGTGACCGTCGAATGTAAGCGGGTCTTTTTTCGAGGGTCAGTCTACGCCCCTGCTCATGACCATAACTTTATTCAACCTCCCAGACCAGGGTTTTCCCAAAATCTGAAGATCTAGTTCACTAATCCGATTAATGTGAGTACTTTGCAGCGTTCATAATGGGTGTCTTAACTTGATGAGGTTTAGAATAATGAGTATGGTACTAAGAGGATGTTTACTCGGGTCCATTATTATTTATGTGTGTGTGTGTGTGTGTGTGTGTGTGTGTGTGTGTGTGTGTGTGTGTGTGTGGTGTGTGTGTGTGTGTGTGTGTGTGTGTGTCTTTAAAGGAAAAAGGAATTAAATGGTCACCATCTGAAAATGCAACCCTATGAGCGTCGGATGAAAGGTGAAGCAAGCTCTGTTTTCAGTGGCTGACAAAAACAGGAACAATTGCAACTAACTCCAC
Source organism: Ellobium chinense (assembly GCA_033807755.1). Lineage (NCBI taxonomy): Eukaryota > Metazoa > Mollusca > Gastropoda > Ellobiida > Ellobiidae > Ellobium > Ellobium chinense. The sequence goes on from JAWQUT010000058.1 coordinate 1,310,273, forward strand.
TTCCGTATAGCATCATTTTTTTTGTTTTTTTAACCGGGTCAGATTCTGCCGCCTGAGAATCATTTTGCACAGTTAAGACTATCACAGGTCAAATTGTGCGCAACTCATGAGTTCAGAACCGAATGTCATTGCGTGCGCACTTTCTCAGAACATAAATTTCACTATCAGATTCCAGCAAGGGGGTTATAGCAATCTTTATTTTATATGATGCGGAAAGCGGTTGCTCCATGATTGTGTACCAAGCTATAGTATTCAGTATCGATGAAGAAACCTTGCCACAATAGTGTTGAGCATGTACTATTGTTTCTGAATTATTTACCCGGTGGGGAATTTGATTTACAATGCCATATTATTATTATGTTATACATCTCATTCATAATACAAACCTTCTTCGAGGTTTCAGCTTAACCATTGTACAAACACACAAAAATTTGTACTGTTTTGTGGACTTAACGTAATTCTGGGAAAACTTGATCTATCTCCGAATGTGATGGCCTTGACCCACTCACATAAACGATTTTTGCACCTTGGGACAACAAAGACCACGTCACGAGATCTTATCGAGGCTGATTTTCCGCGAAATCTTCATAGTACTGTTTGGAACTCAAGCCCGGAAGTGAAATCGTAAGCACATTATGAGAGCAAAGAGTGAAGGAGGAAAGAACAATGTGTAGGCACATGCACCAGGATGGAGTTTCAATGTCTACGCAACTTTTCCCTCAACAACACATTCATCCCCACACCCCACTCTACCACATACTACAGCCATTTGGTTTTTTTTTAATAGGTCGACTGAACCAATCTGTTTCCACTACGGGCCGACCCTCCNCCCCCACCCCTCCTCGCCACCATCTCGCCCTCTCCCAACACCCTATCTACACCGTCGAATGCTGTTATCCATGCAGGTGCTGTAAAACTCGTTTTAAAGATCTTGAGATAGCAAACTTAGTAAATTCATGTCGATTGTTTAGGAATCTTCATCAGCATTGCCTTGTGCGAGAATTGCACTAATAATACCGTAGCCAACGTGGCCCGTGGATAGACTTCTGGTATGTGGTTGCGGTTTGCCGACATGCTCCGTCCAAAGAGAGGTCGTCTTATTAGGGTTTTTAACCGCAGAGAGTGGCAAGGGTCCTAACTTCTGACCCAGACATAAACGTGGATGATGTGTTAAGAACAGACTAGTTACAAATTTTAGATTCGGAGAACACTGAAATAGTGAACTTTTCACTCGAGTGATTTCGAAATCACAACAAAACAGCGAATGTCTCTTTGATGAGAGCAATCTTAATAATATACTACATAAACTTTGAAGCCGACATTTTTTACGTCTTTCAAATAATTTATTGAAAACCTGCTACGTGTACCCTACTTCAGTAAAAATAACAGACGTCACTAGCAAAAGAAAATATAATGAGCTGCAAGTGATTATTTTAAAGTGATCTCAGTCTATAAAATGCATCCTGCATCATCAGAACTCTTACTCAACTTCCCCGTGGTGACCACTGAAATAGAATCACCGTCCCCAGCGAAATCTGCCACAGGGTATTCTTTAAATAAATTCAACCATCCGACACCTAGCTATTATCTTCATGTTCGTTGTTTCCATGTGTACAACTTACACCCTTAGTTCGCTGTTTCAGTATAGTTTAAAGCAAACTTTTGCTGTTTTGCTGCACTCTCTTTAGATTGCAATATTATGGCGAGTAAGAATAAAAGTAGGCAATACTGTGACACAGGTGTTAATAATAATCCAGTAATACAAGCCCAACGAGACCCCGTTATCACTTGGATGTCAATCAAGTCAGCACATGAAAACGAGACGAGAATACCTCTTTAGTAATGACAAAGGTTTAGACCTAGATGTTAATGTAATAGTAATAGTATAGCCAAACAAGCTGCCATTATCGCTAGGACAACGGTAAGTCAGAACAGTTTATCGATTAAATCTCCTTTGTTTAAAACGTACAAACGCTGAAAGAAGATTACATAGAATGTTGAAATCCTCGCAGCCTGACAGTTTGTCACGTCCAGTCTACAGGCATACTGACAGCGGCGAGGACTGGTTGGAAAACAGCCCTAGACTAAATTGCTAATCTTCGCTAGGACGGTGCAATGAATTTGATGCAAACATAAACAAATCCACGTGCGCTGGCCCTAAAAATAGAGCGAGAGGGGACTTTCGAGAGTTCATTTCCGGTGTGGTAGCAGAAACCTGTTAGGAAACGGTTGTTTACGGCGAAAAGTTCAGCATCTGAAAACTGATCGAGCAGCTGCTGTCGATGTCGACGACGGCGGCCGCCAGAATCATGGAAGCATCAACATCTTCGTCGGCGAAACCGAGTGAAATGGGGACGGTCACCCTGGAGCTAAAGAACGGTGAGTGATCGACGTACTCCTGTGTGTTAGCCTATCCTACTGCTGTGAACTAGACTATGATTCGACAGTCTGTCCGTGACCTCGAGATGGGAAATGGGGGCAAATGACGGTGCGCAGGCGCTAAGCAGAGACTTACTTCATAGGCATTATGACTCTCGGTTTTATTTATTGCATAACAGATTCGTAATCACAGCATGCAGACTCATTTCATAGCCAATCCTGTGTTAATAATTTTTATGTGACCCCGAGTCCGACCCTGCTCGGACATTTCTCGCTCACTGTCTAATGGATAAGTAGATCAGGTAGAACTGATACTACACAAGCTGCTCGAGTAGATAGAATCCCAGGCGAGACATTCGACTCTGACACTTTTTATCGATCATTGAGCGTGACCGAGTTCCATTTGTCGTCCCGAGGGAAGGATTTGAAATCTAGATCTAGGACAAGTGGCACATGAAATGTCACTTCCCAAGGACTCATGTATATCTACTCAAAAATTACTGTCTTTTAAGTCCCAATGTACCTTTAAATTCCGGTTTAGTATTTAGACAACATCAAGATCTGTCTCCTTTGAATGACATAATATGATGGAGTCTTATCAGGATAATCAGACTTTTGATAAAGTTAGGGATGATAGCTACAGAATTGCTGTATAAACCCCACTCCTCTATAGTTGGTTGTAGTGGCAGATTTTGGGTCTGTGGGGCCTTGGGCACTGAGAGATGGGAGCCCCTCAGAGTTTGCCACAGCAGAAGGTTTGAAAGTAGGCCTAAACATTGTGAACAATCACCTGTCTCTTTTGTAGTCCC
>JAWQUT010000058.1:1315475-1327337 GCA_033807755.1 Ellobium chinense
GTCTTCTTTTGAGCTAAATGTGTTAATTGATGGTCACTGACCCCTGGCGACCACTGTCCACTAGACAGTCCAGTTCGACTATATTGATCAGGGCGACTTCTTGTGCCATTGTTTGGAAGATACTTCATTATCATATTACATGAAAACCTGCTTGTTACTGTGCAGTTTGCGGGCCTGATAATTTTACATTTCTGGGCTCCAAACGAAGAAATGAAACTAGAGATCCATCTTATGTCGACCAATGTCCACTTAACAGTTGCAGACCCGACGCTCTTGTGTCAAACACTGCTATGTAGCCCTACACCTCATGCATCGATATTGTTAAAAAAAAAATTGGCAATCTGGAACGTTATGCGTTCTGATATGGAACTTTTTAATTGCATTTTAAACATTCAGTCGTAAAACTGAGAAAAACCGCTCTAAATTTCGTTTTTTGCTCTATTTCTCTTTTAAATTCTCGGCTACAAAATCAGATTTATTGTATTAAAATTGAATTATTTGAAACATACTCATTTCATGTTATTTCTAATTTTATTTCCTTTGTTTTGGGCAGTTAAGTGGAAATAGGTGGGTTCTGACCCTAACTGACCACTGTCCACTCAAAAAGCTAGTTCCACCCTTCCGAGCGTGGTAAACTTTTGTGTCCAGTTACGAGAGATATTGCTCTGTCAGAAAATGCAAAAAAAAAAATTTAGAATCCTTCAATTTGTGGGTGGCGCCCCAATTCATTTCATCTGTCCCGGACTAAGGAGCTGCCCACGAGTTACCCTGTGTAGTCAAATTTTCGAAGTGACTACTACTGGGCTAGCCAAGTTGAACTGCGTTTGGGGCTCAGTCAGGGTGCAGTCGTCTTTCTTTTGATATGATACTAGACTAGTACGGTAGAAGAGGCGCGGCTTTAGGGGTTGCCCTTTATAGTCAAAAATGTGAAACGACTATTTTATTTTGTTCAGTCTTCTAAGCTGAGAATTCATAATGCTGATGAACGCAGGCCTTTCTTATTTCAATTATTTTCTGCTATCTGTGTTTTTCCTTTCTAACATCTTGTGAGGCCTTCCTTTTTGAAGTGGTAGTCAAAGACTATTTGACTACCATTACGCTTCGCCCCTGTTCATCACTGTTTGTAGCAGCTGACTGAAATTGCACGTAGGTGTCGACATGGTATGTGAAAATAGCTCAATTCACTTTCATGCTTGAAACAGGAATTGGGATCATGAGGGGAAAAAGAGGGGTGAGTGGGAGGAGAGAGGCATGGATTCCACAAAGTACAGTAATCATGTAATCATTTAAGTCTATACATAAGGGAGTAGACTAGACTTATCTCCAGAAGATATACAGATCAAAACAATACACACACACAACGAATGATACACAAATCTTAGTGTCTTCCACTCCGAACCAAAGGTAAACAAAGCAAGCCAGGCGTAGCTGTGACCCTGTGACGTCACCAAGAGAGAGCTAGCGAGGAAAACGGATACAGTCACAACCGGTCAAGGAATGGACACGACATTTGATTCGCGTAAAAGCGATTAGCACGCGTGTGGTCTTATTAGGGTGGCTTGTGGGGATTGCAATAAGTAATTGAATAGGTATAGAAGAGACCTTGTTGCACAGATATTGTAGTTTGTCTTATCGTAAGAGAAACAACGGACAGCTTTAACCAGCTACCGAGATATAGCAATGTAAAGAGGGGCTAATGTTTCTGAACGGACTATAGTTTAGGAGTTAAAGCTTTGATATGAATACACTAAAAACATGTAATCAAGAATATTTAAGAGAAGATTATATTGTTATAAATTAACACATTTGGACACTACTATAGGGTGCCTCAGAACGCTGCTTGCTGAAACAGAGTCCCTCAAGTGATCTGTAAATGGCAGCTGGCGGTTACCATCATGTGTGGGTCAAAGGTTAGATCGGTGCTGCTGTCTTTGGTGTTGACCACTAGGGTGCTAAGGGTAACCTAGAATATAGAAGTTCCTTCAGCCATTGCCTTGGAACAAGCATTGTGCTTAGAGTATCTGCAACTTTGACATAGGAAAGATCATCGTCAAGATCTGGAGAGTATTTTTCCGAAACAAAATACCAGTAATTTGAGACCATGAAGTCAAGAGATGTTTAATAATGATGTTACAAATCAACAGAGCCCTTGCATTTCTCTCTCTTTCACACATGCCATAGAGTTCAAAATCGGGAGAAAGGTTCATTTTACAGAAGTCCTGCTGATAAAAAAATAGCCAAGCTTGATCATGAGGCCTGTAGTTGATGGCTGCAGCAGCTAGTGGTTACTCTGTGCAACGCAGCACAACATCAGTGAACAAATAGAAATGAATTACGGAAAGCTTAAATAGTTGTGCCGCATGTTCATGCCTAATCTAGACTTTAGAAAAAGAGAATTACCAAGATACAGTAAATACCTGATAACAAAAATTCCGGGGGACCACAGAAGTGTGTTCGTGTTATCAAGAATTGGAAATTGGAAATAAGGAAGATGACCCATTTTTACATATAAATAACGTCACAACGTAAGTAAGGTGCACACGGCACAGATGATACCATACGCCAGTGGATGAACCAGTCCGGGCAGTTACATTACAGAACAATCGGGGGGGNGGGGGGGGGCATGTCTGGCTAAGTGGTCGAGGGAGGCAAAGCCATTACATAGCGAGCGGGGTGATGGTGGAGCATCGTGGGTGGGAAACGTCATGCTGGCAATGCAAACAAAAATGGAGAGTTCAAGCTAAAACAATTGTGCGGCCCAAAAGTTTTTCACGTTATCAAGATCCTTTAGAATTTTAGTTTGTGTAAACAGAATTTGGAATACATAGATTATAGAGCGAAAAAAAGCGGGGACTTTTATTTTGTTTAGTGTAAATAGAAATTTCACGTTAAATGGGTTTGTGTTAAGTGAAGTCTACTCTATATGTTGATATATGCATACACACCCATCCACAAATCCACAAACACACCACTATACACATACAAACACACACAACCACACACGCATGCGTTCGTACTCACCTGCACATGCCCATACATATTACAGCAGAATTCGATATAAAGTATGCTCTTGATGTATTTATTATTGAGCTATAATTGATGTCGAGCTCTGCCTCATCAATGAAATGATAAAATATTAATGAATCTGTGCATGTGACATTAATAATTAAGAAACAAGGTTGGCTTACACTTACTAAATGAATAGATACTTAATATAGTGGTTCCACGGTATGTTAACACAAGGAAATAAAATCAACCTTTATTAACTCTGAAGAGAATACATTTTACAATGCTATGTCTGTTAGTATCAGTATTACCCAATAATCAACTACACGTGGGAGAGGAGGAAGGGGAAGTCAAGAAGTTCGGCTTATTTATATATTTTACAATAACACCTCGATATTAAGTTATTAGCTATATCAATAAGTATACCTCTTTACTAAGTATGAATTTCACATGCACTTATTCGGAAGTCCTCAATATGTACATTGTATACTTTTTTTCATACACCAAAGGCATATGATACATAGAAACTTGATGTGAAGTATGCCCTGGTGTATGGAAAATATATACTGCATTAATGAAATGCTAAATTAATAATGAATCAGTGCATGTTGAAATTCATATTTAATAACAAGGTAGGCCTGAGCATAGGTTCCAGCTTCTAATGCTAAGATTATACAGATCTGTCCTCTCACTCCCCAAGCTAAGAAGTCGGCATATGAGATAGATCTATGGATTACATTAATTTCGTGGAAATACGCTACAGAAGCTCACATTTTTTAAACTAGATTTAGGTCATCAAAACAATTTTAGCCCCCCAAAATTTCCTTCTTTCCATGCTCCATAGAGACCTGACCACTAGCCCCGGCTGCTGATACACACCAATATGCACTTTGACCCCCAACCTTGCCTCGTAGCCTCCAATTGATGATGTAGGCGGCTATCGGACTTCGAGCATGTCGAGATCAGTGCGCAAGATCTGAAGAAGCCTATAGCATGTCACGCACGTAACCATTTAGATCAAGAAGTTTGCACTATTAAAATACATACTTTATCTTTAAAATGGTTGAAAATCAGAGGAAGTTGGTTGAGCGGACAATAAAATGAAGACTATTAAATTTATTACTGAACCACTGATGAGCAATCTCTCTTAGAACAGCTGTCTCATACGTGACTTTCACCATCAACACAATGCAAAAATTCAGGCCTATTATGTTCACATTAGAGGCTTTTAATGATTTCAATAAATATGAAATGGTCCTTTGCAACAAAGGGTACAGGTGAATTGATACCTTGAACCAGAGTAAAATATACATGTGCTTTATCTCTTTACTCTGGTCACATCCACATGTGCCCTAATGTGGAGTATCTTCACTGAAATTGTCAGTGACGGAGATCCAGCACTACAATGCTATTCGTCTTGAGTAGTTTTGAAGTATGGTAGTAAGAATTACGCCAGTCTGCCTAGCAGGGTTTTTGTGGACTATTAGGGTTTCAGTCATGCTTGAGTGCAAGAGGATGTTGCTAGAGAAAGAAGATAAACTTCCATTATAATCTGAAACAACTTCTGTTATGATCTAAGGAGACATTGTTGAGGGTGTCAATGCAAGTTTACCATTTAATGTAAGGGACCATTTCACATTCATTGAAAATGTACAGTCTTGAAAGGGAAGAGAATGGGCCAATGTTTCCTTTCATTTGTCACATGAAGGTCATACATGTGACAAAATCAAGAAAGGAGAAAGTTTCTTAGATGTATTATATTTCAATAATAAGTGTAATAGTTTTCCATCTGTTATTGAGCCCAACCAGCTTTCTTTGTATAAACATCTTTTGAAAGTAAACAGCTAAATTCCTGGTGTAAATCATCACGTGTGTGTCATGCTTAAGTTGCATGACTGTAAATGTTCTTTATGGCAATATGATTTTTTCAGAGAAATTTAGATTCTGATTCAAGTGTCAAAGTCAAGATTCAAGGTTGAAGCCGCGTAGACCTTACTCTGTAAGGGGTTTGCGAGACTCCCCTTGATAAAGTTGACTGAGTCAGCCGTGCCAGGACGTCTTTCTGCTGTAGCGCTTGTAGCATATATATATATATATGCGCATTTGTTATCATTTTACTGAGAGAAAAAAGTGTGCTTTTAGATGTGAAATTCATGTGCAAATGCCTAGTATAAATTTGGAGCACAGTTCAAGTTGAGCATAGAGTTTTTTGAAGCTTGAATACATTCCTATTTCCATCTTCATTGTCCATGTGTTTTGGGTTTTGTTTTCTACTGAATGTTACCATTGTATGTTGTGTGTTTCAGAATTGGTATGAATGACTAGACTGCATTAATCTAAATACTTTTATGTTCCTGGTCTTTCAATAATAATGCCGAACAGATTTGAGGCCTTAAATGGTGGCCTAAAAATTAGTTCTGTGCGTGTTTGATAGAAGGCGATGCTAGTGTTAGAGTAGACTAGACGTAGACTAGACATTTAGCTCAGAAACCAATTTCTTTCATCATTATGACCACAAATTCTTCACATCTTACAGATTCTGAAATATTAATGAAGCCTTTCAGATGGATTCAGATCTGTACATTTTGTGGTTTGGAAAATTATGATACCACTTGTTACAGTTGCTAATTTCAGGCATCAGAGATTTTGTAAACTATGATATTTCTTGATTTACATTTGTTATCTCTTAGAATTATGCATTTTGACAATTTACAAAAACTCTGGTTGAACTGCAATTAACTCTTTAGAGATGTGTTTGAATGTTCTCACTTTCAAGTTTCAGAGATTTCGTAAACTATGTATGTTATGATTTAATTTTTTTTTCAAGGATTAAGCATTTAAACATTCTATTGATGTGTTAGAAAGTTGTCACTTCCAAGTTTCAAAGATTTCAACGACTAAGATATGTCATGATTTAAATTTGTTTTCAAGAATTCAGCATTTCAACAGTTAACAAAAACTGGGTAATCATTGATAAATTATTTAATAAGTGTGTTAGAATGTTGCAGTTTCTAGGTTTCAGAGATTCCATAAACTGTGGTGGATTATGATTTAAAGATTCTTTACAGAATATACATGTCAGCAATTTACAAAAACTGTAGTTGATCTGTGATAGGACGTTTGATCGCTGTGCCAGACTGGCGCCATTTCCAAGCTTTAGAGATTTCATAAACCACAGTTTGTCATGTTTTAAAGGATTGGACATTTCAACAAGTTACAAAACCTCCTCATCTGTGATAAAATATTTTATTAGTGTGTCAGAATGTTGCCATTTCAAGTTTCAGAAATTTGGTAAACCACAGTATGTCATGTTTTGAGACTTCTTTCAAGAATGAGGCAGTTTACGAAAATTCTAGTTAATCTGTGAGAAATCATTTTACTTGTGTGTCGAAATTTGCCATTTTCTAAGTTTCATAGATCTTGTAACCTATGGTATGTCATGATTTAAAAATTATTTGTACCGTGTTGAAAGATTAGGTTGATGTGTCACTTTCAAGTTTCAGAGATTTTGTAAATTGCTAGAGATCAAATTTTGCCATCAGACAATAGATTTTTGTAAAGATTTTCAGTTTCTTTAAGCTACAATTCCTGTGAGTAAAGTAGACTAGTCTGGACTTCTGGTTTGCCCTAATTTTAGCATTTTCAAGTTTTCATAGATTCAGTAAACTGAGCTTAGTGTGAGCAGTCGGGAAGTGTGTTAGGGTCACAGGTGAACACTAGGTTCGCACGTGGAAGTTAGGGACTGATTTAGGCAATAGATATTTAAGAATTAAATTGCTGTGAACTTAGCCTTCCCTGTAGTGTAGTGGTAACACCTTCAGGCTTGCATGCTGAGAGACCCTGATTCGATCCCTGGCAGGGACAGAAATTCTCTAGAGTAGGTTTTTTGGGCCCTTCTTCTCAAAAGTGATCATTCACAGTAATTTGGTAAAATCCCTGGTGACACACTTCCTTAAAATAATATGTAACATCTGAAAACTTATCAGACTAAGCTCACCTTACTCCACCTTAAATATAAGAGAAAGAATACCAGTCTATATGCCTTTCCACCCGGTTACATTAGTAAAGTCCAAGTTCAGCGCTTAACGAGGACCTGTGGATCTCAGCATTTTAAGTACTTTACACATAAGCTTGCCCCTGACCATTCCACTGCTGTTATTATTTACAGTGAATATTGCAAGGAAAGATCTGCTATTGAGAGGGAGGCTTTCAGTGAAGTTTCCACTTTACTGAGCGTGTTCCTATCAACAGATACTTTGTAACTGTTTCTTATGACTTGATTCATATTGAATTGAAGTCAACAGATAAAGTGTCTTTGTGGAAAGGGTTATAAAGCTCTGTAGTTTTCGTATTTCTTCATGCTTTGGTGTCCATCATCCCTCTCCCCTCTCTTCAACCACATGCATTGAACGGCTGTTTGCACTAAAGTAGACCTAGACTTAGTCTAGTATCACTTGTTGTTGGCCAAAAAAACACCCATGTTGTGACCTCAATTCAATTTTTACTTTTCAAATTTCTCAGTTATGCTAGTATCTCTTCTAAAAATTTTTACAGATCTGCATTCAGGACATCAGGCCTGACAGTTTGATGTATGAGATGATTCAATTTATGCATTAATTTCTATGTTAAATAAAGAAATAGAAAATGATAATATAAGCCAAAGAGGAGGTGCACATAGAAAGATGTCCTGCTAACTGAAACTCTTCATCATTTCGTTGCTTCCACTTTCCCATGGAACATAGTCAGTAACATGTGATTTGCAGTAAAGTTATAATCCTGACCCTCAACTATGTTTTGCATAGTCAAAATGATGAATAACTAATTTGTTATGTATTCGACCAGAGGAAAAAAAAAATGGGCTTTATCCCTCACTAACCAGTTGGTTATAATCATGACAATACCTTTGAATTCTGAAGTTAAAAATATTTCAAAATAAAAATCAAGTAAAATCAGAGGTTTTCATTTGTTTATTTCCATGCTTATGGGGAACTACATTTGAGCTGTGGCTAAAAGCTCCCCAATGACAAACAGTGATGAAGACTGCCATGAAGATCAGAAGCCATGTTTGATTATTAGGCATCATTGATTATAATAGAAGACAAATGATCAGCATCTTATCATTTGGTTTAAGCAAAGTTACTTGGTCTAGAACAGAGAGTTGGCCATTTTTGTAGTTGGGGTCTCTCAGAAAGATGGATGGATTGTACAGTACATGGCACTCTAAAATCTAAAGTAACTTTCTGGGCCATTGTTGTGCCCTTAGTGGGCTATGTTATGGACCCAGGTGAAGAGAACTAATGCCTGAAGTTTAGAAAGTGGTGTAAATATTTTGTTAATAATCAACCTAATGACTTCATTCTCTTTACCAAAGTCCCTTCATTTAAAATGCCACACTACATGATGTGATTATCAGTCTAACCAAATTTTTACTAGGGGGTTACAAGTTTGACATACGAGTGTATGTGGCTGTCCCAAGCTTCCATCCACTGCAAGTATACGTGCATGAAGAAGGATTGGTCCGCTTCAGTACTGAAAAGTATAATTTGGACAGGCCGGACAATGTGTTTGCCCATCTCACCAACACCAGCATTAACAAATTCAGGTACAGTTTCACGGCAAGACAGCAAACTCCTATCTTGAATACACCATGCCTTATAGCATGTATTCAAAGACTGAGATGCTCTGTTCTCCTAAGTTTAAGTCTGCTGTCATTATTTGTTTATATGAACATTGTTTATGTAATGGGTCTGTAATTTATTTTCTTTCCTTCCATGAAAGGTACATTCCCATCCCAGAATATTATATGAGATAACAGTAAATGATTTGTGGCATTTTGAAACTGAGAAACCTGAAGACGTATAGTTCTGAGTAATAACGATCGTGTCAGATGGAGGTTGATAATTTTGTAGATCTTTTATGTCCTCCTGAGACTGATCAGAAATTGTTATTGATTTTTCTTTTCCATAATCTTAACTTTAAAGAGTTACTTTTGGTTGTTGTATGTCTTTCTTTATTTCAGTGAACATCAGCTTTTCTTTCCTAATTCAAATTCATAAGTTGCAAAAGTTAAACTAGTTGCTGCAGGTTTACTTTGTGTTTCTTTAATGAGCTGCAGAAGTTCTCACTGGTTTTTAATTTTCAGCCCAGGTTACACCACAGATAAAGACGAAGTTGGTCATGGATGCAAATGGACAATTTCCCAACTCCGTCGCTATTTCTTGCATAACAACATTGTGGATGGTCCCTTGTGGCAGAGGATCACCAACATCATCATCCTGACACTGCTCATGCAGGCTCCAGCAGCCCCCAGGGTAAATGGCCAGGAATCAAAAGCCAGGCATCAAGGATGCATAGATCCACTCCTGAGTGCTATGCTCTGTATAGCTATATAAAATTAACCTCACACTGGTGAACACAATAAATGATGAACATTAAATATGGCAGATCACCAGCTCCTTATGAGATAGCAAATAAATTCTTCACTTATCCTGTTCATTGTAGTGATTATCTTTTGATAGGAAATCAGAGCATGTTTACACTTCACAACACTTGATCATAGATGATGACATTTGGGACTATGGGAAGGAGCTGTAGCGATGTTAAGTAGGTGACTGGAAATTTGATGACAGTGATATAGAAAGGCCCCCTCCTTATCTCTCTAAAGTGAGATCTAGATCTAGCCATTTTGTATTCCTGTACACTTTTTTTTTGCATAACAGCTAAAATGTATACAGGCCATATTGCCTATTTTGCACCGTTACCTAGTAAAGTTTAATTAGTCAATCAATCAACAATCAGTCAATGAATCAGTCAGTCAGTAATCAATCTCCTTCAAGTGTCTGCTTCTGCCCCTCCTTTCCTTTTCAGGCATGTTTGTGATTGTGAGAGAGAGGAAGCGCAGTTTAAACTACATTAGGGGGAGCAGGGCAATGAGGGGTGGGATTGTGATACAGAAGAAAAAGAGCATGAGGCAATAAAGGAATGACAAGGTAGTGCCTTTGGCTAATGCTCTTGAATTGAAAATTAACAGATGAAATGGGAGTAATTCAGTCCTAATCAAACAAAAGCAATCATCTCTGCTTTATATAAATTTCTTTGTTTCAAAGTGCCTTAATTTGGGATTTGTTGTAATAAGCAAAAATGTACATGAAGTATGGGATTATACCAGATTTACCCTAGTTGTATTATAATGCAGTGTAAGTCAGTGTAATTTAATATGATTTCATATTAGAAAAAATATACATTCACACCCTAATTGACCCTAATCATACCTCCTGCCCAGAATTCTAATCTGTTTCATGATTTCAGGTTTCATAATGGAATCCATGTACTTACTTAGTGATGGCTTACTTCAGTTTGTTAATGTACAGCCATAAATAGATTCCCTCTCTGGGACTTTCAGTTATACAAGGAGTGTCTAAAAAGTTAGGTGCAAACATTTACTTACACAACATGTTTATTGTGAAACAAATTAAACATTGTGCATAGGTTACTGGCACTATCCTACTATTTTTCAACATAGTCACCACCAAAATTGCTGCACATGTCCATTGTGACTTAAGGGCACGTGCGGCAGAACTAGGTGATTTTCATTAATAAAGGGAACTTTTAACACTGATACCACTGTTTTCACAGATGTCCAAGTGTGGCTACAGTCACTGGACATTGCATTCTTCAAGGAGGGTATATATGTGTTTATATTCCAATGGAACAAGTGCATCAATCTTTGTGGTGGCTATGTGGAAGTGTAGCTGATAAACTATGCACTATGGTTTATTTGTCTTGAAGTGAACATCTTGCACTAATAAATGTTTGTACCTTACTTCTCAGGCACTCCTTGTGAGTAGGCTAAAAATGTCAGAGGTCGTTTCTTCAGGTTTTTGGCACCTATTAGAGGGGCAAATCTCTCATTTTGTACAACCCAATTAATCCACTAATTTATAAAATTCCCCTATTTTGGGGCCCTGCCAGCCAGTGTACAAATGTGTAAAATTTTAATGACCTGTGATCTAAATAAAGCATCCAATTTGAAAGTTTCAGGTACAGTTTGAACCTTCTAGATAAAAAAATAGTGTGTATGCTTATGTATTAGCATGCGGTCAAAACTAGGCTTATGAAAAATCAGAATTTGAAGTGACCTTTTTCGAAAGAGATTTGTGAATAATTTTGGACATTGACCCCCATATTCCTTCCCATTAAAAGATCGGGCAAAAGAAGTACTTTAACCTCCATGGAAGAAATTTCCTAAAGTAACATTGGTATTTGTAGAATAACACAAAATGTTAATAATAGGGCCAAAAGAAGAAAAACAATAGGTTCCAAAGACCTTCACTTACACTCAGATACTATTACTACTACAGAAATTCCCAGGCAAAGGTTTTTTGAATTAGCCTGCAAAGGAAGGGGAGCCAAAAATAGAATTTTAGGACATTCATTTGTTTTATAAGAATGGACTGGGGACATGGCACATTATTTCCAAACGTGATAAATTTGGAAACTGCTGTATGTAAAATTTGGTTGGAACTGTCAATCTCAGGGATGTAAAACCCTGGATTTCAAGAAGTTTTATCCCCACTGAGAAGTAGTTGGGGGGAGAGAGAATTGTAGTGGGGAAAAAAACCTGTGGAATTCCAATTTTAAAAAATGTAACAGTAACTAAGTCTATATAAGCATGAGTTCACTGGGGAGAGAGGGGATGGATGAGTTGGCACAACTTCAGAAGTGAAGTAAAGATGTTGTAATGTTTGGGGTAGGGAGAGAGGGAGAAAAGGTTAAGAAGCAATAGGCGAAAATGAGGGTGCGTGCGCTCTCTCTCTCTCTCTCTCTCTCTCTCTCTCTCTCTCTCTCTCTCTCTCT
>JAWQUT010000058.1:1327433-1349355 GCA_033807755.1 Ellobium chinense
CTCTCTCTCTCTCTCTCTCTCTCTCTCTCTCTCTCTCTCTCTCTGTGTCACTCACTCACTCTCTGGCTGTGTCTCCATCCCTGGAATTGTTGTGCCCACCCAACCCATACTGGGAACCATCTCATTCTCCTCTTCCATCATGAAGACTGGATCCTTCTTACAAAACTTTTGAAGGTTTCAGGGGTATTCAATAGAATGCTTCTGTGGTCATTTGTGACCAACACAAGGATGTCAGTATAATTTTTCTGTCGATGCTCCTGCTTTTTTTATTGGTTCTTGACAGCCTGTTGATTGATTTATGACTAGTGATAGTAATGATGCAACCAACACCACTCTTAAGCACAGAAATTGGTGACTGAGACGGTGGTTACTGTCAATTAAATCCTGTCCAGCTGTGCAGCATCTAAATTATCTGAAAGTGCTCCTCAAGCGAATGATAATTTTATGTTGTTAGAACCGTAGGCCAGTGAGAGCTCAGTAAACCATACAGCACTCAACTATATAGGCTATGCATACATTAATAAAGCGACTCAAACAGTGCTCAGATAGATGCTCCTATTATCAAATGTTTATCCTGCCTTTTGTAAGATTACAGCATTGTGATCAAAGGCGGGCAGTTGTTTAGTCTTTACAAAAGACATAAGTTGAATGTATGAAAGGAAAGCATACAGTTTAGTACTGTGGATAGTTTTCGAAAATATATGACAAAATAATGTCAATTTTAAAGCCTTGAAGCAGATAACTATCCTGGTCCTTTTATAAGGTCTTAGAAGGTTACAGAGTGGAAATGGCTGTTGATATCCAAGTATGGTCAACTTCACTTTTCAGATTTCTTTGCAAACTTTTTAAAAATTTGATCCATTCTCACACCAAAAGCACATCTCATCTCATTTAGTGCAGTAGTACTACTCTTTTAATGTAAAGCCAGTTGGTAAATGCAGCCATGTGGACTGGTTATCAAGAATAGGGAACTGGGCTGTGTTTCTTAGATCTTTTGTGATGTCATTTTGTGATCCACTTGGAGAGCAGAAGTTTGTATCAATAAGCAAGCCAAAATGGCTGCAAATAATGCAGAAGTGACATGTTACGTACACTGTTTTGCAAATGGTTTTTGGTTTACTTAGGTCTCTGTCTCATTCATTAGCATCAGATCACCATTGATTCTTGCCGCACTCTCATCCAACACAAGGAGGGTCCCTCGGAGATCACATATAACAGAAAATCAGTTTGTGCCCATGGCAAATTTGAAACCACAAATGAATGCCTTTAGTGAGTGAGCTTCTGATCAAGGTGGCCAGACTCTTTTTTTTTCTTGAGCAGAGCCAAATCACATACGAAAAAGAGCCCAAAAAAAGCCAAACCAGGTGTGGAAAGTTACGGAGAAGTGCAAGCACTTTGTATATAGGAAAATCAATTTTGACCTGAAGTCTGTTGGAGCCAAAGAGCCAGTCAGTTATTTGGGAGCCATTGGGTTTTTAAAAGGAGCCAAAAATTCAAAAAAGCCAAGGCAAGTCTGGCAATCCATGGATCGGAACTTATACATTGTCTTACTCTAAAGCAACGCTAATGCCCTGTCAAAGCTCCACCCATAAATCTCTAGACTCCGCTTATTGGCTGTCTGAGACTAACAAGACAAATATGAAAGAAACAGAAATGCATCCCTGTGTGATCCAGACTGAAATTATGGTAAAAATCATCCTGTTTTGTGATAAAAATTACTTCTTTATCTCAACTTCAGTGATTTTCTTCTCACCAGTTAACCAAAATACAAAATGGTGTCGAAAAACATATGTCAAAGAATGACCTAAATGGCAGGTCTAATCTGTAATCACCTTTCTGAATCATCTTTCAAGATTATTGAGCACAGCTTGTTTAGTGACAGATGCTGTTGGAGCTGCACATCTTGGTGAACATATACTGAGCTCAATTAGAAACGCATCACCCAGGTTTTCATCTCTTACCAAAATTTCTTAGGTCCAAGGTTCAAAAGGTGAGTGTTTTTTCTTTCTTTGTCCAATGTTGTACTCGACTAACACAGTTCCCACCACAAAAAGTTATTTTTCACCAACCTTTTTCACTTTTGAAAAAGTTACCCTATTTTTAATTTTTGCAGACGCATCAATTTTCATGTTTGGCTACAGAACCCCAACTCTAATACCGCGTATGGCCTCCACCAGCCTGAATACAAGCTGTGATCCGCCTCCTCATGGACCTGACCACAGTCTGAATGCAGTGCTGAGGCAGATTGTTCCACTCCTGGATCAGGATGGCCTCCAGCTGCTGCATATTGGCAAAGGGCCCTCGATCCCTAACTCTCCGGCCCAGAGTGTCCCATATGTGCTCAATGGGGCTCATGTCCGGTGAAAAGGCTGGCCAGTCCATGACATTGAAATTTTGCTGTGCCAGATATTGAGTTGTGATCCTTGCAGTGTGAGGGCGGGCATTATCATGTTGCAGAACACGAAGGTCGTTGTGGGTCTGAAAAGCTGGGACCACGATAGGCCGAAGAACCTCATTAATGTACGCCTGTGCTGTAACACGGTTTTGGAACACGTATAGCTGGGTCCTGTGGTGGAAACTGATGCCTCCCCATACATGAACGCTTCCACCTCCGAAGCGGTCTCGCTCAAGGACGCAGGCATCAGCATAGCGTTCTCCAGCCCGTCTCCATACTCGAATGCGGCCATCTGCTGTTGACACGGAAAATCTGCTTTCGTCCGTAAACAGTACGCTATCCCATTGAAGTCGGGTGATTCTGAGGTGATTCCTGGCCCACTGGAGGCGTCGCAAACGGCGCTGAGGCGTCAGTGGAGGACCGACATACGGCCTTCTTGAACGAAGTCCTGCATTGGCCAGCCTGTTTCTTACAGTGTTGGGGGCAACAGGCCCACGTCTCCCTCGAAGCCCCCTAGCGGTTACTGAAGCTGGCAGGAATCTGTTCCGCAAATGAGAAAGCACAATGTGCCGGTCCTCCGCAGGGGTGGTAACCCGTGGTTGTCCAGGTCTGGGCCTATCAGCGACGCTTCCAGTTTGCTGATAGCGTTGCACAAGTCTAATAACAGTAGACTGATTGCAATTTAACCTCCTGGCTATTTGTCTGGAGGAAAACCCAGCTTGGTTGAGACCAATGCACAAATTTCGATCGGCTTCATTAAGTCGAGGCATCTTGGTTGAGAGCAAATTGAAACTGATTCGGCAAAAAAAAGTAGGCCTTTTAATTGCAACGAGCCGAAGAATATGTGACAAAAATTTGAGTGATTTCTATTCATCAGTAAACTTTTTAGTGTCAAAAGACTTTAAAGATGCATTCGACACCGTCAATCGAAATTCGAACTCACACGTGGCCAAAACTAAGGTAGTGAGTAGTCAGAGATGTCCTCAGTCGGTGTTCCATTTATTTAAAAAATCGGATATCAATAAATGGTAAAAAGGTAAAGTCCTGGGTGATGCGTTTCTAATTGAGCTCAGTATATTTCTTTCACTTACATCACTTTTTTTTTTGGGGGGGAAAGAATCGTTTTATGTCATCCGTTATGCCCACTGAGACTAAACCTGTCTTTACAATAACAAAGAATTACACCACCAAATTATGAACATCTCTTCAAGTATTAGCTATTGTTGGAAGTAAGAATGATGGTGTATTATCATCTCATTTATTACTTGAAACTGACACATATTTTTCCTGCTTTTCAGTCTTAAAAATTTTCAGGAATTTTTTTCAGCTGAAGTTAGCATTCCTGCAACCTGTATGAATTTGAAAGATAAGATTTAGTGTCAATATTTGCTCACTGATGGCGCAAGATTTGATTAATTTGATTACAGAGTTTGTGCTACTGCAAAGACCATTTCACTATTTTAATTCAAATTTTGGAGTTCCTGGCAGTATTGGACTGGTCCATAAAAGCTCGCACACCCCGTTTGAGTTAAGCATGAATTTGGTTAGGATATTAGAAAAATGAAGATAGAAAAGAAGTTAGAAAAGTGTACCTGATTAGAGTTGCTTATAATATTACTTAAGGCCATCAGGCATCATTTCAACAGGAAGAACTGAAATTTATAATCACCTTTTCCTTGCCTATTGAGCATAGCAAGATAATATGGTTGTGTGCTCATGTATATGTGCCGAAGACAGAGAGAGAGACAGAGACATTCAAATGCAGTTTGCAGTCGTGGTGATTTCAGTTATCTCTCACAGGTAATGAACTGTTTTGAGCTGTATGGCTTTGACATCCTTGTGGACAGTTCACTGAAGCCATGGTTGCTAGAGGTCAACTTTAGTCCTGCCCTCAGCTGTGACTGTCAGGCAGATATCACAGCGAAGAAGGCCATGCTTCATGACCTCCTGGACCTTATGTTCAAGTGTGATATGGGCCTTGACCCTAACATGGACCTTAGTAGAAGTCTTTCTAGCCGAGATGGCCTCACAGGTTTGTTTGTTTCCTCACTGATCTATCATTGACATGCATGAGCAAAACAATTGAAAATGCATTCCATTAATCTTCACTAGCTGTTTGGGTATTTATGCCCCCGAGAGGTTTTCAAATTCGTATGACTTCTGAACGAAAAATTATTTCGCCTCCATATTTCATGTATTCCTCAAGTTCCTAATTAGCTTCACTTTGATATACAGTGGAACCCACTTAAGTGGGCATACCGCTTAAGTGAGACGAATGCCTGGGGAACGGAATTTTTGCTATTTAAATCTATACATGTATGCGGGACAGCAACCCGCTTAAGGAAGACGAATTGGAGCCAGATCTCCATAACTATACACACTGTTTTTGACAGGAATGCTGCAAATTGTCACTATCACACTGTGTCTCAGTGCTTGTTTACCTTTGCCCATCAGTTGAAAACCTGAGAGCTACAAAGAAGCTTGTAGCAACAGTCCTGATTACTCCCCTTACATTACGTGAGAAGTGATTGACACCACTCCTCCATAGCCCTCTGTCAGGCAGTTGACCCTTTGGCACACGCATTAACGAATGAGAGCGGACATCCTAGCCACTGGTCATTTAACCCGCACAAGCATCAACGGATCAAGATTAAGTAAGCCCCGCCCCGTATCAGCCACACTTTATCCTTTCTTCAGCTTGGGCAATGATTGACTCTTATGAGCCTTACCTGCACTATTGCACAACACTTTGCCGGGGTGTCGTTCACATAGGCATGACTATCATTCGTGTTGCATAAAGGCTTTTTGACATACGCCGCTTGCCTCGCGTTCTGGCCAGATGTGGAGCGAGAAGTGTGATGCTTATCTTTGCCGGTGTTTACGATCATGTAAATTCAATCCCAAATTAGCTTTGATTACTTGAATGAGGGGGCGGCGATCACCTAGAGTTCAGAGATGTTAGACCTGTCATATTCTGTCCAGTTTTATTTTAACATGTCTTATTTCTTTCCCTCTGATGTAGACATGTCCTAGTCTTTAAAAGAAATTGTTATTTAATTTTTAAAGGAGAAGCCAACCAAAAATCCCGTTCCCAGCAAAGAATGGCTAATAGTGTGCTCTGCAAGTCTACTGAAAATGCAGTTAGACTGCAATAAGTATATTTTAAACAGTACAGATACAATTTAAATCTGACTCCGTTGTCACACCTCACTAGCAACAAGTAATGATTATCCCTTAACTTGAATGGAATGCATAAACTATTTGAGAAATCACTTTATAATGGATAGTCTGCCTAAGCAGGACACCCATTTAAGGGGAACGATTCCCCGGGAACGGAGCCGTCCCGCTTAAGCGGGTTCCACTGTATTTGGTATTTTTTTAAATTGAAAAATAAAAATAATCGTGTGTTGATTTTCACTAAGTTGTTAAGGCTGTCGGGGGNNGGGGGGGGGGTACAGGTACCCATACTTTTATATAGGGATTTTTCAATGTAGCGGGTCGGCTGTCATGGGACAGCCAGCTGTCCGTACTTTTTCTTTAGAAATGTGATAACAGGTGGCATTTGGCAGTCATATGGGCTTAGCATATCACCAGAACAACATGTTTTGGTGTTATGTCTATGGGTTCTTTATTTGATTTGATATAAATAAGACGCTAAAATTATCAGATATGATATTTTCTAATAAAAGTGGCTATACAGTAGGACAGTATAAAATGATATGATGCTTACGGATAGAAGATTAGGTTCAAGACATCAGTTTTTAGTCAGGACAAAGGACAATCAGATACCTGTTATGAGTAATACATCTTCTATAGAAAACACGTCAGCTGGTCAAATTTCAAAAATCGGTGAAATGCTAGAAAACTCTCATGTAAAGTATCTAACTATGGGTCTATATTGTGGAAAAAAATATGACTTTTTATATATATACTAGTCAGAGCACCCGCAAATTTGCGGCGTTATCGTGCGAAGCAAATGATCAAACTACATCTGCAGCATTAACACCGCTTCTTTTTTTGTAATTATTGTGCTTATGCACGCAGTTATGTGTAAACATATCGGTTAAGCTACAAAACAAAAAAAACATTATTTTGCTCGACGCCAGCTGCTCTGAAAACCCGCCATATTTCAGGAATTTGTCCTCAAAACATCAGTTTGACTGCAGACACACAATAGTAGTGACATCATGAACATAAACGTCAATTTAAAAAAATGGAACTGGTCATTTGGATATGGGAAAATCCATTTTCTACATATTTCTGAGACAATCAGGAGCAGCGTTGTCCACCATTTAAAAAAAAAAAAAAAGGACTAATTATGGTCGGTTTGTGACTTACACATTATGATGAAATAGTGGAGAAATTAACCTCCACGATGTGCACGTGAGGAAGCGTTTCTTGGCTGTTGGTACAGCCAAATCTAGAGATAGGATTTTCATCTCTCTGTCGGAAAGCACCAGTATTCGCACTGGTGGTTCACAGGGCCAAAGTCATGTTCATTCTATAGATGCTGCTCCTTTTCGTAACGATGATTATATTCACTCTGGCTATCGACTCTTCTACGTACACATTCTCGATCTGGCATCTGATACAAATGCTCGGTTTCAACTTCGGGGACAGTAAGTAAACATTTCGTTTCAGGGGTGAACTGCAAAAACCAATGACATATGGTCCATTTAAAAACACCGAACTGGGACCGTATTCACGAAACAGAAAATTTTCATAATTATCAAAATAATACTTCAGTTTAAGGCGGAGAAATTATCAAAAGAAACACCTTCAGACCATAAGGAAGATGTATGCAAAATTTTGGGTTGGTTGGTGCACAAATAGTCGAGGTATGGCTCCTACAAAATTTCATGAGTTTTTTTTATAATATAAGATAATAAAAATCAAATGAAACGCGCATCAAAATGTTTGTGGCAAAAATGTACGCAAAATGAACGCAAACAAATTTCATCATTCAACATATAACATTACAATGAAAAATAGTACTGCATGTTTTCCTCAATCTGTATCATAAATAAGAACTTAGTTTTTGATGAGAGCATGAAATATTCCGTGCATGACCATCCTACAAAAACATAATATTGCAATGAGCCTTTGTAAGGAATGTTAGTCTTTGTTCTTTCCTCCTATCTCAAGGCATATCCTATCTCAATTCAAAGTTCTGAAAGACAAGCTGACATGTTGGAAAAGCAATGTGGTGGATCTCATTTTCTGTGTTGTGCTGCAGTTCTTGGTACTTTCTGAAGCTATTTAATAAAGCCTGCCTTTTATGTAGCTTAGGGGAAAAATAAGAGAGTTGAAACCAGGTAAATGGGGCACCAACTCATTGTCCAAAATTCTGCTGATGAGATGCTGTCCAGATGTGTCCTTCAACGCAAGAGTGACATTTGCAACGTGAGGTGTAGCTCCAACCTGCTGAAACCAATGGCAGTCACGATGAAAATGGCACTGTTCTAATGCTATCCAGAACTGCTTGAGCATGGCAGTATAACATTCTTTGGTCACCGTCATCGTCCTGGAGCCAGGTCACGGCTGCTAAACCATCCAGGCTGTGCATTTCTGTGATCGTAAAGGCCTTTCAATTAAGTACATACAGTGGTGGCTGACTGGCCCAAGAGATACAGTTTTGTTTTTTTATTTCATGTAGCTGGATATCAAACAATGCACTTCGTCCGATAACTAGATGTCATCAGTCCTGCCAGGTTCGCTTTCCATTTTAGTCTGAAACCAGTTACATATTAGCACCTTCTGTTCCTTGGAATTAAAGAAGGGGGCGTAGACGAAGACGCTGAGGTGCCTGTAAAGAACTTTATTAAAACTGAACTCGCTTTGCAGAGAGAAATCCCTCATGAAAGAGCTCACAGGATGGGGAAGTATCAGAGTGGAAAAAACCGGCCGATCGTTGCCAAGTTCACGTCATTCAAGGACAGGGAGGAAGTCCGCAAAAGCGCACCAAAATTGGCTGGGAAAGCATATGGAGTCAATGAACAGTTCCCCCGAGAAATTAACGAGCGGCGCGGCAACTCATACCTCTTATGAAAAGAGAAAAGTCACAGGGATGGCTTGCCACCCTCCAGAGGGACAAGCTACTGACTGAAAGAGGGAGGTACTACGTGGAGGACAACCAGATACTCCTCGATTCCAGGTTCACCCTGCATCCTAATACATGTGGTACTGCCATTCACCAGCCTCTTTCCACGATGAGACTGCACGACAGCGAACAGTACAGACCTGACCATCAGGTAATGAATTATGGTGCTGATTGAACTGTTACTGTCAGCAACTGTCACTCAGAGCCTGCCTCCAACAAGCCATCATCATCAGCTGAGGACACTCCAAAGCAAATCTTCTCTCATGCACACAGCTCTGAAATGTCACCTGAGCAGCAGGTAGCTATGGACATTGCCCCCGGCATTGATAGTAAAGACCCTTCGGCTACCGACAATCCGAAAAATGGCAGTCAGACCGCAAGTTTGACAGAAAAAGGAACTGCCTAGGACAGGCGAGGGCACTTACCTCATGTAGACACTGTAAATGTCAATGCCTGTTGTAATGTTCAATGCAATTTCTGGAAAACACCGTCAAGAACATATATTTATAATTATGCTACCCCTAAATGTTGTTCTTCAGATTTACAGCACTAAGATTCAATTTCATTACCCCAGCCATATTTCAGCATAGTAGATGATAGTAATGTTTATCCTAAAGCTCATGCTGAAGAAAGTAACGAAGCACTCGATCAGTATTTACAGGGTTGCAGCCCTGATCTGCAAGAGTTCTCCCTAGACAGTTTTAACCATTCTCCTCGTCAAGATGTTCCTCTGGACGTTCACGACTTCTTTTCTTTCAGCAAGCAAGAGTCAATAACTAATTGTTCAGCTCATGATTTACCTGATGTTAGGTGGTCACTGTCAGTAGCCTTTATAAATGTATGTGGTTTCAAAGCCAAGCTAACTTACCCAGAATTTCATGAATTTGTGTCTTCAAATGACATTGTTGGTTTTGCTGAGACAAACCTAAGTGAGTGTGACCTGATACTGAATGAAAATGGTGAAGATGTAATTTCCTTGCCTGGATACACATAAATACAGAAATAAGCAAAGAAATCTGGAGGCTTAACAGTTACAGTAAAAAATGAAATTAAGACATACAGTCGAGTCCGCTTAGCTCCAATTCGCTGGGACCACCCCAATGAGTTGGAGAAATCAGGATTCGACTGACGATTTCCAAGGCGGGTCAACCGTATGCGAGCGAGCCAGCACCCTGGGGAGGTCACGAGGGTAATTCAACAGGGAATGTAACTAATGATGGCATATTGGGGAAGTATTTTAAATGGGATTATTTCTTTTTCTAAGAAATCGCTCTGAGTAGTAGCTTAATAGATGAAGAGGCCGCCGCTTTTTCAACTTGTTCCCGGTTTGTCAAGATCGTAGAAAGCGTGCTAACGGGAACGCCATATTTCTCAGCTATGACATTCTTCGACATCGCACCTCTGTCGATTTCCTGGAGCATGTTAATATTCGACTCAATGGAAAGAGTCTTGAGGTTTCTCTTTACAGGATTAGAGGAAGCCATTATTTAGAGGACAAATTCAATTTAATTCAAGTTGAAAATGATAAGATGAGTCAACCCTACGCGAGCGAGCGAGCACACTGGGGAGGTCACCAGGGCAGCCTCTTGTTTATAAAATTACCGTCACAGTGCAATGGGCCAGTGTATGTATACACTGCTGCCGAGATGTTTAATTATCGATCGATTTTTCAGCCGAGCCCTCCCGCATTCTCTTCCCCCTACTGTCTTATCAGTGGTGGTGTAATACACACGCCCTACTTATTGTGCTACTTATTGGCACTCGCAGTGTCCAGTTTTATTGCCTCTCTCTATCCGCGGCACCGTATTGTTTGTTTTTCAAGCCGTCGGCGTTGTTTAGTACCACGCGGGGAAGACGCCAGGAGGTGATTTTGCCTCTGTGGCAGCGCTGAGCAGTTGGACTAATCAGAAATGGGCATTAATTACTTCGTCTTTTGCAAGGATAATTAATAGACGCAAAGAAGGAAAAAAAACTATTATTTCTGTTTATTTCGACTAATAAATAATTGGACGTATCCGGTTTCGACATACATGGACTCGACTGTATGTCTCAATAGAGTTAACAGAAAACGATGACGTTCTCTGGTGCAAGCTAAAGGAAGGCTTTTTATTTGAGACTGCACCGGTCATAGTAGGTGTTGTTTTTTATATATCACCTGAAGGATCATCCTACTCCTCCCGGCAGTCTTTCGAAAACATCGAATACGATTTAAAAAATAACTTCATTAATCATACGTATTGTCTCATGATGGAAGATTTTAACGCCCATACCAGAAACAAACCTGATGTACACTGATGTTGAAGATATATTTTCACCTGATTTGCAGGTTTTGGAAGAAAGTGGTGTGAATGTGACAGAGGAACTAGAAAATCTGGGTCTTCGTGTGACAAGGAAAACTTTGTATGAAAAAGGAATGAACAAGTGGGGAACATGTTTTTTAGAATTAGTCAAATCTCTTTCTCTGTGTATTTGTAACAGCTGTTTTGGCGACGCATCATCTGCATGTACATCAACCCATCAGTCTGTCATTGACTATATATATGATAGTAACTCTAGACTGTCTGAAGTTTGTTTCTGAATTTATTGTAAATACTTTTTGTCCCAGGAATGTAGAGCAACTGCTAGTATCAGTAATAAGGGTAAAGGCGATTAAAAGACTATGGAAAATGGAACGATATTTACATTTGTTAGAAGCAGCAGAAGTGTTTTGGATTATCAAGTATGAGCTAACTAATCATCGTTTATCTGTAGAAAAAGGAAGATACGTTGGTATAGAATATCATGAGAGAAAGTGCAGCCTGTGTCATGATGATATTCGGGATGAGTATCATTATTTATTAGCATGTAGAAACTTTGATGATGAAAGGAAAAGGTGCATACTATATTATTATCGAAGCTACCCAAGTATGCATAAATATATTGACTTAATTAATACTATAAATTTAGATTTACTTAAGAAACTCTCCTGCTTTGTAAAACTAATATTGAAGAGACTGCCCTTATAAGCCTAAGATGCATGTGTGCGTGCGCATGTATGTGAGTGTGTGTGTGAGAGAGAGAGAGAAAGAGAGAGCGTGCATGTGCCAATGCTATGATGTAAAGGGGATTATTGTCACTAGGCCATCTATTCTTCAGTTTCATGTTTGCTCATTTGTACTTACAGTACCTGAGCTAAATAAACGTATTGTTGTTGTTGTTGTTATTGGCATCAAATCAATGTCAAGATTGGCATCAATGTCAAGATTGGCATCAATGTCAAGATCACTGAGTTTATATTTAAGGGAAAGCTGAATCGTCCTACAGACCATGTTAATTTATGTGATACCCTATTATTCTGATAAAACAGTCTTCAAAGTGTTTGTACACATGATATAATGTCTTTGCCTATCCATGACAACACAGCATTACACTATGCAAAGTCTGAATTCTTACACCCACGGTGTGTGGCAGCCATAAGCTTACATCAAATATGTTCTAGCCACAAGGCCAAGCTGTCTAGCCAGTGCTCTGCGGACAGATGAGAGCACGTCAGTGTGAATCTTATAAATCCACCATAAATGGCAGCTGTGTCAAATGAAATCATGCTGAGGCAATAGAAATGCAGAATAATTTACCCGGCTTACACGGTCAAACTTTACTTTTGAATTTGGATGATCAGAATCTTAGTTGAAAGCTGAGTAAAACATTATCAGATAAAGGTGTCTCTAGCTGCTGGAACTTCAGTGACGTCATCATGTTTGGCACAAGCAAACCCATTCATAAGCTTGAAGCTTTGGCCAGACCTAGTGCGTCCAAGACCCCATGTGACCATGGCTGAGATTTCAAACGGTCCTTGTCTTCTTGAAGTTTTTCAGACATGCACATTCTGCATTTTTCCAGACCTTTTTGATCATGAAGCCCAAACCTGGTGTTAACATTAACAATTGTATGCTTACGTAACCATGTTGTTAGGTTCTTTGACAGCAAAAGCTTTCGACTGATTTGGCCTCAGCATCTTTGAATAGAGATAAAAATAAAAGATCGATATTTTAGTAAACAAATTTCTGTTTTCAATACCCATTTAAGAATGTCAGTGGTGGAAACTTATGAATGCGGAAACAGAGTCACTCTAAGATGTCTATATCGCAAGTGTAAAGCGCAGAATTCAGTTTTGACATCATACAGTTTTAAATTTTTAGGTCAACTAAATTCATTGAGTTGATAAGCCTAAGACTGACCACTGTAATTTGAAGATTATAACTGTTCACTATGCCTGACATTGGTATTGTTTTTTCTGTGTCAACCTGTACATGTCTTTGAGGAATACCGGCAGAAAGACAATAAGCAATGATTAATGTCATAATTCATTCACAATGCTTTTGAACGTGGTAATTTTCATTTGTCTGTTCATGGAAATTCCTTTCTCAGACACATGACTGTGAACTGACCAATGCGTCAAAAAAATATTTTTATATATTGTTGGAGAGTCTCAGCTTTGCTGTTCTGATAATCTACTTTGAATATCACCTCATCCTTAAGCACTTTATAAGTCAACTGTCGATTGTAATTCCTGATATGACTGAATGGAGACAGCCCTTAACTGAAGAAATAATCCCAGACGACAAAAAAATCTTGTGTCTTAGCCTATAGTCATGCTTTCTTGCTCATCTAAGATCAAATAAGTGGAAATGTGATGATTACGAGGAATAGGAAGATGCAGAAAATCTAACACAAACGATGATGTGAACGAAAATGAAGGTGATTATGACAAGAGAAATGATGATGAAAGCAATGAAGGTCTCAACTATCACGACGATTATAAGTGGATGATGATGGTGGTTCGTGATAATAAACGTGCACTTAAATACAGCACACATGAAATAATTAATTAGTGCAGATATGCAAATTTTTCCTTTAGTTCCTCTAATATGAAATCGACTGATATTTAAGGAATGTCGAGTTATTATTGCACCAACATTATGATTTTCCTCTTTTCCCGTTTATAATTTTCATGGGTACTTCCATGCCTCACGACAGTTTTACAAGAAGATGTGTGTTTTTGCTATATGGGGCACTATTTGCCCCATGAAAGCCGTAACGCAGGTTTACTGTTTTCTGTTATATACACATGTAATGAGTATGGGGCACTGTATGCCCCACGGTAGCCGTTACGCAGGTTTTCTAGTTTCTGCTATATAAGGAGTGTGGGGCACTATATGCCCCACGACAGAATTAATAGGAAGCATTTATCGCCAATCGGTGGTTAAAATTACATGACAGATATTCTCAATAATACCAGTAATAATGTTTTTTTTTATACTATGCTGTTGGTATTTAACCGATGCTACTTTGCTCTTGCATTCACTTTTATCTTCTTTCTTCTTTCCTCTCCTCTCCTCTCCTCTCTCCTCTTCTCTCATTCCCTCCCCTTCCTTTTCCCCTCCCCTCCCCTTCCTTTCCCTCCCTCCCATTCCCTCTTGTCAATTTTACTCTTTCCTCTCCTGTCCTATTCTGTCCACATCTCTCCTCTACTGTTCTCTGCTATTGCTTTCACTGCCTCATGTCTTCTTCTTCTAATGAAAATGAAAAAGAATTGAAAATATGACTTCTATTTAAGCTGTAGGGAAATTGATTTACAATGTTATACATGTCAGTCATAATATAGACATATAGGGTTCTTCAGATCTTGCTCCTAAAACTTGACTTGCGACTAAGTCCGATAACTGTCTACTTCATCAATCGGAGGCCACCTGATGAGGCTGGGGGGGTCAAAGTGCATGTCGGTGCATAACATCAACCGAGGTTAGTTTTTAGCTCTATGTGGAGCTTGGAAAAATGATGTCTTTAGAGCTAAAATTGTTTTGTTGACTTAGATCTAGTTCATAAAACTGTGCTCCTGTAGGGTACATGTATTTTCACAAAAATAATGGAATCCATGGATCTATCTCAATATGCAGACTTGCTCGCTTGGGGAGTGGGAGGACAGATCTGTATATTCTTAGAAGCTGGAACCCATGTTCAGGCCTACGTTGTTATTAAAATGAAATTTTACATGCACAGATTCATTATTATTCTCTCATTTATGAGGTGGACCTCAACATTAAAAAGAATACCTTAGTAATAAGTGTATTTTTTCCATGCACTAAGGGTATATTAAATTGAGGTGTCTATGTATCATATGCCCTAGGTGCATGAAAAAAGTATGCATTGTACTTTTCATGGACTTGTGAATACACGCATGTGAAATTCATACCTAGTAATGAGGTATACTCACTGATATAATAACATAATACCGAAGTGTTATTGTACAGTAGGATTTAAGTAAAACGAACCTCTTGACTTCCCCTTCCTCCTCTTCCACATGTAGCTGATTAGCAGGTAATACTGATACTAACAGCCAGACATAGGACTGTAAAACATATTCCCTTCAGAGTAAATAAAGATTGATTTTATCTCCTTGTGTATACATTTAGTGTAACCCCAATATTAAGCATCTAATGATCTATTCAGTTAATAGGCAAAGACCAACCTTGTTATTAAGTATTAATTTCAATCCACAGATTCATTATCATTCCATCATTTCATTGGTGAGGCGGAGTTCGATATCAAGAATACCACGTTAAAAAGTATTTTAAGGACATATTTTATATCGAGTTTTACTGTAATATATATGGTCATATGCAGGAGTGTGCATACGCACACATTGTGTGTGTTTTTGTTTGTGCGTCTCCGTGTGTGTATTGGTGGATTTGTGGATGGGTGTGTAGCATGTCTGAGTGATTTTATCAAGAAATATGTTGATAATTCTCTTGTCTACAGTCTAGCTTGGGCAAGAACATCCGGCATAACTTTTAACGTTTTCCCCAACTCATTTACTTTTTCACAGATGTTGTGCTGCGTTGCACAGAATAAATAGAATAGAATAGAATAGAACTTTATTAGAGTTAGACTCTTGGCCAAACACAGTACATAAATTTCACAATTTAACAATATGCACTCTGACACTCGCACACATCAGGGCCGTCTTACCCGCAGGGCACTATGGGCAGTAGCCCAGGGCCCCGGGCTCTGGGGGGCCCCGGGTGTGAATTTTTTCAGACACATGGTAGGCCTATAGACTTAACCTTTACTTTGTATCAAGAAGGTAAGGGGCCCCGTGGGGCCTGAGTGCCCAGGGCCCCCGAAATACTTAAGACGGCCCTGGCACACATCACTCTCCGCCCCACATCCCTCCTGTCTTTCTGTCTTCCTTCCAAAGCACAGCACAGTGCAGTACAGTGGTCATCATAAAATAATATACATCAGGACCCAAAGGCACTATATTAATATAACAATTTTCACATACCGATTAAACATAGTTACCTGTTAAATCTCTCTCCCCTTCCTACTGTTTCTGGTCCCTTCCCAGACTCATCCACTACCTCCCTCATGCCCATTTACACTCATTCCTTCCTCCCTATATTATTTCTTCCTGGTCATTTCATTTCAAGGTAGATAAAGCAATACTTCAAAGTACATTGTAATTTCATACAATAAGCAGACAAAAAAATACCTCATAGTCATTTCATACCATAGGTAGACTTTGATAGAATAATACCTCATACTCTTTTCATATTATATGCAGATAAAATATTACCTCCTAGTCATTTCATACCAATAACAAATAGAATAATACCTCTTAGTCATTTTATACCATAACTAGATAAAGTAATACCTCCTAGTCCTTTCATATCATAAGCAGATAAAATAGTACGTCATTTCACACCATAAGCAGATAAAGTGGTACCTCATAGTCCTTTCATACTATTTGCAGATAACATAATACCTCAAGTCATTTCATATCATAAGCAGAACAAGACCTCATGGATAAAGTAATAAATACAATGGCCACATCCCCCATTCTGGATAACAATACACACACTATAACTCCACCAGGATAGCTGTCAATACTCTCTAAACAGTTTTTGCATTAATACATTTTGCATAATATGGCTAGTTGATTTAAAACAGTACCTCTATGATCTCGAAACATACTAACAAATTTATACATATTTGGTCTAAAGAGCAAATAGGATGGCAAGTATTTCCTTCTAAACCTTTCAAATCTTGGACACGTAACTAAACAGGGATACTGGTAAATACTAGCTGTTGCGGCCATCAACCACACGACTGATTGTAAATCTTGGCAATTTTCTTTTTTTGTGTCAGCAAGAATTCTGTAAAATTAACCTTTTTCCAATTTTAAACTTTATAGCGTGTGTGAAAGGGAAATGCAAGAGCTGTGTTGATTCGTAGCACCATTACCAAAATCTTTTGTACCAAAACCTCTTGACAACATGGTCTTAAATCAGTTGTTTTTCGGAAATTTTTAAGGTTTCGGAAAAGGAAAAAATATTCTCTCTCAGATCTTGATGATGTTTTTTCCTGTGTCAGAGTGGCAAGTATACTAAGCACAGTGCTTGTTCCAAGGCACTGGTTGAGCGAATGCCTATAATATTCTAGGTTAGCTTAACAGCCTAATGGTCAACATCGAAGGCAGCACCGATCTGACCTTTCGTCCAGGCAAGAAGGTTACTGCCAGCCGCCATTTGGGATGGCGCTGCTAAAAATAGATTGCTTGGGGGACTCTGTTTCAGCGAGCAGCATTGTGAAGCACCCTATAGAACAATACACATCATACATGTATATGCATACTATTACAAATGAAATACATAACGGAGTTATTGTAATGTGCATTTTCAGTCTCCTTACTTTTTGCTTCCCTCACCTTCACTTTCTCAGTCTGTTCTGCAGCTTCCCATTCAACACGCCTATAAATGTTTACAATAGGACTACCAGTATGTGTAATGGAAAGCCCCTGCACAAATGCAGTGTTTGGCAACATCTTAAAAAATACTTTACTGATTACACGAATTGCCATATTATTCTTCATTGACTCACTGACATGGAAAGTGTCTGCGGGTGATTGACAGAACACTAATCACTAATCTGACTTATTTGGAAAGTATTGAATGAATACTTGCTTTGGAGCCAATGTCAGAGCACTTCAAAAGACACATCATTGCCTGAATTATCTCCATCTCATACATGAAGAAAATAGGATGAATGTCTCATGTGATGTATTTGTCATTTTTCTCTCGCCAGATCGTACGGTTAGCAGCATTGCTAACTCCACCAGATCAATCAGAACAAAGAGTAGGCTGTCTTTGCAAAGAATTCATCCATCTGGGAGTAATCATCCATTTCACCTAGATAGGAGCACCCAAGATTTGCAGTCACAAGAAAAAACTGTTCAGGGGGTATGTCACCATCCACCATCATCACACAAGCAAAACAGTATTAGAAATGTGAGCCATCGAGTTAGATGCAGCAGTGGGAAAAGAAGTGAGGAATTATCATGCTTAGAGGCTAAAAGAAGTTTATGCCACGCTCAGGCAGCATCAGTACAGAGGCTCTCAAGACCGAAATCAGGAATAGAGTGGAGCCAGCTGAGGGAAATGCCAAACACAGAAACCTTATATATGATACATAGAAGCATTGGTGTGCATAAGGGTCAGCAAAATAATGCACATGCACATGATGTTGCCAAAGAAAGGAGGCGATCAGTGAAAGGTAGCAGGCAAACTGATAAGCTGAACAATGGCAGTGAAACAGATGAAGGAACTAAGGTTGCTGTTAGCAGCAAAAGCCTCACTGACACTGGCAGTGGTCTGGAATGTGAAGCACTTGCTGCTTTGAGCAGTGATATTCCATTGGAACCTGTGGATTCAAAAACATCCACAAATTCAGACAGTGGTCTTTCCACTCTTTCTCTCAGTAGTAATGACAACAGCTCCCTTGGTGCTGCTATTAGTAAATGTAGTTCAGAAGGTAATCGTGAGGAAAATACCTCTGAGACTGCGTCCAATACCAATGGGAGCAATAGTGCCAACAACAACAGCAAAGACTTGGTCCATTGCATTGGTGAAATGCCTCCAAAACTTGTGCTGAGCGATATCACTAGTTCTAATGGAAATTCAGAAATGAATGAAATCCTTCATGCTGATGGCAAAGATGCCATCGATTTCAAGATTATTCATGGAAACATGCGAGGGATAGGTGTCAAGAAGATCATCTCTCCCATTGCATCCCCTGTCCTTACAAAAACTAACAAGCTTCAAGTCAAGAAGTCTCTGAATCAGCTTGCCGTCAAGGAACATGGCAAAGACAATGGAAGCAGTGCAGATCTTAAAAAACTGGCTAGTTATGGAAAACCACCAACCCAAGCTCGAATGAGATCCTGTACTTTTGATCCACACCCAGCTGACAACAAAAGCATGATACCATTTAGCATTCCTCGCAATTTCTCATGCACTGAAGCTCACAGGTTCCCTCATCATTACCATCATAACCACAGCCCAGGCAAAAATGGAAAGGCACCTCTCAGTAAAATACCAAGTCGAAGGGTGGGAAAGTTTTTTCTGGTTTTTCCTTTCAATGAAGTGACACAGAGGATGGCATTCAACAGCAAGTTTGACCCCAAATTGGTCTCAAAAGAGTTGCAGAAAATGAACAGAGAGACCGAGCTTGCTAGGAAGAGCATGACCGTAGCAGATTGTAGTGAATCCGAAAAAATTGGAGGGAGTATATGGCAACCTATAAGTGACAGTGAAAATCCTGCTGTGAATGACTAAGAAAGTGCTGAGTGCTCTCAGGGAAAAGACATATATAACAGTTTAGTAGACAATTGTGAAAATGAAAACAATTGAAGCAAAACTACTGCTAATACGAAAGGAAATAGGATGCCTCATTTATTTTTCTCTTAAATTTTGTAAACAAGCTAATACTAAACTGTAATAACACTGTGACTAAGCTGCAAGAAAATTTGGTCTGTGTGAACAAATCAGTATACACTGTTATTGCTTCAAGAACAATGATCAGTGTCAACAGTGTTGGGTGTAGAAGGGTAGAATCTCTGTGTGCATTTACTTGGTCATGAAGATGACTAATATTGTGATTTTTAAATTTTTTTTTAATGAGGGTCCAATTTTTGGCGAGAGGTTAGAAATGGCTTTTTGCAAGAATCTTATTCTCCCAAGTCCAGCATGATGTTTGTCTGGGCTAAAAGAAGTGCTCTCTTTCAAGAGGAAATATTTTATTGGCAGTCCTGTAATGTCATTTCAGCTGGATTACTCAAGACTAGTAATCTAGGTGGAGTAACATTACAGGACTGCCGATAAAGAATTTCCTCGAGATGTGGAGCACTTCTGCAGTATCCCAGATTCACACACAACTCACTGTCCAAAGGCCTGTGATTTCTCAAAAGCTCAGCATCAATGCAGTAAAATTCACAGTGCCTTGCTAAAGATTCATCCTTAGAAA
This sequence comes from Ellobium chinense, assembly GCA_033807755.1. Taxonomy (NCBI): domain Eukaryota; kingdom Metazoa; phylum Mollusca; class Gastropoda; order Ellobiida; family Ellobiidae; genus Ellobium; species Ellobium chinense. The sequence continues at coordinate 1,347,269 of JAWQUT010000058.1, forward strand.
CTGGCAGATTTTGAGGCTTCTTTGCCTAAACTGACACTCTGTGGTAACTGAACATATGTTTTCAGTCCCATTTAGTAGGAAATGGTCAGAAAGAAGTGACCTGAGAGGGAAGGGGAAAAGTGACCCCCTCCTGGCTGGTCATGGTGTCCATGTAAACATCTTGGCATGAGCATGTGGTTTTAGTTGACCATATTTGCAACACTTAATGGTCAAATCTACCTGTAATCACACATGAATTTTAGAAAGGGTTATTCTGTTAGTGATTGAGGAGGAAGCCCTGGAGAAACAAAAGTTTGGTGCATATGCCGAAAAGAATTTAAAGAAAATGCAGCTTCCTTTGACAATACCATGTGAGCTTACGGGGTGGGCTGAGATTGGGGCGGGGTGGTGATTTTTCGTAAGGNGTAGGGGTTGGGGTTGATGGTGGGATTGGGGGTGGAAGGAAAAAGGAAGGAATGAAATCTTAAATTTAAAAAATTTGGTGCATTTCTTGCAAACATTGGCTGTGTGTCATGGGTGAGGGGTGGGAGGAAAACAAGGGAGACGAGGGAAAGAAAGAACGAGAAAAAAAAATTATTTAAAAAAAAAGCTTGTGACATGTAAACTGAATCTGCAGCACGTGGATCTAGATCTAAGTTCCATACAGGCTGAATAGGGGGCGCCTTAAGGGGAGAGGGAGTTTAAAAGACAGTCCAGATAGCCTAGATGACCCCCGATGACCACCATGATGTTAACATTATGTTTCTGAGTGGATACATGCCAGGCACTATAGCTGCTGGTAAGGGTCTTTGAAACCTATCGTTGTTTTCTTCTTTTGGCCCCAGTAGCATTTTGTGTTATTCTACAAATATAACTGTGATTTGGGGAAATTTCTTCCATGGAGGTTAAAGTACTTCTTTTAACTTTTACCCGATCTTGAAACTGGGAGGTCAACACCCAAAATTTTTCACAACTCTTTTCGAAAAAGGTCACTTCAAATTCTGATTTTGTCCCAAATTTTTCATTAGGCTGATATTGACTGCATGCTAATATATAGGCCTACACACTTTATTTTTTTATCTAGAAGGCTCAAATTGTACCTGAAACATTAAAATTGGATGCTTTATTTAAATCACAAGTCATTTTACATATTTCTACACCCTGGCAGGGTCCCAAAAAAGAGTGATTTTATATATATATACTAGTGAATTAATTGGGTTGTATAAAATGAGAAATTTGCCCCTCTAATAGTTGCCAAAAACCTAAATGGTTTGTGAAAATAACATAGATGCAGAAGTTTCATGAAGCCAAAATCTTAACCCGTGCGGCAGTGATCGGGTCTTATATCGTTGGCTTTATTGCAAAGTGCTCTATCGCTAGAACCTCACTTTTGAGATATGACAGTTTAAAGATTTTCACCTGCTTTGAGCGGTAATATCGTGGCTATTTGTGCAGTTTTTTTAAACGTAATTTGGATACATTTGAAGCTTGTTTATTTGTCTTTAATATCCGGCATCGTTCAAATCAAAGAAAAATTAGATATTTGAATAAAACGTGTTTTTATAACGTAACCCCCCGATACAGCATTTCGCCATACAGAGAAACCCTATGGCGTCGACCGATACACCGGCGCAGTTTAGGATAAGTCACTTTGCCATACAGGGAAACCTAACGATGTCCGCCGATACAATAACGTATTCACTGATAAGTCACATCCCTATATAGAGAATAACCCTTGAGGTCATTAATATGGGTTTAGAAGCATAAATAACAACAAAACAAAAGATGTAAAATCACATCACTTTATTCCATTTTAATTCAAATACTTTGAAGAACCAGGGTACATTATTCCATTTTCCTAATACAAAATATCTCTTACAAATGAAACTTGAAATCAGTAAGAAACACATTGTCAAGGACATAATGTCGTAAATATTTATAGAGATTTACGTTAACGTTACTTAGCACAAAATATTTTATATATTCCTAAATCCCATTGGTCCGCTTCTACACCTGAACATTGTTCAACTATAATATTCATTCCCCCCTTCTCTCTCTCTCTCTCTCTCTCTCTCTCTCTCTCTCTCTCTCTCTCTCTCTCTCTCTCT
>JAWQUT010000058.1:1362044-1388042 GCA_033807755.1 Ellobium chinense
GAAGGGGGGGGAAGTTAAGATAAAGTCATCTTACAAGAGACGTTAATAGCTTCTGAAAACCTAGCTTTGGTTCAGAATGTTACTTAATGTAGTCATAAATGCATTTATGCAATGGTTCAACAAACTGAAATGGGATGGCTTTATCTAGAAAAAAATGGAGAAAAAATAGACATCAATTTCTCTCAGAGAGTCATTTTCAAGGGCAACTAACTTCGAAAGTTGATAAGCACATAATGTAGTTTTTAATTCTAGCTTTGTATTCTATAATACAAACTAAATCAGATTACCAAATTTCAGGTATCTGGGACTTTCATTTTCAACATTACAAGATTACAAGATCTCAAATATGGACTTGGCAGTAATTTTCATATCTGCATAACTTTCCTGAAATTTAAAAAAAAAATCATCAAAAATTTCAAAATTGAATATTTTGAGCAGAAAATGTGCATTTACTCTTGATGCCAAAAGGGATTGTGGTGACAAATTTCTAAAATTTTGGACCACTTGATATGGAATAACTCAATAACATCATCAAGATGGCCTCCAAATTGCAAAATGACTTTGCAGTCAGATTTATCACCCTTGAAAACATACCTATAGACACCAACAACATCAATCTACTGTGCATAGAACATATAGATTGGTTATATGTTACAACCAGTTTGGCAGCCATCTCTGATTCTGAAAAAGGCAAGCTGCTGGCATGCGACCATCTGGGCTTAAATTCAAATAGGCTCCAAGAACTACTCAAAAATGAAAAAAAATGCTTATCACACAATGCAGGTTATGTGTCGTGCCACTGGACTATGAATGCAGTTTGATCATACTATTCATCCTTTGACGTCCAGCTATTTGATCCAGTTTCTACAGAGAAATCAATATTATACATGCAGTATCGGCCTTGCTGTGTTCATTCATTTTGTAAGGAACACTGATGACTAAAGATGTAATTTTTGGATTACAATATTTATCTGAAATTGATGAAACCTTGGGTCATGAACTCACAGATCTGCAGTCATGACTTTGACAAGCTGGTTTAGTGCGTGGTTCAGGAGTGTATCCATTGGATAAAATATACATACTCATTCATTCACTCATACGAATTATTCACAAGAAGAAAATAAGGACTTCAAGATATATTTATTCACATACACAATTTTTATTGATTGTAGCACAAGACATTTGACAGTACTTAACTTTGACCATGTGACAGAGACAAAGCAAAACAGATATTTATATGCAAAACAAAGGGATAAAGCTTAACTTTTTTTTTTGCATTGTATTTGCACTGACATTAGACCATAGTAACACTGGATGCTTGACACAAAATATGACTATCCTCTCTCTCTCTCCTGTCAGAGCAACATTCCTCTTTGCAAAAGTGCTCAGCTGTGCTTGGACAACTCACCAGGTTGTGATGGGAACAACAATACAGTATATTTATTATTTTCTCTCTTTACCTCATTCCGCAACATTATCCTGAGTAATGTAATTTTACATTTAATTTGTTCCATTCATGTCTCACACATTCATTCTGTATTTTTCTCACCCTGCACCAATTACCCCTTATAACTTGTTCAACTCTCCTTTTTACTTAGATATAAACAACAGGAAAAAAAAACAAATGCACAGCATATTAAAATATTATTTATTATAATAAAAAATAAGTAGAAGGAAAACAAGACTGGCCCCTTTTATCATGGAAACAATAATTCTCTTAAGAATGTAAGAGTGCTTGATCATTTATTGGCAAATCATGGCATTGGATGCAAGAGCATAAAATACACAGGTCACTTCACCACAATTAGTAATAGTAGGGATGGGTGCAAATATAAAGCATTCTACCTAATATTCTGCAAATACATGTTTTAAGCAAATCTTCTGAATCAAATAATATGGTTAGCTTCGCAGAACTCAGTCCACAATTCTGAGATACTGTATGTAAAGTGTAATTTATCTGTACATAACAAGTTTTATTTGGGCCACAATTATAACTTTAGGAATCCTTTCTCTTTTTTAAATACACAGGTGATAAATACTGTATGAAGAAATACATTTCTGAACATTCATCCATCATATTCAAATAAAATTATAGATTTTCAAGTAATGGAAAGCTCTTCCTTACATGTTCAAAAAATGTTAAGTGTACCAAACACTGAAGAACTGAATCATGTCTTTTTTTAAAACAAATTATGTAACAATAATATAACATTTTTTACATACACATTTTTCTCCATATGCAACAAATTTGTCTCCCAAAAGCCAAACTTTTTACTTGAGCTAGTCCATTACTACTAGACTTGATGGCTGAATGTTGTGTATACAGGAACACATTTTAAATTCCTACTCCTAACTAGAACAATTCTGAAAATGGTGCAGGAAAATTCTCACAATCTTAAATCAGAAACAGGTCAAAAATGTCAAATATCACAGTAAAACTACTCACATGTACAAGTAAGGGCACTAAAGGCAAACACAGAGAGAAAGAAAGATGAAAATTAATGTCACGCAGGGCCAAAAACACTAATCAAGCTAAACAGATCTTTCCTCAAAGCTAGGAAAATTACATCATTATAAAACAACAAAACATTTGCCAAAAATCATCATCTAGATAGGACTCAGCCACTGTATGAGTATCAAGAACTGTGAAACTGATGTCTGAATCATTCCCTGAACATCTGCTGTTTCCTTCCCTGTGCTTAAACATTTCTTTCCAAGCAATGAAGTAGACATGAAACTACTATTTTAACTGACATGCTACTGCAGTTTGCAACGCCCTTCTTAGAAAATGTTCAGTGCCAGACATTGATGTCTGTTCACAAACCACTATAGCACTGTTTGCTGCTATTCAGACTCTTCAATTGCCGTGATTATCTGCATAACTAGGTACCATAAAGTTGACTTAACATGACTGCACTTTACCTGAAATCTCGGTAACGTGAATGATAACAAAATCCTCGTCCAAACGCTCTCTTAGTTCATAATAAATGAGTTTCAGGGAATCTTCAAGAACAGGACAACTGGCAGGAGAGGAAAAAGGGTTGGGGAGAGAATAAAAATGAATCACTATCACTGCAATTTCCCTTCCTCTTGTCCACAGGAAATGCACATTACATACCGTGTAAATCAAAGGTGATGAAAACATACAACAAAATCTGAAATTGCTCAAAAGCACAACATACCAAACTCGCTTAGATCTATAGCAAAACTCATGAATATCATACATCTAATACATAAGAGGGAAAATCTGGTGGAATGGCTGACTGGATTTATGGGTTTGACAGGTATAAAAATCCACATCCTTCTGAATACGGGTATCAAATTTTGTAAGACATCCAGAAATGATGCGGAAGGAAATGCAAGAAAGGTATCTTTGGCCCCTGGTGGTTCCTTAAGCAACAGGAATTTACAGAGACCCTTCTGTACTTGAACCAGGAAATGATTTCATTCATTCTAAGTAATTCATCACCCAAATCCTTTTGTTTACAGTGCCCTATGATGCATGCAGGCAGAATGGTGTGCAAGCAGTGCAGTCCACAAGCTACTGTTTTCAACTGTTTTGCATTACAGTGCTATTTGTTGCTAAGGTGTTCAGGAAGTTGCAGTCTGTACATGTTTAAAGGATTTAAACTACTGATAACCAAATCCTAGGAGGGAAATTATTAAATCTCACCTTTTTCAGTGGGAAGCAGGATCCTTTTACTAGACTTAAGAGGTTTCCTTTTTTTTTTAAAAATCTAATACACAAATTGCAAAAACCTGTAAATTTGTTATCTTAGTTGCCCCCACCTCTAACCCCATGCCTGGAAAGCATGAGACACTCCAGCTAGTACAGGTGTATTATAAATAAAGCTGGTGGGGATGAAACATCCAATGCATTATTCTCATAAATGATAGTATACATTCTGGTGAAATTCTACAGGTCTTGTACTGTTGTACTGGGTTATAACACTTTTTGAAGCCATTCTCCAACTGTACTCACCTGAATTAAAGTTGGCAATTTTTTTCTGCCACTTTTTCAGCCATGAACACCTTACAGCATGCAATCAGTACCAGTGCGTATGGGAAAATGCAACAAATACTGTCATATTTTTTAACCTGTGGCTGCACTTTTAGAATGAAATGTCACTTCAACTATTTTGACTAGAGTTTAACTTGTAACCATTCTTATTGTAAAGTGCATGAATTTGTGAGCTGACACTTTTGTGACCCACAGTCCTGTCTGAAAAATAGGGGTATGTACCAGAAATTTTCATTTAGCCAAACTACCACACACCATAACAAAGTTCTCAAATCTGTAAATAATGAAATATGTACTTATTTTACTGCCACATCACACGTGCCCCAGAAATCACGAAAATACATTTATTCCATTTAAGTTTTGACTAAGCAAAATCACTGCACAAGCATCAAACTGTAAAAACCAAGAACAAAAAAATCAAACTGGAAACATTCAGTAGAAAGTTGTTTGCTTTGACTTTAAGGATCTGATCAACTGAGACCTTGGACCACCTACTGTTACTGTCTGCAAACATTATCCATGAAAGATACTCATCTGGTGTATGATACCAATTAGAGAATTTAATCAGTATTTTGCTCTCAGTTAAAACTGCAGTTCCGGTTTTATTTCTTCATGGGAACAAAATTATCAAAATTTTATGATATATGTTTAGGTTAAGATATTCCATCACATTTTTGCTTCAATTAAGTGCCAGTCAGTGAAAAATCATCCACACAGTACAGAGCAGAATGCTTGTGCACATTGCTGATATCTATTTACATGTGTGATGCATATACATATATATATAATATATCACACAAATCTGTGGTGTTCAGAATACGGTGCACAGAGTGAAAACATGACACAAATTAATATTCTAATCATTATGCTCTCTATAAAAGCATATTTTCCTGTAATTTCAGGTAGTCAGCACCAAAACATAATACTACACAATGTGTCATCTTCAAGCTTTAAAACAAGCGTGGAGGATTTAAAGATTTAATTTAGTATCTTCATTTAATTTAGCATGCACCATTTTTTGTTTCTCAAACTGATAAGTACGATTGTATATTATGGCCAATTCTCAAAACAGTAAAAAAATGAGAGCAATATTGCTATTAGTATTACATGACATTCTGACATGACAATATCTATGCCGACAAGAGTTTGCTGGAAAGCCAGGTCACACATTCTTATCAATCTTTATCAGAGAAACTTAAAATACATATACAAAAGTAAACATACAAGATGGAAATCTACAGTAATATAAGTATAATTTAAGGGGATTAACAGCGTATAAAAAAAAGGAAAAATATTTTCATATTCACCAATCTGTCTTCCTATCATTCTAAGCACTGACATACGCAGACAAAAATAAAACAATGACAACTTTCTGGCAGTATTTAACACAGCAGATCAAACCTCATGCTGAATTCTATGCATATGTTCTTACTGTGGGCAGATTTGCCTTAGATAATGCTGAGAATTCTTGAGAGATTTATTTCCTTGCATTTACTACAAAGTATATTAACATTTGTCTGCAGTTTAGCCTGATGACATTTTTTTATGTTCTGCCTTTCTGGATCCCATACTATAACATTATGTGATGTGCCATAATCAATATTCTGCATAACTTTTATACTGTGTACACATACTGCATACCAATCTTTTTAGATCCGCTAGAATTTTACCTATCAGTGTTAAGACATCCTACTTAAAAATCCGTCAGGGGTCTAAAGAGGTTTAAAGTATCTGTTTTCAAATACCTACATCTGCTATTCCAACTGCAAAATCTGTGCAGGTCTTACCTTTTCTTGCCCCAGCCTTCTTCCTAGCTATGTTGCATTAAAGTTATTATTATGGGTGGCCTTTAGCTAAATCTTTCTCAGTCTCGTTCAGATACTGTCGATCAAGTCTGTATGGCTTCAAACTCTGTTTAAAAAGATAACAACTGAGTGATTCCATCAAACATAGCCTCCTACAACAGATGGAGAAGTTTTGAAAATGTATTCACTTTAATGTGACAATGACACAATTCCTTTTTGAAATACAACTTAATATGGCCGCCAAACAGTTATATGATCGGAATGCTCTTCACTGCTTCTCCTGCTGACAGGTGACCTTGAAGAATCTGACCTTCCCCCATGGGATGATGCTGATGATACTGAGGCAGCACTAGGATAATGGATAACATCAGATCTCATGGACAAATCAGCCATTTCAATGTCTGACATTTTGCGGTCCAGGATGTGCCGATGGCCAGCCAGGGCAATAGGAATGGGTTTTTCTATGCGATGTGAATCTACATGTCTTGGTGAGTTTTGCCCACTATACACCTTTTCCTCTAAGTATCGACTGTCAAACAAACCATCACTTGCTTGACGCACTGGCTGCAGAACTTCATAAGACTTTTCTTCTAAGCTCCTAGAACTTGACAATCGCCTCTTATAGTACTTTGCATCTGTGGCAGACCGTGACTGATCAAGAATATCGTAACTTTTCTCCTCATAACTGCGAACTGGTTGCCCAAGAATCTCATATGTTTTATCACCGGCTGGGAGAAGATGTTGTGATGAGTTCTGAGGGAATATCTGGGAGGGATAAATAAAAGCAGGCAGGCCATGAGTGGGAGATGACGTGATGTAGGAGGCTGGAAATGAAATGGTTCCAGAGCTGTTGATAGAGGTCAGAAACTCAGGATGACTCAGGAGTGGCAGAGAAGCATGACCAGGAGATCGTGAGTGAGGTGGTAAAGGAACTCTGTCCTCTAGCTGCCTTGCCATCAAGGCCCTGCCTTCATGAGCAGACATTGCTGAAATATTCTGCTGAATGCCACCGCTGGATTCCTGAATCACTCTGGCATGGCTGTCAGAGATGGCAATACCATTTTCAACCATATTACTTTCAGACATGGACAAATTAATGGCATGATTGTCAGAGTAGAGTCTTGTCCCAGATGGATGACTGGGAATAGACAGAGTGGTTCTGACATCAGATGAGTGACCAATCATTAGTCTGTTGTCCAATCCATTGGATACAAGTCGGCTGTTCTCTCTGTTACCTATCTCTGAAATTGGAACAAGAGAAAGAGGTCTCCCGGAGCCTGTCTCATACATTACTCTGTTGTCAGAGAGACGGTTGGTGGAGATGGCACGACTCTCTTCCAGGATGGACATGTTGGTGTTGCTGGTTGGTGGCGGAGGCAGTGACTGGGATGAGGACTGCACCAGGGGATTTCGCTCACTTGTATAGAGCGGCTCTGACAATCTCCGATCCCGAAGAGAAAGATCAGCCCCACTTGTGTAACACTGAAGCATAATGGGTAGTCCTGGTTCAAAAGTGAGTCGTGAAGACGTGTCAAGAGTAATTCTCGTTGAGGGTTCCAGAGGAAGTCTTGAGGAAAGACTCATTCTAGGGTTAAGTTCATATCTTGTGTTGAGAGGTATAGTCATCTTCCCATCCACAGCAAGCTGAGCTTCTTCCCCAAGATGGTGGGAGACAGGATGGTGAGAAATAGAACCATGATCCTCTGAAGGAGGTCGAAGAGTTTCATATGATCTTTGTGAATCTATGGCCATTGGAGGTGAAGGCTGAGAGCCATCATGACTTGATAACATATCAGATCTAGTGTGGTCTGTCAGTGTGGACAAAGGCGTGCGCCTACCATCCCTAAGAAGCATTCCAGGTGGCTGGTGGTGAACATTCATGCCTGCCTGGCTGGAAAATAAGCGCTCATGGGTGGACAATGATGGGGGAGGTGGTGGAAGTGGTGTAAGTGGAATGCCAATTCTTCCATCATGATCATGAGACTCACTGGATGAGCCTGTAAAAACAGACAATATCAATAAACTTTAATGCAACTTTAACTTTCTTATACAAAATGAGTCTTCACATTTCAGTGATATGCCATATATGACAAAGAGAATAATGTACATTCACTTACACATAAGAATATTTTGCATAGGTTATTTATCTAAGACAGTGCTATCACTACAATCAAAAATGCCCTCTGCATGATCTCTACATATATATATCTCTTCAGCACTGATCAGGTAATTTAAACAAAAATTGGCATTAAAATATTGCTTTCACTACAGATTACTGACCTCTTGATTGAAACAGTCAAAGCCGCCAAAAAAAAATACACAAACAGTTCTTATTCATATTGGCCTCTGTGGTAATCAGGCCTCACACATACACAAGAGAACTGCCAACAAGAGAAGTTATTAATCTAGAGATGTAGGAATTAATTTTTTTCTCGACAGAACATGCCTTTCTCACATAAATTAATTACTGATTATGAAGTCTGATGAAGCTTGGTAGACAGGGTCTCTTCTTTCTCTCTCCTATAAATTTCTAAAAACTGGATTGTGAATCTTGGTCATAATTTAAGTAGAATTCTGTGCTCCTGTGATCCCTAAGGAGCGAAGACAATATAATAATGCCACAAGGCATATCTCCCAACAATACTTTTAGTCTTTTATTACTCACCATGATAGAGGGTACCTTCTCGTGGTGGACTTCCTTGGGTCCTAAGGCCAGAGTCTTTGCTGTATGGCAGTGTTTCATAACCCCAGGATCTTTGACCTTGATTGGCAAAGAGGAGATACAAAAAGCATCAACAAGATTGTTTATGGTGAATTGCATAGTACTACTCACTTCAGGATAATACAACCTCTCCGTAACCTCGAGGATCATCTTTAAATTAATTAAATTAATTAATTAAGATATGAAATTAGTGTAACTTCTATCATTAATGTTGTCATGACTATTGCCTGAAAATGCTGATCGGGTGAACCAGATGATTTATACCTGTCTCAATCGTCGTAGACCTTTTTAGACCCTACTACAAACCTCTCTTTTGAGCCTAAAAATGATTCCCTACTCAAAACATCTCTTTCGAGCCCATTCTTTCTGAGCTCCTTTAGAGCCTAGTTTTCGAATCCTACGAGCCACTAATTTTCGAATCCATATGATATTATAAGATTTTTAACAATCATATGTATGTGATTATTTCTTTTGGACAGACCCAAGTGTATTTTTCGCTCTGTGCAAAGGCATATGGAAAACAAATTATTTACGAATAAAAATACCCGTTTCTAGATACTAGCCTAATTATACACATATTTATCTTCAGATTTTGAAAATGGAATCACTGTGCCAGACTATGTTGTCATTTTTTCAGACTCAAAGTCATTCCTCCAGAATCCTCAAAAGATTCATTGAAAGTTCTGAAGACAATCAGTCAACTTATTATGGCGTTGAAGTGACTTTACAATGGATACCAAGTCGTGTGGGTATTCCAGGCAATGAAAAAGCAGACTATGGTATGATAGATGACTATGATATGATAGATTATCAAAGGCTGGTGCAACGATGCCACGGGTCACAACCAGCACCACCTATCACAGGTAGACAAATACTTTGTAACTATTGACAAGAATAGTTAAATCGACGAGCCACAGAACTAGACTCACTGGATGTGCATTGTTTCACCGTCAAACAAAATTAGCACCCACTGATCCAATACATCAAATGAAAAGGTCAGATCAGAGCCTCATTTTCCAGCCGAGGACAGGCCATGCACCAGTCAACAAACACCTGAATCTTTTTCAACCCAATGCACTTGAACACCTACTGCTCCACTGCCTATGTCTGATAGACCTGCGGCGCCGGTTCCTTCCAACACCTCCAACCATCGACAACACACTATACACAACAACAACACAAGTAAGGACGACATGCGCTTTTGTCTGAGAGGCAACGGGCTGTAAAGTGCGTACTGCTCACAACTGAAGGGATTATATCATCATCATCATCGTTTAAAAAAAGGGGTAGTTATCTGCTTCACAGCCTAAAAAAATGCACAATATTTTTTCATAAATTTTCAACCCCTTCCACGTTTCCTTCGCCCGAACGATTCCGAGAAAATGCATCATCAAAGTCGGGATTTGCACACCCTGGGGGCCACCATGACTGGCCTTCCCGTCAGCGCGGGAATGAGGCGTGACGTCAGAAATCGAGAGGCAAGCTAGTAGTCGTTATGCAATAACGTCATCCAATAACTTTCGTTGGCTCTAAATGTTACGCTTTTTTTTTCATTTATCGTTGAGAAAAGTCTTTTGTTAAACCACGTGAACTGCCCGACTTTGATCGCAGTGCTGTAACCTTAGAAAAAGGAGCATAAAATAATATTTGAGATTAAGGAACATCTGTTTAATCACTGTTTGAATCCCTTTATGAATGTATGCATAACCTATGTATGGTTGTCTGTGCCTTTTTTTTCCCCCCTGTATTGTTTAATGAGCTCTCACTGATCTACGATTCTGATACTATTTATCTTTTGCCTGAGGGGCACATTTAGATTATTAAGACGTCACACAGCAGGATAGGATTTGATTGACAGCTAACTATTGTCTCAGGCAGTGTATTGTTTGCATCATTAGTCATAAATCAGTCAACAGGTCAAACTATTTTTGTGCCGATATGCCAGCTGTTTGACCGGCCCTTGAAAGCCTTTTGATCGATTTATGATTAGTGACACAACTAGCACGCTCCTAAGCGCAGTGAATTTGACTGTGGCGGCGTCTAAATTATCTGAAAGTTCTCCTCAAGCAATTAAAGATAATTTTATATTGTCATATTCTTGGGTCAATGAGTGCTCATTAAACCACACAGCAGACAACAATACAGAGGCAGTGCAAACATTAATAAAGCGACTCAAACAGTGGTTAGACAGATGTTCCTTTATCTCAAATATTATTTTATCCTCCTTTTTCTAAGGTTACAGCACTGCGTTCAGAGTCGGGCAGTTGTTCACACAGTTTAATAAAAGACTTTTCTCGTCGATAAATGAAAAAAAAAAGGCATAACATATAGAGCCAACGAAAGTTATTGCAATTGCATGTGGATAATTCTCTTTGTGTAACGACTTCTAGCTTGCCTTTCGCTTTCTGACGTCACGCCTCATTCCCGCGCTGACCGGCCGACCAATCATGGCGGCCCGCAGGGTGTGAAAATCCCGACTTTGAAGCTGCATTTTCTCGGAAGCGCTCGGACGAAGGAAACGTGGAAGAAGTTAAAATCTATGAAAAAATACTGTAGATGTTTTAGGCTGTGAAGCAGCTAGCTATCCCTGTCCCTTTAAAGCTAAATATGATTCTGCGCAACGATCATTATCATCATCATCACCATCATCCATACCTATAGTATTTCCTTTTTCGAAATGAGAAAATGAAGAATAACTGCTGCCTTCCACGACTGAAGTGTTATAATATAAATCTAAGGTAAGTGCATTTTAGGGACTGGAAAGAGTCACTGCAAAAACACAGAATATTTTCTGTCACGCCTGTACATACTCCTCATGTTTCCCTTCGGAAATCAATCAAGGGAGATAAGATGCTTGAAAATTTGACTCCTTTAGAGTTATGCCCCCTTTTCCGGGCCCACGCCCTTTAGAAGTTCGCTTAGGCTCTGCAGACCTTATTCCGTAAGGGATTTGCGATAAAGTTGGCCGAGTCTGCGATACCTGGATGTCTTCCCGTACTGCTCATAACAACAATAATGTATAGTATACCGCATCGGTTTTCATTGTACTAAGAGAAAATAGTTTGGTTTTTGACGTGAAATTCGTATGATACTTGATAGGTCCGGTGTAATCAGTCCCAGCTGACCAAAATCCCTGTTTCGAAACTTGAATACATTCTCATTTCCATCTTCATCGTCCCTGAGTTTTGGGTTTTGTTTGTTTTCTGCTGAATGTTGTCATTGTGTTTTGTGTGTCTCAGAACTGGTATGTATGATTAGACTGCATCAATCTGAATATTTTTTATGTTCCTGGTCTTCCAGTGATAACATCGAACAAGTTTGATGCTTAAAATGGCGATCTAAAAAGAGTTCTCTGTGCGCTTGATAGACGACGATGAAAGGATTAGTGTCTAGGCTAGACTCAGTCAGAAAACACGTTCATTTTTAGTATGGTGAAAATTACATGTATACTTCATCATACCACTGATTCTTCAGATTTTACAATTTCTGGAGTATTAGACTTTATATAGACTATAAGAAAGATATCAGGTAGGTCTAGACCTGGACATTTTTGTGTTAAAATTTTTGTTCAAGGATTCGGCGTTTCAACAGTTTACAATAACTCTAAATCTGTGTAATAACATTTATCGATGTGTCAGAATGTTGTCGTGTCCAACTTTCAAAGATTTGGTAAAGTACGGTGTGTCATGATTTAAATTTTGCTTTCTATGGATTCGGCATTTCAAGAGTTTACGATAACTCTTAATCTGTGATTAAAAATTTTATCGGTGTGTCAGAATGTTGCCATTTACAAGTTTCAGTTATTTGTGTGTAGTGATTCAAATTCATTTTTTTAAAAAGAATAGTCGAGTCATTTCAACAGTTTACAATAACTCCTAATCTGTTTGATAACATTTTATCGGTGTGTCCGAATGTTGTCATTTCCAACTTTCACAGATTTTGTAAAGTACGGTGTGTTATGATTTAAATTTTTATTTCTAGGATTAGACATTTCAAGAGTTTACGATAACTCTTAATCTGTGATTAAAAATTTTATCGGTGTCAGAATGTTGCCATTTCCAAGTTTCGGTGATGTATAAAGTATGGTGTATAACGATTTAATTTTTTTTTTTGTTTTAAAGAATAGGCCTTTTTTTAACAGTTTACGATAACTTTTAATCTATGATTAAACATTTTATCGGTGTGTCAGAGTATTGCCATTTACAAGTTTAAGTGATTTTGAAAAGTACGGTATGTAACGATTTAATTTTGTTTCTAGGATTAGGCTTTTCAAGAGTTTACGATAACTCCTAATCTATGATTAAACATTTTATCGGTGTGTCAGAATATTGCCATTTACAAGTTTCAGTGATTTTGTAAAGTATAGTGTGTAACGATTTAACTATTTTTCCAGGATTAGGCATTTCAAGAGTTTAGGATAACTCTTAATATGTGATTAAACATTTTATGGTGTGTCAGAATGTTTACTGGGTGTTCCTCCCAACACAACAGACACGCCGTAACCGTTATTTATGATTTGATTCACATTGAATAAGAGAAAAAAAGTGTCTTTGTGGGAAGGGTTATAAGGTTCTATATTTTCCATATTTCTTCATGCGTCTGTGTCCATTGTGCCTCCACCGTTCCCCCTTCCCACACCAAAACAAAACACAACAAAAAAAAAGCGGATGCATCGAGCGACCATTTGTGCTATACTAGGCCTAGACTTAGTCTAGTATCGCAGAATACACCCTTTTTGGCCTTCGATACAATTTTACTTTTCAAATTTCTCACGTATATTAAATATCTTTACAGATCTGCACTCTGCACAAATGTTGGGCCTAATTTTTGATGTATAATGTGCATTTAAGCATCGAGCTGTAGGCCTACAGTGTTTTACGTATTGGAATGTACTGTTAGTAGTTACTGTGTTACTGATATGAAACCAAGTGGAAACGATTGAGCTTGCAATTGATGCTAAAAGTTATGCGAATAGGCCGAGCGGTCAATAAGTTAATGGCGTGTTAAATTGTATAAACAGGTCCGCATGTCACGTTCACCAGTCTGTCTATGCGCTTGGTACCCATTCTGCAACATGCTTTCCTCACATTGTGTACAACTCGGGGTATTGTCGAGTGGGCCCTCGAAAGGGGACATAACTCCTTTAAGTGTTAACTTTCAGGAGTTACCTCCCGCAATCGGATTTCCGGATAACGTTCACTACAGCAGAATGTTACAGTACTTTCGCATTATTTGCATGGTTTGTATTTGAATCAAACGTTTTCCGACAAAGGGCATCTGCTGGTTTTCCTCACCAAAATCGCTTTCTTGCAAATTCGCGAACTTCATGTCAATACTCATCTCCCATCAAAATATTTTTGCGGAACTACAAATAATAATATACTTGCGGATTTAACATAAATTATACATAAATTTTGTAGCAGCAAAGAGTTATATTCAAGCAGAACCACTCAGTTTTCTCAAAAACTGTTCTGACAAAGCTAAGCCTTTTGTCAAATGACGTTAGAAATATACTGGCGCATCAACATAACTCACGTTCACTAGATGGAGTATTATTGTGACTTGTGTACTCGCTTTCCAAATACTTTTATTTGTTTACTGAAATATTCGTACCCCAAACCGATAACAAAAACGAAGGGGCTCCAGTGGAATCTTTTTTTCGGGAATACAGCCTCAAAAATAATACACTCCGAATGCACAAAGGAAAAATTAACCCACTTATTGTTAAGAGGTTCATGATCTGTTACAGCCGAACTTCAAAAAAAAAAAAGCCATTCTGCTTTCACTGTGGTACATGCATGCATTGTAGCAAGTAATATGCACAAAATTCACATCGCACAATGTTCCGGAGCGTTACACTAAAAACTCACTCAGATACACTTGACCCAACACGGCACTTGAATTGACTTCTCAGTAGTGAGAAACGTTCCAAGAAAAGACATTCGCTGCAGACTCACCTGAATCATTCAGGTTCATGTCTTCCCTTGGAAATATTGTCCTTAAAAAAATGTTCATATTATTTACCATCATCACTTGCCGATAATTCTGTAAATGACTTAATTTACCTACCATTGACAGGAAAATATCGTCATAAATAAAAGTGCTAAACCTCTCTCATTACCTCGAGAAATCTGAAGCTGAAAGAGCAACACGGGTAAATAGTGTTATGTATTTAATGCCTTGTTCTTTCGAGATACTGCACTGTAAAGTAGTCATCCAATTAAATAATCCAGGTCATATGAATTGAGTGGTGATATTATCCGCTTTTCATACATTTGGGTGGAGGATTTGTAAATTTTGAGGTTTTGTTTTTTTTTTAAACTGTTCTCAAATTCTCTCCGATTTTATGGGCAGGAATGAGGGGGAATCGGCGCACGCTCAATGAAGTTTTGGGGGAGATTTTGAAATTCAAGGGGAGAAAACACCACTATAATGTGGTTTTATTATGAGGAGTGTACAAAGCAGTGACTTGGGCTGCTTCGCCACACTTTTTTCGTAAGCTACAGTCAGAATTTTATCACCTCAACTGACTGCAGATTGGAAGAGAATGTCCGCCATTATGTCAGTGTGATAAAAGAAGTATACTAAAGACCCGTACGTGGTCACCCTCATTTAATGTCACTCTGGATCAACCTGGAGTGCAATGCACACTCTTTCCCATGCTGATCTTCACTTATATGCACAGGCAAGCTTACCAATAGGCGTAGCATGTCCGTTACTGTCCGCTAGCACCAGGGAAGAAGTCTCCATTATCATCTCAGAGCCCTGGGACTGACCATGATGGTGCTGCTGCTGCTGCTGCTGAAGCTGGTGCCGCTGGTTGTTCTCCAAGAAACGCCTATCTAGCTCGGCCAACTGGGCCTGATGGTCTAACGGGGCTGACGATGTGCTGTTGGAATGTTGTCTCATGCGATCCAGCTCCGCCAGATGGGACAGTTGCCGCTCTCTCAGTGGGTCGGGTAGACTTGTGCGTTCGAGCGTCACGTCCAGTGGGCTTGGTCGGTGGTGGTGCTGTTGATGATGATGATGGATGTGGCGGTCGTCGGTGCGCAATTCTAGACAGAAAATAACAATTATAATTTACAGACGGATGCACTATGGTCAATCTTCCATAAAATTAAAATATGAATGAAACTAATATCAAAATAAACTCTGAATAAAATATCCCCTCAATAATTATACCAAAAAAAAAAATCATAACAAAGCCCAACCCCTCCAAGACGTTAAAATAATTGAGTTCACGGCTCATATGTATAAGCTTTAAAGGCCCGTTATACCGCCATACTAAACCTTACTGTTTAGCTACTGATCTCGGGAGACTGCTTCAATTGCAGCGCATACCTCTAGTATTTTAACTGCCCTTGCCATGGAGATCAGATTTCCATCCTACATTGTTTGTTTCTTGTGTCAATGTCAACTACAGTGGAAGTCTAAATTGAAAGCCGCTTAAAGATCGGGTGTAGTCTGGAGTAGAAACAGCTAGAGTCTGGGATCAATCATTGTAAACCGTCGTATCTGAGAAAGTGTTAGTGTTTCCAGATGTTATTTCGAGGAAGTAAAACAAACGAAACATGACTGCGGGATACGCGAGCTTCCCTACAGACAAGTCGGTAATAGCTTAATGTTTACATGCATATCACCACCGTTTTCGTGCATTGGAGATGACAGCACACTTGATCAACTCATCTAAGACTAAGAGCAGGCAATTTAACAATCTGAGTGTATCCTGTCTTGTGTGAAAATTTATAGTTTCTGCTGTATTCGAAGGCGCATCAATTTTTTATTACTTACCCCCTCCGCGTGCACGTGCACACACATACACACACAGACACACACAGACACACACAGACACACACACACACACATACACAATACTCTCTCTCTGTGTCTCTCTGTCTGTCTGTCTGTCTGTCTCTCTCTCTCTCTCTCTCTCTCTCTCTCTCTCTCTCTCTCTCTCTCTGTGCCTTGGCGGAAGCATGCGCTTGGCTTTCACTCGTCCGCTTGATCCACGCTATAAACTAAGTAAAGTGACATCTGTTTCATAAGGAGTTTCTGCTGCCAAGTTTAAAGTAGTGTAGATGAGTGTTCATTGATTTTTCTACCATAACAAAAATGCTGCATGAATGAAAGTGGTTATACGTGAAAAGAATATGAATGACCGAGTGAGAAATTAAAAACGCTGACTGCTTTTGATGCACATGCGTCTTTGGATGGTTATGTAAACCCTCATCTATGAGTTGTATAAGATGAAAGTGTACCGTGAAATTATTATCACTGACACAAAAGCATCTTTTTTCATTTAGATTCCAGCTTTAACTTAGCAACTTATCTCACATCATCACAGTATGTCAATATATAAAGCGCATTAATCAATGGTCGCTTATTCAAACTTATTGTCGCGTTTAGTGAAGAGATGAAAGAGAAACAAGAACTTGAGAACACACAGGAAAAAAACAGCGGCAAAAATTGTGTTTGCCCAGCGCGCACGGCTCCTGTGATGTGGCGAGAAATCTTAAGCTTCGTTGTTAGACCACGTCTGAAAAGGTGGTGGTGTCGGTGGGTGNGGATGGGGGGAGGTAGCTGAAAGAGCTCACTTTTCATTTCTGAGGTCGTCCTGACAAGGAGCGGTGATTTCCCTATGAATGATGGCGAAATAATAAGCATCCAACGCCGTTCATGTGCGACAAGGGACACGTGACCAAAATGAACAGGACACTCGATGAGAGGGTTGAATGATCATGAGCCAGCGCCTCGGGTGAAGCTGCTCTTTTTGTATTCGCGTCTTGCTTTTACCGTGGGACTTAACACCTGGGGCGTAACTAAACAATTTTCTCTGCTTTTTTTTCTGTTTTGTTTCAATGTTCTTTCTTCCATTTATCTTTCTTTTCGTTTTCACTGCTGTTTAGTTTTTTTTCTCGTTCTCTAAGCAATCATGATATATCGTAGTGGTTCAGCAGAATATTCAAAAGTAAATTTTTACATCCTAATATTTCGGACATTGCCTCTGATAGAGCTTAATATCTGGCTTACGCTTATGAGTGAAAGTTAGGTTAACCGAACAAAAATGCGCTTTGGTTAAAGCTACTTTAAAAAAAAAACAACGGAAAAACAAAATGGGATGACTGGGGACGCGTGCTAGCCTAATGCGTGCGCTGAAAATGAAATGATATGTTTCGATGTCCATTAGAAAGCCATAATGAGTAAGCGGATGAGTGGTACGTGGGATGTGGCAGAGACCGACACGCGATTACTTTCACGCTCTTCGAGCCCATTTCGTTTCGTTCTGGTCTCCTTGTGTGCTCCTTCCCTAGACCCGGACATACGGTTCATGATTCTGACATGATTCCTTGTCAAATCGCGCTACTGCAACCATTTAACCTCACTCACCCTGGGCGAAAAATATCAGGTCTGCCAATGGTCTGGCTGAAATCCCCCAAGTATTCCCTTATTAGTGAGAATTCAGCGGCTGTGGGGCTTGACAAAGAACGTTCATGTTGACTGATTGTGGACTAATGAGCTCCAGGCTTCAAGCGTGCCATAATTCACAAAGGCACCTTTCTACTCCTCACCCGCAAATCTGATACATGTAGTTTCAAAATAAAGCTAGGGACTGTCCGATCAACAGCATTAAGCACTTCCGATTGTATTAAGTTTAGTGTGGACAAATTGCAAAAGACAAGAGGTGGGTCCCCTTAACTATGCACTATAGTCTTCCTCTTTCATAATCATATGTTCCTCAGTTGACCAATTAAATTTTAAAAAATCAGGCACTATCTGTCAGTCTATCGAATAAACCAGTCAGTCAAATCAATGAATTAGTCCATCAATCGATTTCATCCACGAACATAAAAGTATGTCCTATAATAGTCATGGGACACAACCTAGTCCAAAACATTTCAGAAAACCTGTCTCAATGACCAAACACATCTTGACAATAAATGTGCACTCTGAATGATGCTTCACAAAATGTCTAAAGAATGAATGATGGCGGTCATCAATGAATTAATCAAGCATTTAATTCCATTCTTCGATAACTATTAAAGTTTACAGTCGTCAAAACGTACAACTCTACTGCTTCATCCCTCCACAACCAGTCATAGTGCAATATTTTAGTCATGGAAACCAGAAAAATAATACACTTATGGTCTCATCCCTGAACAATAACATGTATTTATCCGGACAAAATAAATTTTTAAAAAACTACTAGCTCTTCACCCACAGCAAGCAAGAGCGGATAATAATCACTACTTACTTGTCTTACTTCTAGGTTCTCTGGGTCCATCCACTGTCACTTTGATGGCTTTCTGGTATAAGGCGATTTGTGGTGGATTGGTGAACACGGATATGGTCAGAGTGAAACTTTTCCCTGAGGAAGATAAAGATGTTTCTTGTTCATGTTGTGTACGGTGGGGGTAAAATAGCAACAACAATTTGAGGTGATGGCGACAGTAGTGGTAGTGGTATTGATAGTCTTCTGGTAAGTGAAAGCTGTGAAAGCAGTTTCGTTTTACCTTTGTGTTATCATTCGTCTTGATGTCACACATATGTTATAACCCACCTCCCAACCTCATAAACAAATGCAATCCCTAACTCCGTTCTTCACTCACCCCATCCCGCCTTTTCTCCCTCCCCCCCCCCAAAAACNCCCCAAAAACACACACGCGCGCGCGCGCGAACACTAAAAAAAATTGGGAGTTCATTCCCTCATTCTCCTAACTCGTTATCCGTGGAGAGGAAAAATTGTTCAAATGGGATGCCATCTTCAGCCCCGAACCACAATTAGTCGATTCCTTTGCTCAAATGTCACTCCATTCCAAACAGTTGTGGCCAGACAATGCCGATAAGGAAACGAGGAAGTCTCTAGAGGTCGTCCGCGGGCATGCTCCTTCAACTCTCCTGAAAAATACGGATGCTCTAGGAGAGGGAATTATTTCACGAGCATCAAGGGAAAAAAATTGCGGAGAGGGAGGGAATTTTTATTGTTTTTCTTGAGAGCGTTGTTTTTTTTTAAGAAAANGGGGGGGGGGGGGGAGGGAGGAGCGCGGGGAGAGGGATATCGAAAGAACTTGATGATGCCTGAACATGGGACTACACAAGCCGTTGTTTTGGTTTTTTTGTTGTTGTTGTTGTTGTTTTTGTTGTCCAGGGAAGGAGCTCAGGAAAATAAAACTTTGTAAACAGCCATGTCAGTTTAACCAACTAATAGGAAGCAGAACCCCCACTCCATCCCTCCAAAAATCAATTTCGATTTTCATGCATGAAATATGATTATGATGCAATTATTTTTTTATTACTAAGTTACTGGGCGTGGCCTACCATAATATGCTGGGTAGCAATCAGCAAAGTGGCAGCCTTCGTTATCATTGCGTCAAGCATGAAAACACGAAATCAGGAACTCGAGTTGGTGTAAAAGAGACAATAAAGGTCCCCACAGCTTGGCAATACAGAAGATAAAGAATTGAGGAGGTGGGTCCAAACGGTATCAGTAAAACATAGTGGTCACAACACTCGGAATACTATGTCATTCAAAAGACTGAGGTGAACCATTGAGATCCAGAACTGACCTGTGTCATTCTCTAACGATTATAGCCTATGCTTGTGAGTGAGTGAGTGAGTGAGTGAGTGAGTGAGTGAGTGAGTGAGTGAGTGAGTGTAAGTGAGTGTGTGTGTGTGTGTGTGTGTGTGTGTGTGTGTGTGTGTGTGTGTGTGTGTGTGTGTGTGCGTGCGTGCATGAGCGTGCGTGCGTGCGTGTGTGTGTGTGTGTGTGTGTGTGTGTGTGTGTGCGCGCGCGCGCGTGTGAGTGTATGTGTGTGGAAGGAGAGAATATGGGCATGTATGAAGGGGGAAAAGTATGGATGAAGAAGAAACATGACAATAGGAAGGATGAGGGAGGAACGAGAAGGAAAGTTGGTAGGTTATTGTGTGCCATTTATAGTCTCTCAGAGCGGTTGCCCTATTCAGAGACTTCAAAAACTCCAAAATAAATTTCCCTAAATGAAGAATATCAAAGAAGGATGAAGGAAGGAAGATTAGTAAGGATATGATGACGATGACAACGGCGGAGAAATTAAACAGCTTCGGGGACAAACAACGTGTCTAGCCAAAACCATGGCCGCTCACTCAGAAATAAATACCGGCTAAGATTGGAAAACATCATTACATCATAAAAAGTGATGAAATCGGCCATTTTCTATTCGTTGCTCTCGGTTTTGACCGGCGAAATCGGTCGCTCACCATGATTTGTTAGAATCAGGGTTGTGCCCCTTGCTCCAAGGGCCATCACGCATCATCCAGTCGAGGGTCAGGTTGACAAACATCTATGGCAAAGGCAGCAATGCCGAATTGAAAGCCAGTGAAAAACAAAAAATGAGCGTTAGAAAGTGTAATAACATAACTGAAGAGCGTTTTTCCAAAACTCGGTATGTGGTCTCTGAATATTTTTGAGATAAAGGAGAATAACATTAAGGTAATTGGTCTTCACACATATATTTTTATTTACTGTTAAATGACATAAAAGTTGAAGGAGTGGAGATTTTGAGCTCAATTTGCGTTTTAATAAATCAACACAAAAATGTACCTTTGAAGTCACCACCAACTAATTTTTCAACGGACGTACATTTAGTCTACAGAGTTTTGGAAAAACGCTCATCAATTTTGATAGAAAATAAGCCCGAAAAAGGAAATATATGTGTCTCTTTCCACTCCGGCCCGCTGCCATCATTGTCCACATTGTGATAGAAATGCTGTAAACAAGGCCATTGAATACCCCGAATCACCGAATTCCTCAACAGCCCACTCTCACCCTGGGGCTCATTTAAACACTTAACAACACTAACTCGGACTAGATGAGTAATAATGAATTTCTGAAAATATAGGATGTTCCATCACTGCTAAATTATCAATTGATTTCGTACAGTACGAATTAGCTTACGATCTTTGTTCAATCTATTTTTGACATAATTAAGAACACCACACTTGATTCACCACAGTGTAATTTCATTTACAGGAAAATCAGCAGACCCATGTTGCCATTTTACGACAGGAGCTAGTGATACACTTTTCTACAGACTTATGGCGGATTTGGGATTCTGTGTTAGATTTATCTACAAAATCATGTCTTTGTCCGATAAGCAGTGGGAAGTAGATAAATCTATGTTCGTTGATCGAACCAGTGTGTCATAATACTCTTAGTATAATACAGTAATACAATCGAATCTGTACATGGTGACCATCATACCATCATTCCTTCCTCATAAAATCGGTCACCTTAGGCAGATGGTAGCCTTACGCAGGGAGGTTTTCCGAGATCGAGATATCAGAAAATGTTTCCCAGACGGTTCTCAAATTAATGTATTGAGATCGCAAACCTGGCTTCCGCGTGGCATATTAAAAAACTAAAAACACATCGTATGTTCAGATTATGAACAGCAACAGGAGCAGCAACAGCAACAGCAGCAGCAGCAACAGCAACAGCAGCAACAACAATTACGACTGGAACAACAACAAATTCATAGTCAGTCGCTTTACCTTGGCCACAGAGTTTTCAGATTAGCCAGTTGGTGGTCGCTTGAAACAGCGATTCCCAGTTTGTTTAACAATGTTTGCTACATGAGAGACGGTGGTCGCAATATGGGGATTCTGTATAAAGCAAATACCGACGGTCGTCCCTGACACCTGGTCGCCTCAGCAGGTGATCGTTAGATCAGGTCTGACTGTACTGGTAAGTATGTCATCCACCAAGAAAGGAACATAGAAACCCAAGTAGAATGTTGTTATAAGTCGGCGTAAGAATAGTTCAGGAGAGAAAATCGTTAGACGAATATTTTCTATATTATCCCGGCTCGGTAAAGGATTGGTGTTATAATCACAATGTATGATTGGTGTATGTTGCAAATCGTCATAGAACATGAACTGTTCACTAATCCACATGATATCTTAATTACATGCAGGCAACTTGTGTTAGTTCGTTTCTTTTTCTACTTTCAAATTCCTGAAATTTAATCTGCATTAATGGGAAATTATCACCCTTGTGCAGGAATGATATGACTCCAAAATGACATGAGTTTGCGGAATCCCCATAGCAAACAAAGGAACAGGGTTCATAAAATAACATTTGTTTTTAAAATACTTCTGAATCTGTACTTTACTAGACTATCTATATTCGTATATCAGCCTCAACTGAAATTTGGAGACTTCTTCCTCTATTAAATTTTCAAACAGAGCTTAATAATCTGACGATCACCAGAGGCCACACCATTTGTTTTAGATGCCGCAGACCTCTTCAAATTTGGCCAGAACCAGAATTTTTAAAGGAAAAAAGGCCCTGGTAGTCGCCCGGCTCTCGTGCCGCAAAATTCATGGCAGCTGCGTCGGCACGATTGACCCAGAAAATGAAAAGATGAAGGGAACTGAATGATAATTGGGTTTGCCTCCCCATCTTTTGTTCTCGATCATAGTGTGTGTGTGTGTGTGTGTGTGTGTGTGTGTGTGTGTGTGTGTGTGTGTGTGTGAAGGGTCACGGATCAATAACATTACGCACGAATGACAGTGTGGCTTCAAGGAAGAACTGCTGGGGGTGGAGTGATTTTGGAGGNGGGGGGGGGGGGGGGGTGTGAGGGAAGACAAAAGCCCCAGACAAGACAACTACGAGAGGCAAAGTCCAAATGGGAAGAAAACCATGATACCACCATGGAAAGGGGGGGGGGATGATGGCAGGAGGAAATGTGGGTGCTGAATTAGTTGATTCAGTTAGCTTGGGACAAGGAAAGGCGACCGATCAGAGAGGCAGAGTAACAAAGTGGTGGTGAAAGGGACGGTGGGGTAGAAAAGACGTGACAAGATGACGACAGAAGGATTGAGAACACGGATAATTATGCGCTGCCTTCTGGTCTTGTGGTACCATGACTAATTTTTCTTGATGCCTTTTTTCTCTCTCTACCCCTTCCACCTCTCTCTCTCTCTCTCTCTCTCTCTCTCTCTCTCTCTCTCTCTCTCTCTCTCTGATTTCTCCGCCTCCTTTGTGACCCCATGTCCTTAAACTAGCACCTCATGGGACTTAAATCTGGAAATAAAGAATTTGCAACATTGACATTCGGATTGACAGTGCGTGTGCAGCGTTGTATTACTTACCTGTTCTTACGCTTAGAGCTCTGTGGGTTGTGATGAAATGTGCATTTTTTGAAAAACAGAAACATTTCACCGAGACTGAAACGGAAAAAGAAAACGACAAAAAAATACAATAACAAAGACACGACACCACTATTATTACAACCGACTTTCGAAAATTGCACCGCAGATTACAACAGACCGAATCTATAAAAGATATCATTAGGCGTATTACTGTTATTGGCTTTCGGATTTCAGCTGTTGACGCGTAGAGGAGTAATGAGCTTACATCTGTCGAAGGAATATCGCAATGTGGGCTTGCACCGAGTTAGCACGACTTCACCTTTAAGGGATGATTACAAGCACGTATTCTCAGGTGCACCTGGGAGGGATGAGATTATTAACTCCGATTACTAGTCCCCTATTTCCAAGGCATATGTTCTTTTATGCATGCGCAGCATGTGCTGAGTGAAGAGTACCTTGAAGGGCGATACGTGAAAGTTACTGTCTTGTAAGCCCATCTTGACTGTCGGAAGTTGGCAAAATGAAAGTTATATCGCCCTCTCTGAACGACTCCAGACAACCCAACAACACGGACAACTGAAAAGTCGGGCATATAATAAAATGTCTTCTTTGTAGTCCCGAGTTCCGCCACCCAGACAGACGTCTCCCTTATCACTCCCAAAGCTGATACGCTAAAGAAGAGCGAATACGGCAATATAATAATTTCAAAACAACTCTTTGTTTGCGAATATATGATTTGTTTATAATAAGAATTTCATATCCACCACACAAGGTAGTTCGAAAACAGGATAAATCCCAATCCAGCCTTTTCGTAATCAGCATCACTAATGATAATGACAAGGATTCGGCGTGCTCAGTTCACAAGGACTCATCCTAAGAACCTTATTACAATTTAAGCATTTCAAAAAGGACGTTATCATTTCCATCTCCTTGGCTCTGGCCAACACGTATCTTCTCACACAAAAAGCCGGTCAAGCCGAACAGAGAAAAACATGTAGGTAGTATTCAGGAAGGACAGAACGAGAAGTATGGCAAGCACACCTGCCAGATACAATGGAGTCCATCTTCCCTGACTTCAATCGATGTCATCTGCAGTACGAACTTTCACAAATTCTATACCCGTAGGAGTCTGGGTCATGCATGCACTGAGTAACTTGTTCGCTCTAGACTGATTAAATTTAATTTCAGACACAGCCTAATGACCATGCCTGCTGGGATAATACTTTGAGAAAACAGAAAATATTAAAAACCTTAATGGTTACAAAAGGAACGACAATCTGTCACAGGTGACTCCGTGCAGTCTTATCGATCCCGTCCACCGAAACCAGAATGTGCTTCAAACCTTTTATTTTTTTTTTTTTAATTACTGTGTCTGGTTGGAACAAAAATGATATGCCACCAGAGTACATTTTATTATTGCTTCCGATTTACCCAAATTCAGAAATAAAAATGGCGTGAAGTTAAGCAATCAAGCTCAACATAATGGCATACATTTATTTTGACTTTTATTAAACTAACAACTGGAAATCCAAATGGGGCTCAGACTAAAGAAGAAAGAGAAACGAGACCAAGGAAATGCCATAAATCAATAGGCCACACCGCAATACATCATGTGAACAGCATCTGTCACTCTTGCACCATCTCTTTTTTCTCCATGGGAATATGAATAATTAAGGGATTGTAAAATTAAATGGCGTTTGTAGACGAAGTAATTTTCTTTTCTTCCTTAAATCTCTGGTTGTGATGACATGAAAATTAAACCCAACAGACATCCCAAAACTTACAGCTCATTCCGTGAGTTAACCCTTCTGTCCTCGCACCGTGTGGTCATAACAATTAGATCTATCCGCCCTCTTCCTGCTTAGTCCTCTCTTACAGACACAATTATACGAACAAACATCTCTTTAGAGGACAAGGCAAAATAAACAGAAAAAGCAACACGAAAAAGGGCAAGGAGGAAGTGGAAACCCGATGTCCAGCAAAGTGATAAACAGACACAAGTAAAATTAACGCAAGGTTCTATTTTGCCGCCTTTTTGTTCAAGAAATAATTTATTGTATCTATCGGGGCTAAAGCACAGATGGCGGATGATAACGGTTGTGCCCATGAAGAGGGTCGGGAGACATCCCTGCTACGTATTAAGATCACTTTGTTTTGCAACACCGAAGCTCTCAAAACAAGCATCTTTCGCATGCTACAGGGATGCAAGGTTTAGGAAGAAATTACAGAAAACAACAATGTCACACCCTTCCATCCTCATTCCCAGTATCTCGCTTCACTCTTCATACCCAATCAATGTCCTCTCTTCAAACCATTTTTTT
>JAWQUT010000058.1:1388061-1430203 GCA_033807755.1 Ellobium chinense
GGGGTGGGGGTATGGGTGGGGAGGAGAGAATATTCAGCACGTAACAAAAGATGATCGCGGATGAGCTGTGCTCGAATATCTGGAGGGTATTTCGGAAAAATCTTACTGTTGTTTACGGTTCGTGTGCAGCGCAAGATGACGCGTGTGCCGCAGCCTTTTGCAGACAAAAACTGCGGTGACGCTTAAGACTCTTGCAAACCCTAAGGGGAGATAACTTACGGTGCTCATCGCCCCTGATGTCTTCGAATGCTCATCCCTCCAAATTAAGACCAGATAAAAGATTGTGTGAGGCTGCTGCAACCTGTCCTCGCTTCGCCCAACGCTCTGCTCTTATTAAGGCTTTCCAGGATTGAAACGATGGGCATCCCACTGTTTTACTTGTCCCTAGCCCACATCAGTGTGAGAGAAACGGCAAAAGAGAAAAAGAGAAAAAGAGAAACAAAAGAAACAGGAGAAAACTGTCAGTGGGTCGCATGATGCACGAGATATATAGACTGGAATGATTCTCCATCAGCCTCATTCTTTCTTTCTATTCTTTCTTTCTCCCCCTCTCTCTGTCTCATCCTCTTCCATTATTCTTCAATCTCCCTGCTTTTCTGTATAATATGTAACTAAATATTATCATAATACCCTTGTCGGTCTCTTCTTCAAACCTACACTGTTTATGTTTTATGCATCGGACGCAATAATGGCTGCGAGAGATAATAAGCTGGAAGCACCCTGCACTCCTAGTATGCACACTTCCCTATGGCTCGCGCAAACAGACGTATCGTCGGACTAATCTTCGCGGATCCGTGGGGTCAGTCGGAAGTCAGCTGTCCATGGAAATAATTAGATTAAGACTGACTCTATTTTCCAAAAACTACATCAACAGTGCGTTAAATTGACCCATGTCTAGCACTGTTGACGTTAATCAAAGCGTTTCCACAAACTGGTCCAAGCATGGTCCAGCCCGATCAGCCGATGGGTTTGAGATGTGTTGGGCACTCTTCGGCCACAAAATGGGCTCCGGGTCATCGTCTAAAATCTTAATAAGCTGTCATTCACTAGCCACTGTGGACAGCAAGGATTTGTTGACGCTGGTAGGAAGCCCGTCATACCGAAAGCACCATGGTCGGTCGGACTGTAGTGGAAAGGCAAAGAAAATGCCCTCGGGCGAAAAAGAATAATTACTGAAAGTTCTTTTCAGTCGAGACAACAAAATAAGTGAGGAGTATAAGCAGTGAAGAATGGGGACAACTGCACAAAGGCAAAAACGAAGGACATCTTGTGTATTCTGGTTATGTATTTCTACAATGATCTTGATATGACATGGATACGCTTTGAATTTAAAAAAAAAAAANGGGGGGGGGGAACACGTAGATCTAAGTCTGCTTATCATGATCTTAAAGAGATCTCTCCTCAATACAGTCTCAGCATTGATCAAGTATACGGAAATTAGTTTACTTCTACTTGATATCCGTAATATACCTAGCTCCAAATTCGCTCAGTCAAAAGATCTTTTTGGCATTTTCGGTTATTAGAATAAACTGAAGAGCAGTCTATCCTATCACAGCTCGTAAAGAGACCAGTATCAGATAATGAATCCCGAATGTCACCACTGGTATGAAGGAAGCCATCAGTTAACCCCGTCATACCCATAAGATCTGAAACTGAAGTTGCTCCCGAGCAAGGCTATTGATGACAAACCTGACGATATTTCAAGCTGATACTTCATCCCCATTGCCATTTTCCTCATACCATCGGGCATTGAGGTTCGCTACTCCCTGACCATCTCCGAAACTCCTCGCTGAGCACGCTGTGGATCGAGAAAAAAAAAACCGAAGGCAATCACCAAATGAACTTGTGTTGGCCGTGCAGAGTAAAAGCGGCTTGTGAGTAAACATTAATCCGGCGGAGCCAGGACAGCTGAAAAACATGAGGGACAGCAAATTTCACTCACAGCTTCAGCTATGTCAAGCTAAAGAAAGTGGGATGGCTGCAAATGAATGCCACCTATTGACATGATGATCTTGGCGATACAGACCGTTATGTGAAAAGAGGCTCTTTCCCTCCTTATACTCAAGAAAGACAGCTCGGATTTCTCTTTAAGCAGTCATTATTATTATCAATATCATCGTCATCTTTATCATCACCATTACCACCACCACCACATACGAAAAAATAAATTAATTTTAAGCTTAAAAGGACCGAGGCTGCGAGGCAAATATCTACCTCTGTCCCTTTAAAAGCAGTAGTTCTAAAAGTGACAATATACTTGTACTAAAAGTCGACCAAACCAAAAAAAAAACCAACAACATCTAACTTTCGAAGCACATGTACTTTCTCCTTATGGAGAATGATATTGGAATGTTCTCACTGTTGTTGCTGATCTTCTTCCACTTCTTCCACCTATCCAACAAAAATATTACAGTGACAGGAGAAGTTACATGATATTCTCTGATGGTGCCATCTTTGTAAGCATTGTGAGGTTAGGGAGTTGAGATAGCTTTGCAAGATAAAGACACTCCGAACAGGACAGATACAAGAGACACATTACAGAAGAACAGTATCTGTTACAGCTACTGCTGCTGTGTGTACCCACTGTTGCATAACTTCCAACACATTCCCGTTGGATAAAGCAGGATAAAGCCTACCACTCCACAGGCTCTTTCAAGCTATGGGCGTCCACTGTGGACCCAGCTTATGATTTCATTACCAGCAGGATATCGAATTTATAGAGAGACCATAAATATTTCATGTTCCCAACATGAACGAACATGATCCTAACAAACACACACCAAAAAAAATCCCTCTCTAAAGAAAACAAACTCTCCCCAAAAAGCTCAGTGGACCCAGACCTGGTTCGATAGCCGACCAATTCTTTGTCCTCGCGAGCGGCAAGGGTCAAAGTTGAAATTGTCCGAACGTGACCTCCCAGACGGGGGTCAGTCCAGTTGTGGTGCGGGGCATGTAAGGACGGGGACCGATAGTCTGTGATTGGATGGCCCCTGGCCCCATTCGTTTAGCCCCATATTGGCCGCGAAACCGGCCCTTGTTTTGAGTCTGTATTAGGGGATAATGAGGGATTATGTTCTCTCGGCTCACATGGTGACTTCTGACAAGCCTGTCCGCCCGGCTGTTGTTTCCGACATGCATGAGTGGACTCGTGCACGTGCTGCTTGTTACAGCTTAAGACTTTTATGCAAATGACACAAAACCCGGCGAGTTTATTCTGTGACTTCTGCACAGCTTCTGGAGGGATCCAGGCTGCCAAACTTCTCCGCAAGAGATTGTTTCTACTTTAGTCTTATTAATTATCACTATATCAACTAACCATTAAGCGTTTCCTAATCTGAAAAAACTATCAAACTTGTTTTTGTTGTTTACTCTTCTTTTTATGTATTAGGTGAATTATACTTCAAATCTCTTATATTTGAGATAATGTGCCATGGGAATAAAATCCTGGGTGTCTTTATCTCCCTTATTTACAAAGAAAAGCTTCTTTCAGCATATCTGCCACTGTTATGTTGAAAATCCCGACCTTAATGACTATCGAATTGTATCCTCATAATCGATTTTATCAAGGCATTTCGAAAGGTCCCGTCAGCTCATCACGTTCTCGGGAAATACTGGGAAGCGTTTTCAAATTCCTAATAAAGACGACAATATCCATGAAAAACAGTCAATTTCCCTTCTGTCTGTCTGGAGGAGGGCAAGCCAATCAAAATGAAACGAAGAAAATCGGTTCCGAAGAAGAAAGAAGTTGGCATCCCAAATAAAGAAGGTTAAAATAGGGTGATTCTTATCACCCATCCGATCCCAGACTCAGGCAGCAGCGTGGACACTGGTCGGACAGATACTGGACAGTCTCTGGACAAGGCATCACATGACCAGGCTGACAGTCCGCCGTTGTTGGAGCTTGGCGTATCTGACTAGCGAGTCAACGGCTCTGGGATGCTGAAGTGATGAAAAGTCAACAGGCTCAGGAACCGAATACGATTCAGGTTTGATGGAAAACAGGGAAGACGAGGTGGGCGGATAAACTGGCTCTGGTGGTGCAAAACTAGGTGGTCTTAAGTGAAAGTGGACATTTCCAATGAAACCAGCCAAAAGGATTGGACAGAGGTGGTTGATAAGGCTCTTAAACAAGTGTAAGTAACTCTATATATATTGATAAAGACGTCTTCGGGACATCTGCTACCTGGTTACTGACGCCGGGAACGACAACTATGGGTGGCTCCGAGCTCATATCAACTTAATGAACTGGGCACCTCTATGTCTGGTGTCTCGTTTCCATTTTCTTGCACATAACATCAATAACCACGTCAGAGACCTTCTGACAACCGTGGAAGTGGCCGTTGTAGACATGACAGTATGTGATGGTGGTGGTCGCAGTGGTGTTTATGGTAACTAAGCGCTTCATTCAAGATGTGCTGGTTGTAGAAGTGATGGTGGATTGCGTTAGTGCTCGGAATGGAAAACTTAACTGTGGTTGTCTACGACAGTTATGATAGTGGTGGTGTTATGATTAATATCATACTATAAACGACACTTATGGTAGTGGTGGTGCTATGATGGATATCATACTACAAGATATGATAGTCCTCAGGATAGCGTGGTTGTGGTGGCAACGGATTTAATAATAATATGACAGTATGGGTGTATCAATGCTGGGGTTAGAAAGCTAGCAACAAAGCAAAAGAAATATTAAGCGAGTCGACCACCTGTATCTGACTATTACAGCTCACGGATGGCATGAAACTGTGAAAGCAGTAAAATATAAAATGTAGATAACGGCATGAGTTAACGGAGCCCTAGCTATGTTTTTTAATCGTGACTTCCTTCTCCCTCCTCCTTTCCAGCCGCGCAGATAGTATCGAAGTGCCCTAACTCTTCCAAAATGCACAATTTTAGCGTCAACTTCAGCTATCCCAAGGCTCAGAGCCTCCGAATTCATTCTCAACTTCTCCATCCCCACCGGGCCCATCCCACCCGGCCCTCAGCGATAATGAAGTATGTTCGAAGCGGTTAGCAAGAGGAATGCTGGATAAGATTAAGAGCATGCACTGCACAGACTTCTCAGTACCTCAATATCCGCAAGATGTGAACAGATGTGATCAATGTCGTGAGTTGAGGTTTTGTGCCGCTTTTCCCTTTCTTTCTCTTCTTGTCTTAAGCCTAACTGACCATGAAAATGGTATTCTCTGTATCCTGCATATAGATGACCTGATGAAAACCCGGCATTACAGTAGATACGGAGAATAAGATGTGTGGGCGTAGGGGGAAATATATGGCCAATCTGGACAGTTATTATTTTAACATAAAATAGTGGGTTCATACTGTCTGATTTGACAGACTTTCTCTCCTGGTTTGACACAAACTCATAGGGGCTGGAGGAAGGTATTTTCCGCCCAGATGGCTTGTCATTCTCCATAGTGGATACTGACAATTTGTATTCGCGCTTGTTTACTAGTGTCGCTGTGATGGAAGTGGCGCACATGGTGGGGAAAAAAAAAGGAGGGGGGGGGGGGGAAATGGAGTAGTGGGCATTATCTAGCTTGCTGGAGTGCAAGTGGTAGGGGCAGTGGTGGGGGGAACAGATGTGGTGTAGCAGAGGAAGTGGTAGTGGTAATAATGGTAGAAGTAGCAGCGAGTCAGCAGCAATCCTAAAGATGATGGTATTGCCGGTTGTAATGATGACGTGAGTAGTGGAAGTTAAAATATAGGTAAAATTCGTATCTGTGCAGGGTAACTCATTGTACTGGGCGTGCAACAGTAGTTGTACATTCGTAGTCATACTAGAGGCGTTGGTAAAATTATAATAAATAACATGCATGTAGTAAAAGTGGGGATAATAGTATGTTGGTAGCAGTAGATGTAGTAGTGGCAGAATCTGCAATTTTGATGACAATGAGATGATGATGAAGGTGCAGGCAACAATGATCTCGCAACGCACTGTTTCCTCACTCACAACAATTATTTCTCTCGGATTTCGCCACTTCAAAGCCCCAAACTCAGTCCGACTCGATCATCAAACATGTTCTGCATCAATAATTCACTCCCCTGCCCATTTGGTTACGCGCCATTTGGTTATGGGTCCCTACAGTGACATTCTAAATGTGACCAATTATTCGCGGCCAAAACGCAAAACGAGCGAGCAGACCGTGAAGATGGCACCCTATGATGAAACACATCTGGCCACATCCGGGCGACTCGATGCATAATACCACACAACGACACTCCTCCCCGTCCTTCACACATAATTAATGAAATTTTACATTTTGCTCTTGCCAATGTCGTGATTATTCTTCCTTTTTTTCTTTTCTTTTCTTTTCTTTTTTTTTCTTTTCTTTTCTTTTCTCTTCTCTTCTTTCTTTCTTTCTTTTTTCACTGCCACTCCTCCATTATATCACTGTCTTTTAACTCCTCTTTCTTCTCTCTAAACATCTGCCACTGCACTGTACCGTCATTCTAGAATCGCTAGTGCTTTTTGTCTGTCCTCTCCTCTCTACTTACATGCATGTCTGAATTTCTACGTTTTAGTTTCCTCTTTCCTTATTATTTTCTTCTCTCCTATCTTCAATCTTTCGGTTCTTTCCCTCCCTCCCTCCCTTTCTTCCTTCTTTTGTCCACCCTTCCTTCCTTCCTTCCTTCCTTCCTTCCTTCGTCTTCGTCTCGCGTCAAATTTTCTACCCTACTTTTCTGCCATCGGTCCAGTCCGTTGGTTTTTTTTTCCTTGTGTTTTCGCCACAATTTCTATCTCGACTCCTAGAGAAACGCGACCCGGCTACATCGTAAGCTCCTTTAATACACTCGAGAGATTTCGCAAGTGACTTGCCGTAGAGCAAGAATATGAAATGATATGTTCGAAAATAAAACTCGCCAGAAAGTAAGGTGGGTGGTTTCTATAATATCCAGACTAGCTTAGATCTTGGTCAATGAAAAAAAATAATTGCTCTTTATTTAGAGGGTTAAAGTGGAGGGAAAAGCGGTGGGAGGATGGGGCAAATTACCATGGGAACAAAAATGAAATACAATCTGGAACGAGATGAAATAAGCATAGACAGACGTTTAATGTGTTCAAATTACGCAGTGCATTTGGCTAAATCCAGTGGAATAGCTGCTGTTACCAGTTCCTCTTGTTTGCTTTTCGGTTTCTGAAGTATAATTATATACATTACAACAGTTCCCATGGCTTGATGATATGTTTTGCTTACACTAGCAAGTATGCATCTGCAGATAGAGACAAAACAGCTGTCCTAGCTCCGCCTCCTGATAACGGAACTTTCCTCCTGTCAATATCTCCATTATCCCATCAACCCGAAAACCCTTTTCCCATTTCCCACCCCTAAAAGAAGAAAGAAAAGTTCTAACCAAGGCTCTAGCTATCTCACCGAAATCGCTTTTTCAAAGAAGCAGGCGACAATAAATTGTTTCCCTTCCTTAATAAGTTAGACTACAGAATTTAAATTCTCACAAACTGCATAAAAATAGTTGTGTGGTTCAGTGCTGATTATCAGGCTGAAAGAAACGGAATGACGCCACAAATAAACGCAAGACAAACCAGCATGAAAAGTTGTGACCCTATTAGGAGGATGGTAAACTGAAATAAAACAAAAGCCTTGACAAGAGATGCAAGAAACACTGGTGCTGCTACTATTTTTTATTTCAGTGCCGGATTAAATAAGTAACAAATGCTATGGGCCCCACAATTTCGAGGACCCCGAACTAATTGCTGGCAAGCTATCTACAAAAATAGGTAACTTTAGATCAGATGTTATATTTGCTTGTATTTCCTTGGCGATATAGAGAATGAAAATCCGCGATGTGTAAATGACATCCCCCTTCTCCGGCGAAAAAAAGAAAATACACCAAAGCCATGGTTATATATACGAAAAGGAAACAACATTTTTCTAGGAGAATTATTGAAATAATTTTGTTTCTCTCTCTCTCTCTCTCTCTCTCTCTCTCTCTCTCTCTCTCCCCCTCTCTTTCTCTCTCTCTCTTCCGACTATAATATAAAGGGGCACCGCACTTTTCTTTGGCTCATGGCTGACGGACATTCAGTCCATTCCTGATGCGACAAACCCCACCCTAGCTTAATCCAGCCTGATTCTTGTCAAAGACAGACACAGACAGACAGAGAGAGAGACAGAGAGAAAGACAGAGAGAAATAGAGAGTGAAAAAGAGAGAGAGAGA
This sequence comes from Ellobium chinense, assembly GCA_033807755.1. Lineage (NCBI taxonomy): Eukaryota > Metazoa > Mollusca > Gastropoda > Ellobiida > Ellobiidae > Ellobium > Ellobium chinense. The sequence goes on from JAWQUT010000058.1 coordinate 1,396,244, forward strand.
GAGAGAGAGAGAGGCGGGAGTGGGGTGAACAAAGCGTGATAGGCGGGTTGGGGGGAAGAAAGGTAAGAAGGATCCTGGCTCACTCCCCTCAATGGACGCACAGACACCCACCAAAGGGCATTGCAAAAGCGCGAGGAATGAGACAGAAGTGGAACTCAAAGCCGCACTCATTTTTATAATGGGAGGGGTGAAGAGGAAGAGAGGGGTTGGATGAGGAAGGGTGTAATGACAAACAAAAAGCGTGGAGTGGGGAGCAGGGATCCAGGGGCATACTAAAAAATAATGTGACAAAGTCGCGGGCCGGGGAGGGGGGTGTCGGTGAGAGAAGGCGAAGAGGTAAAGTGAAGAGTGGGGTGGGTATCGTGAACGCCCCACAAGCGTAAAGAGATCCGGAAAAAGAAGGAGGGGCAGGGTGTGGTGAATTCATAGAAAAAGGCACTGTGGTAAAGTGTCTGTGCTCACGCGGGGAAGAGGCTCGTGAAGAGGATAACGATATAAAGAGAAGGGAAGCCGCATTCCCTCTAATCTTGTTCCCGCTAATCAATCAAACCGACAGATTAACCAGATGAGGTTCAAACCAGAAAATGACTCCTTCCTCCCTCAAATATGCGCGCGCACACACACACACACATACACACACATACACAGAGGCAGAAATAAGCAAAGGATTTAGGATGAACAACGCCATGACACTATAAAGTCCTGATTTATCCTTCTCCCTCCCCCACCCACCCTTTTTAATAGCTCGTGAATCATAACAATGGTTCTTAGCTTTGGCTTTCCTTGCATCATACCGACCGGTGAAAAACAAAATGCCAAAATATGGCCAGTGTTAGAGACCAAAGGGTGTTTGAATGTCGGGCCAAAAGGATGAGGATACGTTAAGACCCCCCAAAAATGCGTTCTCTCTCTCTCTCTCTCTCTCTCTCACACACACACACACACACACACACACACACACACACAAACACACACGCACGCGCGCGCGGCGCTAGGGAGCCTGCACACATTTATACCATGCACTCAAGAATTCAAGAGGTCAGCTGATGAAAACACGCCATCTCAAATGTCATCAGTTGTAATTTCAGCCATAGTGACATCATTTTGGGTACTCGAACGAGTATTCCTACTTACTCACCGACGTTCCTGATAAAATGGGAAGCATCCCAATTCAGGATTGTCTTTTCTCCCTGTTAAGATGGTCTGTACAGTCTCGATTACTGGTGAAGGCTTGCTTGTTATTATGAAGCTCATTTGAAATTACCGACTCTGACTCATTTTGCCTCTCTGACCCATTCCCCAGTTACCACGCAGCAACACTAATCTGACCATCGTACTTTCTTCTCAAAAATGGAGAATCTACTCTTTTAGCTTGTTTATCACTTCTCGACTTAAGCTAGCACATCTCTTCCTCCACGATCAACGATCAACCCGACCTGGCATAATGGCAATGATGGAGCTGATCGATATGGTCCAGGGAACACACGGAGGATGGGGGCATAAGGACAGAGGGCATGAGTTACAGATGGAGAACCAAGAGACCGTGGGAAGATCGCGACATCGGTTGCGCATGCATATTATGCTCAAAGAATGAATTCGACCCAGCCGGACCCGGGAACCCAAAACCCGACTCGATCTAATTCGAGCTAAAACTCTGACATGACCTTGACAGCATTTAATATTAAGTGGAAACCTCGGGCCTCTGAGAATCAGTGGTCCGGGGCTGGATAACAACGATTTAGGGGCAAAAGTATGGCAGCTTCAATCGCCCTGGAGTTGAAGTCAGTCTCGACCTTCAAAGTACGCCTTAAGCACGTCACCTAATAGTGAGTGAAAACATGATCTGAACAGTTGTAGTGAAGGTGTATTGTGATTTAAATCGAGTTCCACGATAGACTTACAATTTCTTAAGACGAGCTCCGGTTCCATGATTATAAGTGGGGCTGAGACTGAATGATACATCACAATGATCACAAATCTTTAACTAAACAAGTCCTCGCTTCAGAAATTTGTTGTTGCTGACTGCGATTTGTACACGTACTAAGTTTTCGTTGCAACAAAACAACAATTACATGTACTTGGGCGCAAACATTTTGTACGTGAACTGGTCGCCACTCTGTGACCTTATATCAAGCATAGAAATGGGAAGGATTCCGCTGGTTCACATGATCCACGCTGATCAATCCAATTGCAGGAGATCTGAGAAGTTCCTCATCCACCCTTAAACCCCTTTTGCTCGGCTCCGCCGCCTAAGATTTGCGACAATCCATGGGCAGGAAAACAAAAAAACAAAAAGGCAGGAAGGGAAAGTAAGGAGAGTAGAGGGGAGAGAACATGTTGTGAGAACAAGGCTGCAAAGGAGAAAGTATGCAAAGGAAGCCTGCGGAGTCGATGGAGAGAGATGAGGTCATGGCAAATATTGGATCAAGTGCAGCTGCGCGACTTCAATATCGCGGTATCGAATTTCATTACAACTCCTCAACACAATATGCGGTCAATTCGATTGCGGCCAAAGTAGCCTCCTCTGCCCCTCCTTTCGGTCTGTTCCGTTGGTTATTCTATGCTCCACTCCATTCAATCATTTACATATCTCTATACTCGCAGGTTGGTAGACACGATCCAAGACCTAGCATATCTCCATCGTGAAACAGAAAATCAAAATCCAATTAAGCCAAATTAAACAAAGTGTGACAAGAATGTGAAGCGTTAGAAGCAAATATTTCGTAAGGCGAAGTCCACAGAACACAAATAACAGGTCTCGGCACATGCCTGAACAATCATCAAGCATTTGTGATGATCAGAAATGTTCTACTTCGTACAAAGTTACATGCAGGTAGAATGCACTATAAATAGTGCAAAATATCTCAAGTCGATCTTGTCGATCCAGAGTTACAGTGATTAACAGATTTATCAATCTCGCTTGTAGTGCGCCAACAGAAGGAAGTCGTGGACATTGCTTCCGACAATCTCATTCCCCATTTCTATGCACAGATAGACTCCTATAACTCCTCTGGGATCCAAACCGCTAAGGTCGAGCGAACGATATACCCCAAGATCTTTTCTTGCCCATTTCGGTTGTCTTCCCAAAATGCGGGAGCGTGAAAAGTGAAACGTTAGGGATATGTATAGTGAAAAAACACTTTCAGCCATAAGTTTTGCGCTTAATTATATTCTTCTTAGTGAGAGAGAGAAAAGGAGGAGGAAGTGAACGAGGAGGAGGAGGAGGAGGAGGAAGAGGAGGAGGAGAGAGAGAGAGAGAGAGAGAAAGAGAGAGAGCATAAAAGCACGCACTTTGTTGGAACAAAAAATATAAGGGCATATTTACCATTATGCTAATACTATATAATTTCTGGTTCCTGCGCATGATTTTTGGCTATTTCCAGCCACAATGCTTTTTACCAGTAACTACTGTAATAAGCAGTATTCATTGCTTTCGAGTCTCACTCTGCTAAATACCGGATTGTTTGTCCCGACTGGCTGATTCGGACAGGTAGCCTCAGAAACATGGACTGATGTCTCGTCATAAGAAGTGAGCACCGACAGGTCGTGATTACTCTCTGCTACATATCCGGTAAATTAGCGTGAGCTATTGGCCAACTGAGAAGTGTCAAGACACTGGTCATTTTTGTCATTTCACCATGTCATTAAACCAGCAAGAAAAAGCATCTCCAAACAATAAGGAAACAAAAGATGAAATAGAGATCGGAAACAAATAAACACAGAAGGGGGACAAGAACATGATAAGGAAGATGAAGGAGAAAAAGAAAGAGAGAAAGCCTGAGAGAGAGGGAGACGGATAGAGAGGGGAGCAACCAAACAGAGAGAAGAAAAAGGAGGAGAAGAAGAAGAAAAGGGGNGGGGGGGGGGGAGAGAAGAAGAAGAAGGAGGAGGAGAAGAAGAAGAAAAAGAAGAAGAAGAAGAAGAAGCGTAAAGAAAAATCGAAATGAGGACAAAGACCATTATCGTTCAACACTTTTCCCTGATTTCCCTGCCCGCTGGGATCCTCGGTGGTAATCTTACAGAACAGATCTATATATCAACACTCGAGAAGTGTCTCGATTCACAATAAGAAGCTGATAATTAATAAATATAGACATGTTTATATTGTTAACCAAATAGCTGTTTGTGCGCGTTAAAGAGGTGGGAACGGTCAAGTCTGGTAGCTTGTAGCCTCCGACTTCCCCAAACGTCCTGTGATGGGCTCCGGAGTCGTAACGTTCCGAACCTCTGTGGTTCATGTACAAGTACTCGTAGGACCGTAATTTCATCGTCGCCCCTATCTACAAAAGCTTCGTTTGTCAACCGCTTCTATCGTATTTTGCGCCCCCTCCCTCCCTCCCCGTCCTCAACCCTCCCAATAAGCAAAAAAAAAAGTTCATATTCCTTATATTTGATCTCCATATGGCGATCTAATGTGACTGTGACAACCATTTGTCATGACCCAAATGGTATAAAACATCAGGAGCTAAATAAAAATTATTGTATGTGTACGGCGATCGTCACTTGTGCTTTTTAATCTCAAATGTCATGAGCGCCATTCAATGGTTTTGAGGCTTATCATCGACATATTTTTTTTTAGATTTGAATAATATAATATTTTGCCCTAAGTCTGCAAAAAAGGTCTATTAACTTCGTTTAGATCAAACACAAATAAATCAGCTGTGTAAGGCGGCCACCTGTCAAAGGTAACCGCTTTTCTAAGGAACGAACGCTGGTCGCCATAAATATACACACTAACTGTATCTGAACAGTGTATGCTACACGAATCTCCTTGTCTTATTCTGCAAGGTATGATTACGATCGTATTATCCCATCGTGCCAAATCCATGAAGAACTGGACATTACGATAGTATCTACCTTGATAATGTTAATCGTCACTGCCCACTAAAGCCCTGACTCTCGCTTCCTCTCTCTGCACTTATCGGATGCAGAGAACAGTGCTCTCCCATGTGCTGTCTGATAACGCGTGAGTGGGCGTCAACGCCTGTCCTCTTGTCACACGGAAGACGATTACCATGTGCTGCGCCCATGAGGAAAATAAATGTTGAGTTCAGCATTGCCTTGTCTTTTGTCTTTGCGTACTTTTATTTCTTTGCAACATATAACAGAAAACTAGGTCATTATTTAAGAGATGCGCAGCCAATGCGAGGGCCGCAAGCGCATGTGTGGGTGGTGGATTGAGCAATATGCCATTAAATTTGTAAAAGATCAGCTTTCAACGTTTTTCCTCTCGTGGTTCGCCTCGATTCACCCCTTTCCCACCCGCTGCAATCATATTTCAAGGAAGATCTGCATAACATATTTATCATAAATTACGATAGATTTGCCCCCTCGTCTCGCCATCTCTCCCACTCTACGCCTACAATTTGCGCCGCACTAAAACGCCATTCACGCGGTAATGACACACAGTGTGTGGTAGCAGAATCAATTTTAATGTAACGCAAATCACGACTACCGAGCCTCATCGATGTCAGAAATCACCCGGAAACCTCCCCTCCCTTCCCTGTGACCTAAAAACGTTATAATAACACAGCTGCTGAAGAAAAAAAAATTCGATCAACTGTCATTCGAAATAATATTAGTTCCAAGCTTTACAAATGAAGGCCTTTTGTTCATAGTCTGTTGCAATTTCCTCTCCCTCCCTACCTACCTACCTACCTACCTACCTACCTATCTGTCTGTGGGGGGCGGGGGGCGGGGGGGGGGCTTGACTCTAACGCTCGCCGTGTACAACATAGTGCATTTGTCAGGATTGCGCAATATTAAAATTTGTACCCAATATTTATTTCGATCTGCAGCGCAATTCAGCGATAACCTGTTTCTGCACATCGTTATGGAAAATAGAACAGACTTTGTCCGATCAACAGCGGCAACTGTTTTGTTTTTGCATGCCTAGTGGAAATGAGAGGGTGTTGTTGTTTTTTTTTCCAATCCCATCGACTAAATGAATAGAAAATGAAGATGTAACATAGAGACAGTCTTGTAATAGTAGAAATGGAAACGCTCTTGTGTACTGAAAGATGCATGGATTCCGAATGCTAATGTGAGGATCGCAGGTTTGAAGTCCATCATAAATTCATTTTCCATTCCATTCTTCAGTATGCATTTCTGAAATTTTAAAGACCGTATAGCAGAGTTCTAGAAAGCATAAGTGAAAGGTGAGGAGACCATGTTGAGGGCTAGGCAGTATCGTACGATGTAATGGTGTCTATTCCTCTTGCTGATAAGTATAATGCACTCCCCATCCCTGGTTACAGAACTCCAGGGAAAACCAGTGCCCTCACTTAAGATCCCAAAACTTACAGGTAAGCTAATTCATAAATAATTTAGCCTGACGCAAACACAACGTTTACTTTCCCTAGCCAGGAATTCTACTGAAACACTGTATCCTACTCGTGTAAAGGAAACTTTACAGGACGTTGGTTTGAAAACAAACACATAAACAAACAAGTAGCACTAACTAAACAGAATAGCCATCTGTGTTGATGAGAATAATCTTTATTTTGACTCATATACAGAGCCATTAGCTGAAATTATATTATTGAGAAAATCCGCCAAAAGCTGTTTAAATAGCATCGGTCCAAGCAATGAGATCAAGAAAATCGACCTGCAGATAATTATGCGATCGTACAGATTTAATAAAAATATACCTGTGGTGACGGAGTGAATAGATAACAAATAACATTATGAAGACGATGAGCAAACTGTAGGATAGTGACTGAGTAAAGTTCAATATCATTATATTTGTGGTGAGTATAAAAGAGGAGTATAAAAACTGTTTTGGTGAATACGCTTTAAATGCTGCACCATCGGATCGTAACCGCCTATAAAAGAACGTAGACACTGCTTCCCCTCAGATTCATTTATCAAATGACAGACGTTTTTTCAGCAATTTACTTTACCAACCAGCGATCTGCAAAGGTACTATGCACCATAAAATGTTTTATTGGTGAAATTCAGAAAAATAGCGCTCGATGTGAACCATGCGACTGAATTCAAATAAGTGAAATGTCTCGTGATTGTATGCAAATACCAACAGAACGTGGAGAAATGTTTAAAATATATTTTATCTTGTGCTTACAAAAATTCGATCAACTGTCATTCTAAATAATATTAGTTCCATGCTCTACAACAGAATGCCTTTTTTTCATGATATAACTTTCTCTCTCTCTCTCTCTCTCTCTCTCTCTTTCTCTCTCTCAGAGTACTGTCTCTGTGTGTGTGTGTGTGTGTGTGTGTGTGGGTGTGTGTGTGTGTGTGTGCGTGTGCGTGTGCGAGCGCGTGCGTGCGCGTGCGTGCGTGCGTGCATGTGTGTGCGTACAATATAGTGCACGTGTGAGGACTGCGCAAAATTAAAACATGTACCCAATCATGTACAAGGATATGCAATTTTAGATAATCCAACAAAATTTAAAAAACCGGCTGTGGGGAAAAGGGAATGGATTTGGATTTAAAGGTTTAGATGCAAATACTTCTGTAGACTTTTGTGTGTAAAGTATTTTGGCAGGGGACCACTAGACAAATACATTAATGAGGGGTGTAATACCTTGTATGGCCAACAGTGGAAAAAAAACATCTTCAAGCTTGATGCCACTCTACTCCTTTAATACCCCGGATACAGTAAGAATTCCTCATTTTAGTGGCAGTGAAGAAATCCATCTAAAGTTGGACCAAAATCAACCCATCCGACCCGGCTCCTCCCCTCTAACACAAACTTTCACTCGTCCAATGTTACTGTGGACAACAAAACTTGGCAGGGCAGGTAGTAAAATACATCGTTCCCCGAGATAGAATCCAACCTACAAATCTAACAACGTCATTTTGGGCCGCGTCTGCATGTGCGAAGTATCAATTTCGCACATTGACAATACAATAACTTGTTTTCTTAATCGACAACATATGAAAAAATAATTCTCGCGTTAAGTGGGATGACCCAAAAACATCACATCCATTAATGATCTTCTTATTATGTCTTTGAAAGAACTTACACATGTTGCTTCCACGTGAACTATACGGACTTATCTTTTCTCACTGCCTACTGTAAATACGTCAATTATTGATCTATTTATGATGATTGGATTTCAGTTTAGCCGTATATCATCCTGAAATAAAATCAAGTGTTAGAGAGAAAACACACACACACACACACACACACACACACACACACACACACACACACACACAAACGATGTGGTATCAAAGTTTCAGCCACTTCAGCATCACCTCGAATCTCGTAAGGGACAATGGGTATTTCAATGATCTCTTAGGTAAGTCACATTCGTCTCTCTCATTTCCGAACTCTCCATGCACTCTCAGATGTGTCCTCGTTTTAGCTTAAATTCATCTTTTTATTCCTGTTCAAATATAAAAAAAAACAAAAAACAACAACACCGTCAACAGTGAAGATATTACTGCACTGAACTGATACATGATCATCGGTTTTCGGCATGAAAACCTTAAGTAATAAAGTCAAATGAACTAAATATCGAATAACCTGTCGTTTAAGCCGCCGGGTTAAAAATCGATCTTGTGCTTGAATGTCAAGGACAGATTTTACTAGTCTGTTAAGCATGACCCAAGGGGAGATAATATTAGAGTGTGCAAATAACACCTACGACCATCAGTTAATTTTTTTAAAAATCCGACACAGAGCTACGATATCTTCCTATAATCACACGAGTTCCTCTATAGTCTTCAGTCTCGTATATTATTATAGTTGTAGCCTCGCCGGGTGAGCACTGAGCACTTTACCGTAAAACTCGGATTAAACCAAGCCTTTCTGTGTATGGGTGGGGAAAAGGGTATTTCTAGCTATCAAGTTTAAAGTTTTGCTGTCTCTCATGTACACACAACTAATGGGCGCAAGTAAATCACTTATGGCTGTGGTGGCGATGGTGATAAGGGTAATCATTATGATGCTGATGGCGATGTTGGTTGTAAAGACAGAGGTGGTAATGGTCGATTTTAAAAAAGCGGTTGCCATAACCAAGTTAAGGAGTCACGCTTATATTCTGATGTCTCATATTCATTTATAATCTGATGACAGCAAGAGAGGATGAAATGGGTGAGTGGAAGTGAAGTCTAGGCTCAGTAAGGGCCAGGTGTGCACTGTTCTTGGTGTCAAAAAAAGATTTTCTCATCTCTAATATTAATGTATGACTAATTTCTCAATGTGTTTTAGGGGACCAACTTTTTAGAAAATTTGGACAGAAACCCTACTAGATATTCTCTTTCTCTCTCTCTCTCTTTCTCTCTGTGTGTGTGTGTGTGTGTGTGTGTGTGTGTGTGTGTGTGTGTGTNCGCGCGCGCGCTAATAAAACTCTCGTTGTTGAAATGCAGACACAGACCGACAATGACTATGATAAAACTTCTCTTCAAAACTACGTTACAGTATCAAACAATATACTGTTTGTTTACAGTAATAATACAGAGAAAATGCAAAGTAGTAGAGTTGAGTTTAAATGATGTAGTTTTCCTTGTCTTCCTTTCCCCATCTTTGTCTCGCTCCCTCACTCCGAAAGCAACACTGCAGGCTTACAGCTTGGCAACTAATTTGACAGACAGACAGACAGACAGACAGACAGACAGACAGACAGACAGACACACACACACACACACACACACACACACACACACACACACACACAAAGAGAAAGTGTCTCCGGTAACAGTCACAGGCTGCAACAGCAGACAGTAAACAATATTGGATATTATACGGCATTGTACGCGACCTGTGTCACGCGTTCGAATATCGCTGATTTGCGAAATCACCACGGCAGGGATATGGGGTATTCATACAAAGGGATGGGGCAAAAGAAAATGCTACCTCTGCAAAATTGCAGGAAGGCATCATAAAAAAAAAAATGTTTGCTCACGCTAATTACTGTTTTACTACAATCCCTCTGTATGTAAATGGCTTGTCTCCGTGGTGAGGCAAGGTTACAGAGATGCATGTTTTTCGATTTGTTATACCAGGAGTGTACTGTCTGACAATAATAACAGCAGAGATATTGTGTAATGTAGTGCAGAGTTTTCAAGAGATATCAATTTTGGAAAGTATTTTAAACATTATATCTCCATATTTTTTTTTTTACAAGACTGTCTCTTCGAATAAAATACTGTACAAAGGTAATTCATTGTAGCAATAGTCTGTGCAATGAAATTTCTGTATATGGTGATTGAGTCTGCAAGAAGAGAACGATAACGTAGAAATAGAAAGGGTAGGCTGCGGGAATATTACGGGAGACACGGAAATTAGCGAGACAGACAGGTTGACAGACAGAAGTACCGATGGCCAGTGAGAGAAGCAGACAGAATGACGGATACAGACAGACAACCATACAAAGAGGGATGTGGAAGCATACACTTGCACACACGATTTCAGTGACATACTCGTTTGTAGTCAGGGAGCAAAATATCGATTTTTTCCCCCGTTGTCGAGCAATGTCAGATAAAGAGAAAAATAACAATAACAAATTTAAAACAAGAAGTGGGCGTGTTGTTGTCAGTAACAGAGAGATCGCCAGGTTCTCATATGGCCTGGTCTTGCGAATTGAGCTAGCCGTTAGATGCCTACCACTGAGGGAGTACGCTGAAGCCAACAAGATGGGTATTATTTTACCGGCAAATATGAGGGGAAGTTTATTTACTAACGGCACCAATCAAGAAGAAATAAATGAAACATTCAAATGGCCTGTCACAAGGTTACAAAAACTGGGAGACAGAGAGCTCAACGCCCAGTCACTGGACGGGTATCCACAACCCTGACAGTCTGAAAACCTCTGAGACAGGCATTTTCGATTACGCGGGACCTAAACCGACATCCATACACTTATTAAGAAGCAAACACGTTCTCATAACATAACACAGTACCAATACAATCGCGGGAATTCACAGAGCAAGCGTTTCGGTCAGCTTAGTGTCTCAGTGGGCAATTAGATACCAGCTCCAGACAATTATTTGTCCTACATTTTACACTTTTACAGTGTTCATGATGTATACTGTTTACGTTCACATTTAAGTTCACCAAATATCTAGCGCTGCTGAAGACATAGGCTGACCAAAATGATTTTTAAAAAGGAGAGAATAGACTAATTATTAATCTATTAATGCAAGGCCAAACATATTTTTATCATTAATGAAGTCAGTAATAGCATCATTCATAAGAAGGTGAAAATTAGGAACGTATTAATGTGAAGTTACTGTTTTCCACACATGCGCGTTAATTCTTTGGTATTTGTAATCCTGACGGGGCCACCATGTAAAAAAGAAAATCTCTTGAAATTAAAGATTTATCAACACCCCATTTACAAAGTATTTCTCTCGTGGGCTATAGAATATTAGTGATGCATCGTTTGCGCGTAAAGGTGTGAGGAATGCGAAGGCTTAAGGGAGTAACAGTAAGGGTTGACGACCGGGAAGAACAGGAATTGTAATACGACTAGCTTGCATACATCAAACCTGACATCAGCTAATTATACACATTAATTTATGATTAATCATGATTACAGATCATATGAACTTCTTCCTCCTCACTCCCTCCCCCAACACACACACCCACTCACCCACACATCCACATATATATATATATATATATATATATATATAGATATATATATATATATATATATANATATTAGTGAACTTGAACTATATGTAAAGAAAATGGAAAACGTAAACACGCCCGCCATACCCCCAAATATTATAAAATACTAAAATACAATGAGACGTGTCACTCTAGGCAATTATCCAATTTAAAGAAAGTGTCCACAGCCTACTTTTGATACTGCCTAGCGGACAGCTAGTAAACAGCTTAGTCTGGACCTATGTATACCGGTCTGGCCTCTCTAGAAACTAGCTAATCTACAGGTAGATCGGCCAGATATTTTTTTTCCAGCCTATTCATGTGTAAAAGTCTCGGACTTTTTGTATCTTTAAAATTTTCAATCTCATTTCATTTTCATACACTGAATTTATTAAAAAAACCTGACGATATTGCGGGCTGCTTGGCAAATCACGCCATCACAAGCAACTTAAAAAAGAAATCCAGGAGGGCCTACCATCCACAAAGCTTGTTATATTATCATTAGCATCGCCGAACATTTGTTTGACAAAGTATGCTACACATAAAGTGTTTACCTCTCGCCCCGTACCCACCATCCCACAACTCTCTTTCTATTCCCTTATTAACTGGTATAGACTTCGGCATAAAAGGAACATGGGCAGGCAAGCAGGCGAGCAGGCAAAGAGATACACTTTCTTACTTTCCATCACATACTATATCGATAGGCTATGTTGCAGACATGCTCATGGTGCTTGCTCATTACAGGCCTGCTCGTCTCTACGCTTTGGGGGTGATGTTAAGGCCTATATTGAACTGTCTACATGCATTATTATCTTCTGTGTTAACTCACAACACCATCACAAGAAAGCAACGGATACGCTTATGCCAATAATTCGCTGTAAAGAGGTGTACGATAAGTTAGCCTAGTTTAGACATGTATCTAGCCTATATTGTACTTCCCTGTGACTTCCTTTGAGACAAACGCTTCGCGATAACGACACTTCTCCTAGTCTTGTTACTTATGTGCTTAGGTAGTTTTGTTTTTTGGCGTTTTTTTAAAATTACCTCTAAATGCTTAACCGATTAGTTTTTAACGTAAACTAGTCTAAGGCTACGACTTCACAACTAACCGCAATATTCACAAGAGTTAAAGGCATGAAGATGCCAGTAGCACCTGGCAAAAAACTATGCAATTTTAAATAGTCCCTCTAAAATCAGAAAACTGGCCATGAGGAGAGGGGAAAGGGGTTGAATTTGAACTTCAAAGGCTTAGAGAGGTGCAGATACAATTGTATAGGTGAGGTTTAGCCACTCAGTTATAAAATTGTGGTTGTTGCTAGGTGGGTAAGGTTACCCTATTTACTGAGTAAAAAGCCAAAAATAATTGGCTTCATTGCCTAAGTTCTCAAAATCTGATTGGTTTAAGGGCATTTTTCTTTGAGTCAAAATTTGGAGGAAAAGCTAAACAACATGTGTGGAAAGTATTTTGGCTTGGGACCCATGGATAGGTTAATAAGAGATGTAAAACCTAATATAACCAACAGTGAAAAAAACATTGGCATCTTCATACCTTAAAGATCAGTGACTTAGAGCCAGATCTCTAGTGTGATTTTGGATCTAAATCACAACCTAAGCGCACAAGTTCAACTGAAAGCAAAACTCCGATAAAATAAAAGCTAATTCCCAACCTCTCTGCATTTTTTTAGCAACCGAAAAAACGACAGATCAGGGTGTGGTTTCGAGACATATATATGCTGCTTTAGTAAATATACCCTGTAAGAGCCACACTTACTTTTTTCATATAGACTGTGCTAAAAGGTGGTGTGGACGCTTTTTAGGCCGAGTCCTGTTATTTACAATATTTCACATATCTAAACCACAACTTGGCTTTTTCCTTGTCTCTGCTGGAATTGCGCCATACTGTCAAGCTGTCTCAGTGAAAGAGGACAGAGAGTCAACGGGAGAGAGGAGAACAAACAAAGAAGGGATGTAAAGAGCAAGTGAGAAGTTCTATTTAAGTACCATACCTTAAGTACCATAAACCATACGCAGACTTTTACACAAAATAATGCTGATAGGTGCTTTTTTTCCCCCCCTCCTTTCCATTTCTTTTCCTTTCGTCATTTCTTTACTTTCGTAAAATGACTTGGTCTTTTCGCAATGTCCCACCTTAGTCTTATCCTCGAATGCATTCCTCTGTATATCTAGAAAATAAATCTGAAACTTGAAACTATTCAGTCATTGCTGTCGAAATTTCGCATCCATTAAAGCGGGGAGAGCATGGAGAGTTCATTTCGTCGGAGAGGGCCTACAGCCTAGGCAACAACAAATAAGGCTAAGTAATGAACGCAGCAGTTGCAGCAGAAGCAGCAACAACGACAACAACTACAACACTGGATATCAGGAAGAATTCGAGCGTATGGAATCTATTGCTGGCGTAATTTTGCATGACATTCATAAGCTGATGTAGACTAGTATCACTCCTGGAAGTTATCGCTATGTAATGCTATCTAGAAGGATCAAAGGTGAAAAAGGTACTAAAGCCTAAGGTACTAAATCCTATCAGTGCTATAATGGCACATACGACTATATCCGCACACAGTTCTACGAAAAGCAACATAAAGATGCTACCTATCATAAACTGAGCCGACCTGTGGGTGGATCAGGTTTTGCTGACGTCAACATGACCCAGACATGACCTAAATTTGTACTGAAATAAATATTTTACTGGCTGCGGCTACCGGTTGCCACATGAGGCAAGAGGTAAGTGCGCAGATGCCGGTCATTCTGTGAAAGCTCGTCCACTGCTCAGGACAAACTAATGCTATAAATTAGATTTATAGGTTACAAATAGCATCTTTCTGCTCTCACCCATCGCGCATTAATTTCAGTAATCAGTCACAGTTTGGTGAGAGTGAGCAGCTGGCACTCTATTCCGCAGTTTCTATACATATGGCAATTTCCATCCTAACCCTGATTAAGGACCTGCCTAGCCAACTGTTCGTCAGACTGCCTATTCGTCCATTCATTTTGCCTGCTCGCCCATCTTTCTGTCTGTGAGTCGTCTGGCTGTCTCTGTGTATGTCCGTCTAGCTGTCTGGCTTGCGAAAGGGTTGTAAGTTGAGCAATGCTGACGTGGATACAGCCAATATAATGCGTACCGTGCACAGACTACACAATATTATTAGGCGTGGTGACCTCGTCTAGAACTCTGGCGAAGAGAGGGGCAGCCATAAAGTTAACGGCCCTGATTGGCATGGAGGCGGGGGTTGGGGNCCGGAGTAAGCGTTCTTAAGAAGTTTGGGACCTAGTTATAGACCTACTTTATGGTAAAATGGCAGTTTAAAGTAGAAAATGTACGATATCACCATAGAAACCGCTGCATATCTGAGGACCTGTCTTGAGAACAAAGTCTTTTCCGAGACATTCGAAAGGCTGCCTATGCCGTCCGTCGAAAGAGAGAAGAGAAGAGAAGAGAAGGAGTGTGTGAGGGAGATTAAAACTGCTATGGAAAGTTTACTTATTGGAAAGAATATTGCCCGTTTCATAACGTTGTACTGTTAACCTATAAGTTCGGCCTTGAGTCACCAAAATCACCCTGTCCGAGGGATGCACACTCATCATAACACTCGATCTAATCTATCTTTGGCCAGTCAAAGTAAGGCATGTAGCAAAATCCCCTGAGCGCTCTGAAGTAAAAATCACCTTTCCTAAACTCAGTAACCTTCCTTGTCTTTTTTCTCCGTATTTCCTTGTATTTTACCTTGGTAATTATATTGGTTTTATCATACTTTAAGAATGGCACGAGTTTTTCTTGTAAGCTTACTGCGTTCACAAGGCAATTCTCCTTAATCAAATTATATACTAGAAGACCCTGTCGGTTTCTAAGGCGGTCTCTCTCTTTCGGTGATTTTTTTTTTTTTAAATTCTTGGCGAACTTGATCTGACTGTTTTAACCTTATTTTATGAGCTCCATTAGAAAAGTATCATAAAATCAGTGTTTAGCATTGCGGATTTACACGATTTCATCAGGAGACTGAAACACTATTGTCAGTAGATTAAAATAAGACTCGTTAAAATGTCATCTACCCCATGCTATTGCGATAAAACTAGATATATACAAACATATATAAACCACTGTGTCAAGGCATATCTGACAGTTCCGTGCAGTAAAAATGTACAACAGAATTCAGTACATTTATATCAGAAGGATCCAAAAGTTATTTTTAGTGCATCCCTGTGTTTTGCTTGCGAGCCTTTGTGGTAGTGGGCAATGAGAGAGAGAGTGAGAGAGAGAGAGAGAGAGAGAGAGAGAGAGAGAGAGAGAGAGAGAAAGTATTCTTCTTGTGTTCGAACGAATAGCTAAGCTTACCCTTACAGGTATGAAGATGCCAACAGCATCTGACATAAAACTATGCAATTTTAGATAGTCCCTCTAAATTCAGAAAACTGGCCATGGGGAGAGGAAGAAGGAGTTGGATTTGTGGCTTAGATATATAGGTGCAAATGCAAGTGTAGACAGAATTGGTGAGGTTTAGCCACACAAGTATAAACTTTGTGGTTGTTGCTATGTGGGTAAGTTTACCCCGTTTACTGAGTAAAACGGCCTAAAATGTTAGGCAACCTGCTTCACTGCCGAAGTTCTCAAAATCTAATTGGTTTAGGGGCATTTTTCTTTGCGTCAAGGTTTGGAGGAAGAGCTAAACAACATGTTTGGAAAGTAGTTTGGCCTGTGACCCCTGGATAAGTTAATCAGAGCTGTAAAACCTAATATAGCCAAAAGTGAAAAAAAAAACATTGGCATCTTCATACCTACAGAGCTCAGACAACACTAGATGTAGGTCAAGGATTTTTGTGATAAAAGAATCCCAATTGATGACGGCTATAACGCAAAAGCCCTAATTAAATGTACCTTGAGTGAGACGATATATATATAGCCTATAATATACAGTTTGGGAGAAAAAAAGATGTAGCACTTGGATGGACATTAGCATACAGCCTGGGAGAAATTTAATACTTTCCTTCATATTATTTACAGCCCAACATAGTGGTAATCATGACTGCCATAGTCGTAATAATATAGTACTCGTAAAGTAGAAGGGGCAGTAAATGAAGGAGAAAAAGAGATGCAAAGAGCGAAAGAGGCGAGAAAGGGAGAGAGACAGAGAAAGAATGAGAGAGAGAGAGAGAGAGAGAGAGAGAGAGAGAGAGAGAGAGAGAGTGAGTTCATACTATTTAATTCTTTCCGTTCGTGAGATGCACTTCACCAGTCCACCATTCTCTCCCCTGCCTTATTACAAAAAGATGGATGCATACAGTTCAGATACGAATGTACATATTATTTCTCTTTTGTCGCTCATGTTCTCTCTCTCTCTTTGTCGCTCTCTTTCCTTGCTCCATCTCTCTCTCTCTCTCTCTCTCTCTCTCTCTCTCTCTCTCTCTCTTTCCTTCACTACAACTGCTTATACCACTGCGATTACCGTTCCAGTGTATATCACGGAAAATAGAATTAAACTTCACCTAAGTTGTACACTAAACTTCGCCCAAGAATCAGTCATGAAATAATTTCGTGTGATCTGCATGCGCCCATGGGAAGATTCTGAGGCTTGAAACAGCACTCAGTAGATGAGAGTATAGAATGAGAGGCGGTGTCATGGCCTTAGGGTCACTGGGGCAGGCCTGGGGATGGCATGGGGAGGGATGGGAGCAGAAAGAACGGGACAAAATAACGCAAGAAAACTGTCTGGCGGGAAATAATAGCAAAATGTGGACACAAGAATCTTCCATTCCTCTTGCGCCTCCATGGGGAAAAAAACCCTGCCTATGTCTCAAGTGAACAGAATTGTAATATAATAAATAATTATATGAAATGGATTTTGAGGTTAAATAAAGCCCATCCTACATAAGGATCACATAATACTGATACAGGATCTTCTCGTCAGACACACGTTTTCCATGAAAATAAAGCTAAGCCAACCTCCTCAAAGAATGTTGTACTTATCCAAACCTGTTGGTTTGTAAACAGGTTTTCTCAAAAAGTTGCAGTACAGGTTGAATGAAATTTAGTGGAGAGGTAATGCCTTGTAAGGAAGACATTACTATTAAAATTACATGCGGATCTGGTTAAATCGTTGAATTTATTACTGAGATTCTTCATACTGGGAATATGGCATTTTCATAACAACAGGCAATTGAACGCCAAAGTAACGCGCATTCAGAGGGACTTTCAATTTCAATTTTGAAGTGGGATCACTAAACCCTACTGGTTTACACAAGTTATCGGTGGATGCATTTAGAATTTTACACTACCTCCCCGTGCTGACCACCTAAGTCTAATACCCATACCTGAGCGCAATCTGCCACCTGACTTTCGTCTTCTTGTTCCCTGTTTTCAAGTGAAAAGTACAACTTTTACTTAAGCCTTTAAACCGCTGGTTCGGTGTGGTTTAAAGTCAACATTCACTGTTTTGTTGTGCCCGCTGTACATCCGTCATAATCAAAGTAAATGGAAAATCAGATTTGTTAGGATGTCCTCTCAAACTTTCATACGAAACCTGAATCGCACCTTTATTCATAGATATTGATACCGCAAGTAATAAACCATCAGCTTACATCATGCTGGGACCAGTGCGATCTGCACGATCATAATGTAGCCTACGTCTAGAAAGAGCAGGTGGAAGTAGAATAAGAGGAGACATCATAATGAAGATTCTATTAAAAGTTATTAAGGTTTACTGAACTTTACTCCTTGTGAGCTCAACATCCTTAAGGGCTTTACGTGAAGAGAAGAAACAGCGTGCCAACAAAGCAAAACAAACTTCTGTTGTTATCAACATTGTAACTGTAGCTTTAGTTTGGCAACGGAATTTGATACCAACTGTGGCAAGTGATTCATTCTTAAATTAAGGAGCAGGGAGCGGAGAGGAAACTTAGACAAGGCCACAACCAGGCGATATTCGTAAGGCGAGGTTATTTTAGTGTGCCGAAAGCTGGAAATCCCTTTGGTATATAATTATCATCGACATTTTTTGCCGACCTTTGGAAAATTATTCTCTGCGGTTTCAGCAGGCCTAGTAATAAAAATCTTTAGTCTACCGGCTAACAGGCCAGTGAATCAGTGAAGCGAGTTCTAAGAGGGAGAAGAAAAAAAAAGGTAATCCCGTTGCCAAACCATAACAAAACGCAGCGATTCATGCCGCTGGAATTCACACCCACTCACCTCTTCCGCTCCTTCCGACAAACCGCAGGTCGTTGAATTTGGCCACTTGGTTCTTCATGGTAGCGGTATTGTTTCGAAGCTCTGAGCAGAAATTTTCGTCGTTTCCAGCTGTAATACACACTTTAGTCCCGTCTTTCACCTCTCCCAGTGCCACAACTTTGAATGGTACAGGCAATGTTTTGTTTGATCTCCAGTGCGAAGGTAACACAGAACACAGAAAATTAGGACTGCCAGTTTTCACAAGTTCTCCTGGATGATCATTCAGCACGCTGGTCATCGGGCGCTCCCCGGCCACTACCCCTACGTCGGACATACTGTAAGGGTTGTCTTGGTACGGTGTAAAACCGCTCAGATCTGCGGGTAAATGCATGTGGTTAGTTATTTTGTCGAGAAATTATTCCGTCTGATCGCCACCACGACCGCTCCAACACTGTAAAGCCTGCGGGTGTTTACTCATAGGCCACAGCGACTGAACGGCCGCGAAGCCATGCGGAGTTTTCTTTTTTTGTGAATGGGGCAGACCGGAGTGGTTTTGCGCTGTAAGCCACTCCCCCGCACTGACTCAAACACGCCCCTACTCTTTTGCAAAGAACTTAATATCTCTACGCGCTCTCATGCGTTATCCGGCTGTCACCATTTTCAAAATTCACGTTTCTGTGAGAACAAAAAATATTCAAAGTTCCTCGCAATTGGTTATACCGTAATGCATATCACCGCCAGAGTTTTAGATGTTCAAAATATATCAAAATAAGGCTATTCATTCGTCGCTCTTAACGCGGAAGAATGTGACCTCGATAACCGACGGTTAGTTACGGTGACATAGTTCTTTGATGTGGTGACAGTTTACCGCTGGCCGGTAGTGGCCTAACCTTACCCGCCCTATACATTCCGGAGAAAGGTGTGGGCGGCCTCCACAAAAAGGCCTCGATAAGATTAAAATCTAGTTTCTAGTAGAGGCAAAACATTACGAAATAAAAAAAGCCCTACTTCTCGTGTTTTGTCTCGCCTCATCGATTAAGTCTCTCCAGATTTGATTTTGTCGAAATCGCTAGTAGCATTTCTATGTTTAAGGATTGTAGAACGAAAGTTGTCCTTATCTTTATGAGGAAAAAAATATAGCGAAAAAAAAACCAACAACACAAATTTCAAAATTCTGCGCTACAGTATTGTGACCGAATAACCGATTCTAGTGTCTCTGTGACTGTAAGCATAAAATTAATCTGCACCGCAGTCACAAATGAAGCTTTCGTGACGATTACATTTTGCTAGCACAGAATCGTATTTAAAAAAAAAAAAATAGAGGTGTGAACTTAACCTCCTACTGCTGTTGTATGAATGAGGTATTTTCAGTTACGCCACGTGATCTAGGGATTGCTAGGATATTTTGATAAATGACGAGCAATCATGTATGAGCAGATCATGTAAACAAACCAACGTGTGAGCAAGAATTCCTAGGTCACGTGATGGAGCTGAAAATACCTAATTAACATGAAGTCAGTACCTTCAGCAATCAATTATAATTTCAGTTTTAGTAATCATTTCACAAGTCTGTCATGGGCAGTAAGAAATTCAGTCCCACTCTGTAACAGCCCACTTTACAGATCTCGATAATAAACAGTACGACCTACCCCAAAGAAAGTAGTATCAACACCATGCAACCATGTTTAAATTTTTATTATATGTAATAACATCATACTAGCTACCTTTATAGATATCTCGGAGAGGGAGGCGGTGAAGGGAACAGGGTATTCATAATAGTGCTGGCATCATCCATAATTAGATATGGTTCTGACCAGGGGCATGGCACCATTATGAACCTGAGATTACCATATATTATCGTACTTATCCAGTACAGTCTAACGAATCCTAAATGTTTTGTAAAATGTTCAAACATCACCTTTTTATCTATGACCAATTTACAAGCATTGACAGTAAGACTTTGTCAGTGTTAGCTAGTTTTCTTCGGGAATAACCTGAAAACCTACACTGTCTCGTAGATTCAGCGCCCCCATATATATACAATGTATTGCATCCGAAGACGGTATCAAGAGAGAAACTTAAAGGTAGCCTTTGAGTCTGATATGGCTTTTGAAAATTATTAGCCTATCCAGCGCCCAGCGTTTCCTCCTCAATCACTGCCATATAAGATACTTGATTCACAAAAGGCTAAAAGGAGCTTTTTTTTTTCTTTTCCGAACTGTAAATGGAAACATCCTGGCACCGCAATGACAGAGAAGCGACGGTCAGTTTTTAGAAAAACTCATGGTTTGCGTCATTGTGTGAACACCATTTCTGAAAAACAATGGAGCCTTATAGCCTGGGTTTGAACCAATGTTCAGGCCGAATAAAACATTTCAAGGAATAACTGGGCTTTTCCAGTACACCGTAACGTTCGAGAACTGATTGGCAACCTAATATTAGACAGCCACTGAGTCTGACATTTGACTTTTGATTCATAGCGAAAAGGGACTGAGTAGAAAATTAATGGAGGGATTGAGCTGGTATATAGACTCAGTTACACAGTCCAAAGATTGAAAAAAATAACCCTTCGTTTTTCTCTTTAATTCACTGAGCTACACATTTTGAACACCGTCTATTGTATGCGAGATCTGGATCTAGATTTAATCGTTGAAAATCTGAACAACTGAAACACTAGAGCTAGATTATCTAAATTATAGTCTCTCTCGTTCTTCGAGCATGAAATGACTAATTAGACTAGACCAGGAAAACTCTTGATATTGGCGAATCTGGATCTACGGTGATTAGGAGAAGTTGAAAGTGAAATTATCGATTAGTTACATATAACAACAAATACATAGCTTGCTCACAAACAGATCGACATCCAGACAACCCTTATGTTTTAATTAGATATATAGTGCGTTTACTCAGGTCTGCTCCTCTTTTGACAGCGATAATTTTGCAAATACCGCACAGAATCGCGTGCAAATTTGAATGTTGCTTTCAGGTGATACCGACCAAACACATTTTTTTCTTTATATTGAAAATCTCTTATGTATCTTTTATAAAAAAGATAAACAGCATTGCAGCGGGAAAATATTACGGCTAAACGGTGGTCTTGCAGTATTTAGTTCGCCTCTTTTATTTCATCTGGCTGTCAACAAAGTGTGATTGGCGACCGTGTCTACTCTTACATAGGATTGACAATGTCTGTAACTCGCATAGACCAATAAGGGGGTCACCTCAAACATTTTTATTACAAATAATGAACTCCTTTCCTTTCAGGTAAGTACAATGTTTGTTAGTAGCTGCCCACTCAACCTTTAAAATCCCGGTAATTTCATTTTTTTAAAAAGAGTTATTTTTTCCTACGTTTAGTCACTCAGTCTTACACCATAGGTAAAATACATGTATTATTTGACAACGACCAAGCATTAAGGAGGAAAAGCCAACATTAAGGCCTTAATTTTGTGATTAATGTCGTGAGTATTCACCCATGCGTGTCGTCCATACAGTCCCACAAGGCCTAAATCATTTGATACATATGCACTTATGTGAATGCGAGTTTACTTGCAATCATTAATTGATATCAGACATTGTCCAAGACAATCCCACATTCTTCTTAGATTAAAAAAAACAAAAATCATGGCCAATAACCTGAAAGAAAAGTTTGACTGTCCAAAAAGATGTTTTACTAATGATTATTAAGAAAACATTTTACCACAAACACAGGAGTGTTAGGCAAGAAATATTTCGTAACACAAACTGGTTTAGGGGATCCATGCACAATAATCCGTGAGAGATCGATTTGAAGAAAAAATCGTGTTCATTTATCTGTGAACGCACTATAATGGAACAATCACTTTTTCTGCCCTTCCCGGTCCCGTGCTTATGATCCTTTGCAGTCATTTCCCATAAAAATAACGATCTTAAAAAAATCAGAGGGGGAAATATTTCAGCTTTCCTCTTGCATAATATTTGAGGAAAGCGAAACCTTGGGGATGTCACCTGGAAATTTTGAAAAAGGCGCACTGATAAACTGTCATGATAATGGAGACCAAAAAAAAAATGCACCAATTGAATTAAAGCCAATGGGAAGGGATGTAGAGTGAGTTAAGTGGGTAAGGCCGTGAAGTTCCCATAAAAGTGTATACAGTAACATAAATATCAACGAGCACGTGTTGAAATAAAAATGCCGAATAGAATTCGTTACGAAGCGCTCCCACCAAGAAAGGTCGCCGCGCATGCGCAATGAAAGTAAACACAATAAAGATGGCGACTGCCTGGAAGGGAGTTCTGCTATCGATCAGTGTGAATTTTTAAATGGAGGTAGGCTCTCTTGTTACATTTGCTTCTGCCTCTGTATATAATCGACCAAAACCAGGTCAACTGCAACCGCTGTGCAACGTAATGGGAACGGTGGAGAGTGCGAACTTTATTTTTAAATGGCATTCAGATGACAAACATGAAATCTCCGCGAGCAGGCTTCCTGACTTCACGGTCAGAGGTCAGAGTGCAAACAGTGTATAGTTCGCCAGTGGGCGGGTCTTGCCGCCCTCGTTCAGAAAGTAAACAGGCAGTCATGCTCGAACACGAGGCACTCCAGGTTATAATCGCTTACCTTCTGTATAACAAGAGTAGCGACTGCAGAATGCCATACATAACAACATTTCACCGCGGCCCAAGGTCTGGGTTTTCCCCTCGCGAAGGAGGTCACTTGATACCTTGTATTCACATTACATTATTTTTAGGGGTGGAAATGTGCAGTTGCTAAGCCTCGTTTACACTTTCATCTAGTCTAGTGATTGTACTATTTTCCACTTCAACACTCCTGCCCCACAAACACTTAGTCGGCGCATTCCTAGCAAAGACAGACATACAGAGAGAGGAAGAGAGAGGGAGAGAGAGAGAGAGAGAGAGACGGGGGTGGNTGGGGTGGGGTGGGGATTTGACTCTCAAGCGCAGAGTAATGATAAAAAGAGACTGCGATTCGCGGACCACGTAATTTCAGAATTCAAGAACCAACTTGAAATCTGACGAATTGACCGTTGCATAAACACATTTTAGTCCATTCTGTGCTGTGCTTCGGTAACACACAAGGACAGCCGTACCTTGAAGTCTTACTCTTCTGTTAGCATTACTTGTCCAGTGTTTTCTCCAGGTCATTTAAATTGGGGGAGACATTCCCCTTTATCATAAATTTGAAGGGGGATTTGTAAATTTTGAGAGGGATTTTAGGCTTTTCTCAAGTAATGCAAAATTAGGAAGAGAGGGAGGGAGGGGAGATCGGCGTGCTTTCCATGAACTTGTAGGGGTGATTTGAAAATTTAATGAGAGAATTGCGCTGTTTGGAGAAAGCAAGTTATTTCTTATCCTGTACCTGCGAGGTCCACGGATAGATAAAGGGAAAGTGGGAGTGCCAGTATATCTCTTTTCGAAAAGTAAAGGTTGGTGGCTCGGCATGGTTCCCCACGTGTATGCATAACCGAAGCGTTGGTAACCCCTCCCCTCCCCCCCCCCCCCCCNCCCCCCTATATAAAAACAGTGACTCACCTCACACATGTGGTTCCTTTGTGATCATGTGGCATAGGTAAAGGGCACGGACAGAAGTGCTTGCTTACCGAGTCCCCCGCCCCATCCTTCAGACCCCGTTTCCCGATCATTCTGCCAAATGTGTCTTCCCCATCTCTACCATACACATACAACTGTTTGCTTATGTTGATTCTTCTTCTCCCGTAAATGGTGTTACAGAATGTGGAGAAATAAACTAGCTAATTATCTATGTAATTATAATATAGAGCTCATACTGTAAAAATGGAGAATGCACGTACCTAGCCTATACCACCAACTCTGTTAGTCTTTTCACTTTAAGCTTATTTCTCGCATTTATAGATATGATGTACATGAGGCATGAACTGAGATAGTAATGTAAATGAGATTTAATGTTCATATTTTATTGTGTTAGAAACAGCTCAATACATCATCATCATTGAAAAAAAAAAAAAAGAGACTTACAGGAACCACGAACTGAATAATAATAATAATAATAATAATAATAAAAAAATCCACAAAGAATGAGTACTTTGAAATTTACCCAGGGAAGAAGACATGGAGGTTGTAGACTGCGCTAATCCCCCACGAAAGGCATGGGGGTAGATTGCGCCAGCCTCAAAATATGTAGTTTTAGAGTAGCGTGAAAATAGATCGGTGACGTGTCTTAAGTTTTATAATAAGTTTACAATCGCCTTACACTAAAACTTCAAAATAATGTTACTTCCACGATTCGCCAGTTTTACATAATTTGTTATCCCCAGTTTACCACTGGGGAGATAGGAGTGGGATTTTGAGCAAGATATTTGTGCCGAGGTGCAGGTCTTTGATCACTTTCAAGACAAGTACTTCAAAGTCTGCGTGACATCTGAAAAAATGTCCGTGGTTATTCATAATAGAGATGAGGTTGCAGAATGCCAAGTGATATATATAGCTTCTGATTTGCCAAGAAGTAGAATGTAATCAAGGTCTATGTAATGACTGTTTTGAAAACCGTGTACAGTAGAGATTCGAAAGAAAAACTTTCTGCATTACTTGAATGTTTCATCCATTAAAACGACTGGGACCGTTCATAACTATTGTAGATTTGTAAGACACGTTAAGATTGTAATCCATGGTCTGTGTCATTTAGTAAAATAAAATTTCCACCTTTAATTGTTGTAACTGTACGTGGAATGAACATATTGGGATATTGCAGAGAGCAAACATGACGATCTTTGACGGTCTAGTACTGATATCGTCTTGTGACATTGTAGGTCAGCTGAATGATCTGTGGGCCTGTGTGTTTCCTCAACGCTGACAGATGTACTTTTAAAGTGAACCAAACGCTCATTCGTCTTTTTCATGTTGGAAAGCTTTCGATAAGGCACACTAAAACATAGCTGTTAAACTTTGTTTTGAGGAAAGATTTCGATAAGGTGAAAATCGTTCTCATCCGGCCTCCCACAGTAATGTATACCCATTTACTCCTCATAATCTCAGTGGTATGCCCAGTGAAATTTCAGCTTGTCATTTACGGTAAATCTGCGAAAATAGTTAGTTAGTTTATTAGGATTAATATCGGCTCAATCCGTTGAAAATTTGGCGCAGTCTGTGGCTTTTTTTCTTTGGCGCAGTCTGGATATTATCTTTCGGCAAAGTCTGTGAACGCCCACAGGAAAGAAGTGGCTATGAGATTATAACAAGAAACATTTTACACTGATCCTGAGAGTGACTCACCTGCCTCTTACTTCACCACAGAGAATGAAAACAAAATCGCCACAAGAATTCACGCAAAATGTTCAACGCTCATCTGCTTCTCTTTATTATACTTTCCTCAGCACTATAACATACATAAAACTCCTCAAGGTTTATGCATATTTGTACACTTCATCACCTCTTTAAACAGATCTTTATCAGGCTTTTCTTTATTTTCTCCGAAAATTTTATGACCTCATCATCGTGGCTTGTAATCATGGGCCGTGTCTTGTCACGTATTTAAATTACTCAATGTCCTCCAGTAAATAACGCTACACGCGTGTAACGTTCATAACTATGCACTATGCTGTCTAGACAAAGCTGAAATTAGTAAGGGCCAGAATGGTTTTGTACAATTTAAGGTTTGGAGTTTTTATGTTACTTTTATGTTGAGTTACTTGCTTTTCGAAAAACAACAGGAGAATATTCATAGTTTATGAGTCAAACAAAGGGGCACATTTAGAACATTGACAGTATGCAGACAGTATTCTTGCATACATGTATTTAGGGGAGACACACCTCTTTATTAAATTTCTCTACAAGAAATATGATGGATTACTCAGACGAAGAGCTTTGACTTTAAACCTCAGTCTCAAGAATAGGGCTATTTTTGTGTTGAAGGGTTTGTTTCAAGGCCTCTGTCAAACAATAAGGTCTAGTTATTTCCTTCCTACTGAATTTCCGTGTGGGTTTTGTTGAAGGCCACGCGGTGAGAAAACTTCCCTTTCCCCTTTTCTCAGTCATCCCTGAAAAACCAAAATACATGTATTGTCACTTTTGTTAATGGTTAATTGCGAGGTTTTCTAGGGAAACAAACGCATTGCCGATGGGATGTGATCATGGCATGCGAGAATGAGCTCTTCTTTTTTTGCCTTTGAGAAAAATCTTCTACAGGAGACCAAGTTCAGACTCCACGGACATCGGACATCGATGTAAATGAGTGGTAATATGATGTTCAGAGATTCCGCCATAGACCATTCTAAATTATTATGCATACACGA
Source organism: Ellobium chinense (assembly GCA_033807755.1). Lineage (NCBI taxonomy): Eukaryota > Metazoa > Mollusca > Gastropoda > Ellobiida > Ellobiidae > Ellobium > Ellobium chinense. The sequence goes on from JAWQUT010000058.1 coordinate 1,423,272, forward strand.
TCATCCGGGCATCGCAAGCCACCACTCAGAAAATCTGTATTTTCACTTTCTCCTTTCATTGTCAGAGGAGATAGTCATGGGCTGATATGGTCTGTTACACTGACTTTTATTGGATGATGCAACTTTACTTTCAGAAGAGATATTTGATGATGCAGTCACACTACTTGACTATTCACATATGTTTATTTTTTGTTTAAACCAGTTGACTAATGGTGTGGCGATCAGGAAACCCCGTGGGAAGTTTTTGTGCTGGATTCAAAACATAGTGATTTCACTATCACATTAATCAACATTCTACTCACCAGCTCTAGAAGTCTGACTTTGTAATTCTGTATATATCAATGTGCTTAAATGATTATTTTTCACGTGTATCAGAATGCATTCACAATATTAGATTGCCAACTTTTAACCATTTTCTTAGTTTTTAAGATTCATCACTTTCCGAATTAAAAACTACTTATATCTGCCTCTAAAAATAAAGCCTGAAGTAATAAAAACATACTGGTTAGAACAAACTTAGGAATACAGACACAATAATATTAAAGTCTGAAAATGTGACTATTGTGAAGAGTTTTCTTGGACCGCCACATACGGTCTATTATTACGCAGTATTCATGGGGCCATACACCACTTGTCCCGCTCTAGTCTCAGAGTCCATGAACAGTCAGGATATAGGAAAAAAAAAAGACTTAATAGAAAGTCACACAGTTTGTGATCGATAAGGCAGTAATTCAGCATACCTCTATCACCGAGTCACAGTTTTGTGACTGAAATATACTGAAAATAATTAGCTTTGACAGTCAAATTCAGGTATGTTCGGTTTAAGAAAAGAGTAAAGCAAATAAAAAACAAATCACAAGGCAGAATCATCTAAGCAGAATATTATTATGAAGTGGCACTTGACTGGATGTCAAGTATCTTTTGGTCGTCCATCACTTTAAAGCAATTAAAGATTAACGAGAGCGTGATTTATGACATTGAGAAATGTATCCAACATGACATTAAGCTAATGAACCACCTAATTTGTGTCTTAATGTTTTCCTAAGTAAACCTTCCTGTTTTGTTTTTTTCATTCAGTTTTTTGAGGTTTTTGGTGGTTTTTTTTGCTGGGTCTTAACACTTCACCTTGATAACAGAGGCGAGTGCAAGTTTTCGTTGTTGAAGTAGGGGTGAGAGATGAGCGGGCTGGAGTGGAGGAAGAAAGAATAATACATGATAGTATCAACATCAACATGGCAAACGCCACGATTAACACAATTAGGAAAGAGTCCTTAGGAAAGACGCTACTTCAGTGACCACGACGGTCTCTTTGTCGGTCGCTCTCAGTGGCGGATTTAGGCATAGACAAGATGGACACGTTCATTTTTATTGCTAAGCCTGCTTCTGTGGTAACGTTTGCCTCAATTATGGCCGTGTTGTGGGATAAAAGGGTGTCCCGTAGAGTGCGACAGACTTCGATTCCGCCCCTGTTTGCCCGCTTGCTTTTCCTTCGATCACTGCTCCCTGTGGGCGAAGTTTGAGATCTGCAATTATCTTTACTTTTTTTTTTCACCTTTTAAGAACTCAGTTTCACCCGGCTGTGTATGATAATAATCTTTGAATCTCTCATGCCCTCCCCCACCCAACTTTTCTCTCTTGGGGGGTGACTCCGCCCTCCCCCTCAACCGGGATGCCCTTCCAACCTTCTCTAATGCCCAATCGCATCTTTTCTCCTATTACTGTTAGTCTGTTTGTCTTCTTGTATATCGTTTGTCTTCATGTCCTCCTGCTTTTCTGTCTGTCTATTTCTTTGTTTGACTGTCTCTATTGTTTGTTGGAAAGTAAGGACTCTCTGGTGCTTCTGTCGTAAGTTTGACCGAAACTTCATCCTGGTTTTGTGGTAGGGTCAACCACATGAAACCAATCTCTAATTAATAAACGTTCACACGATTGTTGTTTTTCACGTCTGTTACAGTAATATTCTTACAACCGCAGTGATTAATCCAGATGGTTGTGGTATGTAACTCCGATAGAACATTGTGACAGTGGCAACGCTACATGCAGTTTGAGAATTTGAAGCTTTGCTAAAGGAATTTAATAAAAAAGCCAGACATTTTGCGTGGAATGGCCCATTGATATGCAAGATATTCACACTTGTAGGCAGTGCAGGTCCTATTGAAAGACAATGCTATCACTGGCTTTTAACTTAATTTTCTCATTTAATGTATGAGAGGACCAAAGAACAAATGGTGATGGCATATTATATTTGACTTAACAAGGCGTGGGCACATATCAAAATCATGTAGTTATCTTTACACATGCATATTGCATGTGAACATTCCCACTGACCTCTCATGATTTATGTCATTCCACAGTTAGTGATTTGATCTGACACACAGAGATTTACGCAATCACATGATCACTGTTTCATCGTCATTGTACTATAATGTTTCGTACTTTTACACAAAAGATATACTGCATTCTTACATGAACACATGTACATAACAGGTACATGTATAACGCACTAACATAAAACACGTATCCACTGACCTTTCATGATTTATGTCATCTTGTAGTATTAGCCTATAGATCGCCGATCCCCAAGGGTTAAGGTCATATTCACATTCAGTCAGTCCTACACTCTTTGCTTGGTGTGATTCTCGCTCGCTGTGTACTGACCACGTTGAACAGGATGTAACACAGTCAAATTCAGGTGACAGATCTCGTGCCCAGAGAAATTAAAGGAAAGCGACGGAAATAGCATGCCAGGATCCCCATAATACAATTACGTATTGCAAAATCATGTTGTGATTGGTCGAGTTCTCCAGATCATGAAGCGTGGGAATACTGTTCTTCCGTTTGGTTCAAAACAATAGAGGTGAAAAATTGCTTGAAGGAACAATGCAGGCCTAGCTAGTACGTTACCGGTATGTTGTTATCAGGGTGTGAACTATGCCAAGTGCTGGATGGTGAACGGTATACTAGGTCAGAGTACGTTTGTCTTACCACGAAAGCACAGTGCAGTAGGCCAGGGGTAAATAATTTACCCCTTTTTAGTGACAATAATTATTTTTTATACAAGTATACAAATTATGATCACTATTGTGCAATGTGGTCCTTAGAAAATTATTGATATGTCGACCTTACTGGCAGTACATAAGGGAATGATTTATCACCTCTACTTATAAGTGACAATCACCATTTGAATAGATAGACTGTGTTTGAATAGATAGACAGTATTATGTTTAGATCGACCGACCTTTGACGCATTTTTACGACATCAGATAAAATCTGATACTTAACCTCTACTCTTATGCTTTATTAAACACCAAGTAGTGATGTTTCAGCAAGTATAGGTCAACAAAAATTGTAGTCTTCCTAATGTCTTTAATACATTTACTGTATACATAGTAAGTATTCGGCGACGGTCATCTCTCTAGACCAGATCATCAATAGTCGTAATACCATACTTACGGTAAACAAACCTCCAATGACAACTCTAGGCATAGATTTTTAGGCTCAACTGTCATTCTATGTTATCTGAAAAACAGTGCGCAGTAAAGTTTCGAGTTTTAGCCTCTTTGGCCTAGGCTGTGCATGGGAGAATGATTATGTAAGCCTAAATATTTACTGAAATAAAGCAGGAAACCCGCAGGCCCAGGCTGTTCTGTTCTCAAACCAGTCATGTGACCTCATAGGCGAGGGCATGAATGGAATTCCTTACTAAGCCTGCATGACCTGACCTCTCAGTTACCTGCGTTCGCCACGACATATATAACCCCAAGTTGTTTAGTGCTTTCAGCTTAGGCTTGGTTACTGATAAAGCCATGGTGTAGACTGGACGAAAAAAGTGTAAATGCTAGACGCTAGGCCGGTTTTTGGGAGTTCATAGCATATTGACGAGTGAATAATGGTAGGCCTGAACCTGAATTTTAAGATATCGCGATACTCATCATTCATGCTTTAATTTTCGAAAGTATCCATTCTATTTCGATTTTGATATCCAGTACTGGGTAAGCATTTCGATATCTTATATACCTTTCGACACTGCTGTAAGGACAGGCAAATCGAAGTCAAACAAAATGTCGCTATTGACATCGAAATATATAATATCAACAGCGTACGTTTTGATGTCGACCCAGAAATTATGTAGCATCGAAAGAATCGATACTTCCCGCCACAACGAATGAAAGACCGCCTCAAAGGATGCTGAGGTGGGATCGGAAGATTAGGAGTAGGGCTTGGTGATGGGACAAAATCGGAGGAAGTACCTCTTTCCAGTGAAGATAGGGGAGCAAAGTATAAGAAGTTTAGAGGCTGGTTGGTGAGGTAGAGTGCAGGTATGAAGAGAGTACCAGTTCCTCAGATATCTTATTAAGTTTGTTTAGGCTGAAGGGAGGAGGAAGACATCGGAGCTGGATGATGAGTGTTGGAGAGACCTTATAAGCCCTTCACTGTTGAAATGGGGGAAGGTGTCTAGGTGGGCTCCAGGTAACGGAATGTTTACGGTAAAGATATTGAAATATTAAAGATATTAAGGAGTCACTGGGGCTTAGTCTTGAGGAACATCCTGTAAAGACGACGATATTCTGCTTAATTAGAATCACCTACACTTTCACCTGAGAGTTAATAAGGAGAAGACACACTGATAGCTTCATCCTGCCTGCCATTTTTTTAGACGAGGGAGTCAGTGCGGGAGGAAGGTCAGAAAGGGAGGGAACATGAGGAGACGAAAAACTGTATCCAAACGGGGATCTGTGGACTTGAGAAACCGGAAATTGCAATTCTTCTCATCCATTCAAATTTCTTACGAGCCACAGTTTTCCGTGCTTTAGCTCTTGTGATTTTGTTTACATTCACAGAGAAGCAGTTTGACCAAGATCACCCAGCCTACAGCAGTAACTTACGAAGCAATCCACTGGAGTGCACATTATAAGGAAATCCAAGTCTCAACTTCAAATAATTCTCTTTAAAAACACAATTTAGCACTTCTGTCTCAGAAAAAATGAAAATGCTCTGCAAGCCACCTACAGGTGAGCTCTTAACTTCCTGATACTGGTTAGATGACTTGTTAGAACTGATATCTTGTGACAGGAACAGATTACTTAAGACAGAGGGAAGGCTAAGGGATGTGTTGATCAAAATGGACTCACAAATTCCTGGTATTAACTTAGCTGAATTTTGTACCTGGCATTGTAACATGGAACCAAGTCAAAGTGGTCTAACTTCAGGAAAAAGACAGCTTTGAGTTCAACCGTTAGTTAGTGCTTATGAATTCTCCTGTATCTTTTAACTGTAACAACTCAAGATATCCTGAACAGTGTGCTCATGACACTTGTAGGACTGGTATTTGTAGACAAGAGCAGTTGGACTGGTATTTGTAACAAGAGCAGTTGCTGTCCACTTCCCTGATCCCAGTTTCTGCGGAGAGAGGGCAGCTTGGGAAAGACTATGGCTTCTGTGTCCAGCTGGTTCACTTCTGAAATTCAGCAGATGATGTAAGTATTCATATGTATGTACATATTGTCTTTTCTATGTAGCACTGTACCACCTGGAATATAATATGCAGGATTTATAGGCTTGTGTATTGAGGTTTTTCATGAGGGAACGACATTCCTGTTACCCAGATTGCTGACAACGCGCACACCCCCGGCAAATTTAGAATCCTGTCATTTACAAGGGAAAAGCAGCCACAAAATTTGGGATGAATATATTTTAATAGCGACTTGTGGGAAATCATTAAAACTCTGCTGTTTTCACTTTGTCAAAATCCACGTTTCTTGAGCGAGATCGTCAACGTTTGATGTATTATTGCGTTGTAGTTTTCATCCGTATACATTCACATTAAATCTCTCTTTTAATCTGCATTCATGCGTATTAGATTGTTAGCAAAGGGCAGCACATTTTTAGTAAAACCCCAGGCCTGGGGCCAAGTTGAGTAAGACTCGGACACGAGCACTATCATAGGCTGTAACCAACATCTACTGTTTATAATTTTTTTTTTCTGAATTAATGTAAATAAGTAGTAAAGAAGTCCATTCAGCTTAGACTATACAGAATATTTGAGGAAATTTGAAGGGAGGGGCATTGAGCGGCAAGGTTCAAAATTGTCTGACAACAATATAAACAAAAACAACAAAAACAAAAACAACAACAACAACAACAACAACAACAACAACAACAACAACAGCAGCAGCAGCAACAGTAGTGATCTATAGACTGTAGAGATTAATCTGCGTTAAATAAACCATTGTATAATAATATGTAGTAATGTAGTATCATCCTTACTATCACTGATGGTATCATAGTTCCTTCAATAATGAGACAGAGACAGCCATTGATCCGTGATGCTAATAAGGAAAGTGATCATGATGAGGGTGGCGATGGTGCCACCATGCCTAAATTTCATATTTGACAAAATTGTCAACACAAGTCATTTTCATTTTACAAGTTGCCATAATATAAATTTACACTCAACGTTTGGCTGCTGCGACTATGCACGGAATGGAGCGGGGAACTACATACAGTGCATTCGCTATATATCCAGAAAGCGACACTGCTACTCCAAGTCACTGAACCATATTGTTCACAAAGTAAATGTCAGACACGTCTGTGGACCCTCATGTGCATGTTCATTTGTGCGTGCTGTCAACGGGTACTTATGAGCATTCCGTGCCAGGCTTTTGACTGTGTAAGTTCGCATGTCTGATTTTTTTCTTTAAATCCTATTTTTCTTCATGCAGGTAACAATGCTCTTCAGACTGATAAGCGCTCGTAATGTCTGACATGCATCGATTCTTTTGCGAAAAAGAATGAAATCAAAATGATTTGTTTACTTAATACCCGGCGACAGTCAGCCATTGTTTCCGCGGTTCGCAAAGACTCACGTGCAAGGCGATGAATTCATCTTGACTTATTAAAACGACAGTGAGTTGGAAATCATTATCTACCCC
>JAWQUT010000058.1:1439723-1450830 GCA_033807755.1 Ellobium chinense
CCTTTTTTTGGCCTTAAATGGAAAACTTGAGTAAATAAATACTGTTTAAAGACAAAAAGTAAAGGGTGATGGCATTACACGAGAACACACTCTATTACAGTGTAGATCCCCAACACCAGTTAGTTGGACTAAGTTACTCGGATGCAAAGCAGGAACATCAAAACTGAAGCCAGGCAGTATCCCAGCGATATTAAATCATCACCCAGCACAGAATGAATTCGGATTTTATCTGCAAGCAACAAGATAACAACACTACTATGACTTGTTGTTACAGAGAACAGGTAGAGAGCGCGGACGTGTCGACCATCATCTGTTATGTAAAAATAATTGCAACTGGTTTGGTCTCGCTCATTATTCCTGAGTGATAACTGACAACTCATGTGTCTGAGAAACACGAATATTAATTTTATATTTTGCTTGCACAAAACAATGCACATTGTCAGCTCCCATTGTTGGCTTTGGTATGACTGACTTAAGGATCTTGTGTTCCCAATCAACCCGGAAGTAAGTGACGCTTCGCACAGTGGCTGAAACGTAGAAGGCAAATGAATACCTCAGCATTAATTTTATCACAGAGGGTCATGAACAGGACAAAGGCCGGATGATTTCTATGGCAAAATAGCCACAAAAAAGTCAGGATTTCAGCAAAGTTAATATCACTGACATATTACTTAATATTCAGAGATATCATTTCATGCCCAAACTCAGGGGATAGCAAATAATTGTTCACAACCACCTTAAGCGAATTTCCCACAGTGTAAACTGAACGCACCCCTGATCCAATGGTCAGCAGTGGAGGTCTCACAGAGAAACATGTTATCTTCTTGAACACTCCATCCATCTTGTTCATGGATTTTATGACATTATTCCTGCCACTCGTCTGTCAATGGTTTAATTGTCTTACTAAATCTATGCATTGTTTGGCTTTGATCGTCGTGGGAAAGTTAACTGTCTGAGGCGGCATCGTTCATTCTGGATATTGTTTATCCAGACAGTATGCTCGGATGAAATTGTGACGGATCAGTGTGATTGATGTATTTTAGTTTGAGGAGGGAGTAAGTAATATGTTCTGTTCAGTGTTGGCATGAAATCTTTTCATGCTATTGCTGCTGACCTCTGTACCGCTTCTCTAAGCTTCTTTTCCACACACAATCTCATCCCATACCTCTTCTTAACTCCCATCTGTCATTCTTGCGTGCACGCACTCACACAAACAAACAAACACACACACACACACACACACACACACACACACACACACACACACTCACACACACACACACACGCTTGCGCTTGCAAGAGTGAGTACTGACATACTATTTTAATGTATGATAGACAGCAAAATCGTAATCATTTACACAGGTCAAAATATTTATGAAGAACTTCCTTGTCTCACTTCCAGCAAACAAATTTCAGAAGTCCCTAAAGAGGATCCCAAATGAATGTTGTTATTTGATGCTTACACTTAGCACACAGTTCGTCACAGTTTGCGGCTGTGGACATATACAGGAGTTAAAAACAGCGTCATAATCATTATTGATGTTGTCATTGTGAAGAATTGTAGGAAAACATCGTTGCATGTAAACATGCATGTTGCCTCAAGTAAAGTGCTCGTAAATTCTTGCTGTGAGATATTCCCATATACGTGTGCTTTACCTATTAGAGTAGGAAGGAGAGGGCGGATTTCTGCGATTTTTTTTAATGACCACAACTAAATCCCTCACTCACCTGATCTCCAAATACACATTTAGCTCAAGATAATTACAGACCAATGAATTTTTAGTAATTAGTGGCCGAAAGCTACATTGGATGTTTTTAGGCGTGTGCTTCAAGGTCAAGAAAATAAAAGGCGTCTTGCATGTAAAGAAATATAAATATGTGGTTAAGGTTTTGCAGATGAAAAAAAGGTCATGAGCAGACACCTACAAGACCTAAGTTCCCTGGATATATTTCGTGCCATATGTTCAGATGCATAATTTGATTATGTAGTCCCTAGAGACATGGCGTGCTCCGTTTACGATATGAATCAACCCATAAAGAAACTACGCCAGGGATTCTCGATCAAGATTTTTGTTTATTCAACCTCTTATTTACTCAGTGACGGCTTGGATAATATACTGCGACGCCTGCCAAAGACGCTGCTGATGTAAATAAAAAACATGATAAAAGAAATATGTTATTGTTGCAGCTAAAATTAAGGTTTTCTCCCATTGGCGTAATCATGAGGATGTTTAAAAGGGCAGGCTTCGATGACTTCGTGACGTCGCCACGCTAGGAAAGACGCATCTATGTATAGTGTATTTAACACTAAAATCGCACGGTGCGCAAACAAAACAATATTTATTCCGTTTGATTTCCTTTTATACCCATTTTTCACCGTCACAGACATATTCTGGGACCTTGCAGTTTGTGTCGAAATTGAGCTGTTAATTTTGTGGTGTTTAAACTAAGGGATTAGAAAAGTCTTGCTTCGTGGTCTCTTTGTTGTTTATTCTTCATCATTTTCACTTAACTGTTTAAAATAAAAACGTGTTTTTGTTACAAGCAAACACTTTCGATCAGTAATTTTTTTTCGGGAATATCTCCCCGTGGTATCGTTTTTACCATTCCATTGGGTGTTGACATTACTCTGGGACCCTGACATTACTCTGGGACCCTGGAGGTATCTAAAGTGTGCTGGGATTATACATATTAAAATCTCTTTTCCGGAACGTTTCCATCTAGATATGAGTATGTACAGATATGACTGCGTGAAATAATTATCATCGGATATGGTTAAAGTGTTAATCCATTACTCGCGGAAACAGCAGTATTAGGAGATTCGTCACATAGCCTGAGTACAAACAAATACTGGAACTTGTTGAAACTTTTAACTGACATCCCTGAATAGCTCTGAGGCCGCGATGCATTGGAAACTCACATGAGAACTACATTAGAAATTCTTATAAGATTTACGCGTATCAACAAAATAATTATAGAAATTCCATTTTGCTGAGCGAGAGAACCTCTTGACGTAAATAATCTGAAGAACATCATATTTACTGCTTTCATAGTTTTGTGTATTAAAAGAGAAAATGGAGAAAAATATAAAACGCGAAAAATAATGTGAAGTTATATTAATCATTAAAGGGGTTCCCTGTTCCAGGAGTGGTGCATTCCCAACGTCAACTTCAGCTAGTTTTCTGGTGACATTGATATGTGCTATGCGAATCTGGAACCCACGTCTCCCACCTGCGATCAGTAAAAAAAAAAAAAGAAATTGGATTATGCCGTCACTATTTGTATTTGATCGTCGTCACTTTCGAACGAAACCGTATTAATTCGAGAAATTGATCTAAGTGAGATATGGCATCCCTTATCATACTCTTAACTAACAGTATTACGTTTTAGCACTGAGTTGTTTTCTCATAATGAAGTGGTCTAGATTTCACCCAAAGGTAGTATGTTGTTAATTATTTGTTGAATCAGTCTCGGGAGTCTCGTAGGCAGATAGTCTAGGTTTAAACAATAGCAAAATCACTTGTTATTTTAAGACTTCCAGATCCTAACTACACTTTTGCACGCACCTGTGAATTTAGGTCTATAATATTCATAAGTGCTTCTTAACGGCATAAATGTAAACACGGGCTACGCAGATTCGATGTCTGAGTAGTTTTCAATGACAGGCATTTGTTTTACTACACTTGCTAAAGGTCAGGTACAGACCCGATTCCATTTCCCGAATGGTATTTTAATGTTTACTACTGCTCGTCTGAGTATAGCACGTCGGATGCTGTACTGTATGACAAGTTTTGCCCTGTTACATCTTATGTAGATCTAGGACTTAACTTTACATACGCCAAATGTAATAGAATAGTTGTTTTGATCATGTAAAGGAAGCGGAAGGAAGTCGCTACATCCGAGTGAGGCAGTTGAAGTTAAATGATATTATTATGTCAGCGCAGCGGGTTTGGCAAAGCTAAGGAATTGTAAAATGGGCGAGGGGTGGGGGAAGTGATGGGGAAGGTATGCGAAATTTAGAGCTTTGTTTCTAGTAAGGAAACGTCACCTTATGCCACTGGATTGGAAAAGAATTATCTGCTAGAGATGCTATCCGTCAGTCTTTGATGAATAGTCAGCTGACCTCGCATGCATAGAACATAGAGTTAAAAATAAAAATAAAAAAAATAATCACCGCGTCATTAACATTTGCCTCTTCGGTTGTCACCATGATCATACTATTAACAAGAGCTAAGAAATAGCCATTAGATATGATTTTCTTTGGGGATGAAATAGGCAAGTACCTAAGCAAATGATTTAGTGTTCTGTGATTGTAGGAAGATGAGAAAAATCATTTTACCTACGAAGCAAAACATAGTGTATTTTAGTGCCTTATTAGGAACCACAGTCGAAGATACCCTATATTAGTCCATTGCTGATACGTTATTTCGTCTTATCTTGATCTATTCATACTCCGGTGAAACATCGGTAGCGGTATTCGGTTTTTTTTTTGTTGGTTCGAAATATGAGATGCAGTTCAAAAGTCCCCGGACTGTGCCTTTAAAAGCTCGTTAGTTTACGCTAGATATTACATTTTCCCATCAGTTTCGAAGCAGTCCATTTTAGAGTCAGCACAATGACTTCATTGCCACTGCCAAGCTTAGAACCCCCCCCCCCNCCCCCGAAGTCTTAATGTATCAGCATGCATTGACCTCCAGGGTATTCCCAGGCATGGCAGCTACGATGGAATCATTATGCTGTCTCCAAAAGGACTATTTCGAAGGTGATGGAAAATTGTAATACCTAGGATAGGATAAGCCCATAAGCTTTTATAATCACATTCCGGGGAGTTTCGGATCGCACTTCGTATGGATCGAAGGTGGGGAAAAAAAAGGAACAGGGGTAGATCCCTGGGACCTGCTGAAGTAAAATAAAGTTGGACAGGGTAACAGATTTTCAATATCTTTATGTCACTTACCTGATCTTATTTTGCAAATGTCGGTTCGATTTTTGCTTCGCCTGACCCATGCTCGCTAGGCCAGTATCTGAAGATACTTTGATGGGCCGAAATAATCTTGGCTGATATGACCCATCAAGATTTTCTCCCAGTACTTACTAATTGATATCACGGGATTATCATGTCCATTAAATAGATGTGTATATATTGTGTGCCATATCTCCTTAGAGGGATCTACCCCTGTCTCTTTTTGCCCCACCTTCGATCCATACGAAGTGCGATCCGAAACTCCCCGGCTTGGATCCACAACTTTTTAAACTGAGAAGAATAACTTTGGAGAGCGTCAGTGATTATGACCATGTTGTGATGATATTGACCGAACAGTGCAGAGTTGAGCAAGTATCAGTTACCCATGACCAGTCCAGTCTCAGACGATATGAAATGAAATGGCTGTTACTGTTGGATGGCTTGCAGCATATAGTGTAAAGAAGGCTGTACAGAAATACTATACCATATATGTAGGAGATTGCTGTAGGTAAGAGCCCTCCAGAGGATACGCGAGTAATAAGAAAAAGATACCAAACTATGAACAAAATTCGCCTCGTTCATGGAATATTCGTGAGTAGGCCAGGTAGGTATATTCACTTCTCGCGATCAGTAAACATTGATAGACACTGTTGTGTTCCGCGATGCCGGGTTCATCCTGATCGAAGCAAAGGCCTTCTGTTTCACAAATTTGCAACGAAGCCCTCTAAAGCCAGTGGATTGCCAAGATCCGTAGGGATTCCGAGAAATAGTTTCAGGTGAGTTGATACGGAATAAAGCAATTTGACAACATGAAAAGTGCAGCCAAACGCGAGGAAAAGGGGGGGGGGTAGAGGGGGGGCGAAGAGTCGGTCGGTCCTGAAGCGGCTATTGGTTTACACTATGGTAGCATGTAGGGAACAGTTTTGATTATTGGCCATTGTATTATTGTACTATACAACCCCATGGTACATTTTAAGACATTTCGCTGATAAGGTTTTTTCAGTTCCGTTTTTCGGCCTCTGATGGACTTCTTACCGCCAAATCGCCTTTATCCCTTACTCAACAGCTAATGAGATAACGGTTATCTGGAACTCCACCACTGTAATGTACGCTTTGAAATTAGTCTGTCAGCTGCAAAGACATTCACCTGAGATTATGCATGAAAGGAAAAACACATGCTTACAGTACCTGCGTGTTATTTACACGAGGTGGAATTAATAATCATTCTTAAGCGAAGTACCAGTGGCGTTAAATGTTGTAATGGTAGAATAGACCTCGGCCCCGGTAGCTGTGAGCGTGAGTGTTTAATGTAGATGCAGTTGTCAGCGTAACATTCAACAGTGTTAGCTTTACGAAACCAATGAAGTAAGCTCACCTTGTGATAGATACTTTGTACGCTGTAGCTTTTCTTCCAGTCTATTCTTCCGCTTCTCGTTCTGCTTTCGTTCTTAACGTCATCTTCCTTGTTCCCTTCTCTCGGTCTGGTTTCTTCCTTCTTTTGCCTCCTTTTTCGACACCCGCCTACGTTCACTCCTGTTCTTTCCCTACTTCGGTTTGTTCTGCTCTCGATCTTGTTTTCATTTCGCCCTCTATTCTTCTTCCTTGCCTTCCTTATTTTTTCTTCTTTTTTTTTTGTCGGACCCCTCCTCCTGCCTCATAATCTATTCTTCTTTATTTTCTTCCTCTATTCTTTTTCATCTTTCCTTCGTCGTTATCCGCTCCTCCTCCTCTCTATCACCTCCATTTCATGAGCACTTCCTAGTTTTCATCTTATTCTGAAGAAAATTGTTACAACGGTCTACCAGTCATCACATGACTGTCTCGAACATCAGTAAAGTACATCCAATGGCCACTCCTACTTTCGACAATGAAAATTATTTTTCTAAAATTTCATTGCCCCAGAAATGTTTGTCCTTGACTTGACACATACGTCCACTTGACCTGAAGGGTATTGTCAAGTTTTAGAGGAAGCCTTGAACAAAAGAGAAAGTCATTGTTCCCAAATGATGTGTCACGTATCTGCATGCGGTCGGATCCCGATTGCATACTGTTAGATGTATTAAATTCGGTGGCCATTATTGTGATCATTTTTAAAAACTTTTTGGCCATGTAAGTGATTTTCTGCTCACAGAACATCAGTGTGCGTGGGACGATGTTTCTTGCTTCCCTCCAAGCGCACTGATGTAACATTTGCGCGACACAAAGTGCGGTCGTCTTCTCTTAGGGTGGGGCAAAGTAATCTCACTTTACGCATCAGGGCAATAATTTCTATTTAAAGAAAACTCGATATTCGATTGTACAAGTCGAAAATTTTGCCCACGCTCGCAGCCAGCGGCCCTTGCGAATTTATACCACTGAATTAGGCCGAAGGGCTCAAGCTCAAGTGGCCACTGGATCAGGACAGTAAAGTATACCACTGTATTCCATTGTATCTTTACTAAGTAGAGCCAAATTAAGTGAGAGTACAGGAGAAACATGAGGAGGATAAACACAATAGATGCTAACACAAAGATCACAGCCCCCAGTCCACTTACTTTCGGAAGTTCTTTCTTCAAAATTTATCCATGATGCACATTTTCCTTACCCTAGACCGCCTGAGAAGTTTGTTTCTGTTTGCCCATTTTCTATAATGTAGATTTACCACAATTTTCGTTATAAATCATTTGCATTTGATTAGCGTTAACAACACAAACAAACTGTGATGAGGTTTTGGTAACGCTAGTCTTGATTTAACAGAAACCATCACATGCACACAGTTCTCACCTTTTGTCATCGAAGAAGACGAAGAAGATGCAGTAGCAAATCTACTGTCATAGGTTTCCATGATATTTTCTTCCTGTTATGATCTGCACGATGGCATCTGCAACTTCAGTCAGATTATCAAGAGAATGATCTCGACATTAGTCGCCAAAGAGTTGTGAAAAACAAGTTCTTGACAGTCTAAAGCTAGAGATTCAATATTCTGCGGTAACCCGCAGCAGACTCTTTCGAGGATTTAGAATTTTAGTTCCCTTTCAGCTGGTCTGCTTCTTGTAAAGCCTGTGTCCTTGACTGCGACTTTAAGTCACTTCAAGATTATTGTAGAAGGAACCTTTCATGAAGACGGTCTACCATAGTGTTTTAGGCTTAGTCAGTCAGCCAGCCAATGAGTTCTTGCATGGACTGTCAGGCACGGCCTTTCAGACCAGGCCAAAGAGTTAACATACTGTGAGGTTGGTAACACAAATCGATGCAACAGGCCATTTATTAACCTCATTCAACCAGTATCCAGCAGATCCAGGGTATTTGGCAGTAGCACTGTAGATCTAGTCCAACTTCATAGAATTAGATAAGTGTGGAACTCTGTTTCAGTTATAAGTGGAAATAGACGTTAAGCTGGATCCGCTAGGATTGTTTCCTTATCCCCACGTGCGTTTCAGCTGGTAGGGGATGACGACTGACACGGAAGAGCGAGTAATTACTGAAGGTTGAGTGACTTTTTCTAATGCTAATTATCATCATCCTCGAAAGCAGCCCATCCTGCCATCTGACTGAATCTCTGGATGTCTTGAATTCAACGAGTTATGCACTACAGATCTTCTGCCCCAGAATAATCTTCAATTATTGCCTGAAATGAACTGGGCCTTGGATTTCCGCACACACTGTGTTAGATTGGTGAACTGATTAGTCAGGGTGCAGGACGTTAAACTTCTGAGATCTCAGTGACGAAATTATATCTGCTCCATTCCCTGAGAATACAAAACAGAACAAAAAAATATCAGGAGTAAATGTCCCTGACTTTCTCATACCGTCATGATCACAAATAGACTCGCCTTTAAGTTTAACTGGAGTAACAGTATTCTTGATATTCCCGCTAAAGGCTTCATATTTATTCACTCATACTCTGACAAAATGTAAGACAGAACGACGTTAGCAAAGTGTTTTCTTGCATTTAATCCTCTGGCGACATGATGAGCACCATCTTATGACTTACGAGACACATGCAATGTGCAGCCTAGGCACTCTTCCTGAAGAGGAACCTAATCTGTCATTGGATTGATCTCAAACAGGCAGTTATACAGAAGAGTCTAATTTAAAAGTACGCTCAGTCTGTGAACAGCTTTCTGTGCCTCTTTGTATCAGTAGATTGGCAGTGAGCAGTAAGTTGCGAGTGTCTTAAGATCCATCTAATAATTCGTGTTTCACCCCTTCCCCTCGTTCATAAACTAATTAATACATGGAGGTGTACAGAGGGACTATTATCTTTTAGCATCTCATGGATATCAGTAGCCTACATTTCTGTTAATCTAGAAATATATAATTTTACATTTAACAGTTGAAATAAAGCTCCTGGTGTCATGCAGCTGATCTTATGTTCATTTTCACATTACCACGTGCCTCTGATCTCAAGGTAATGAATATTGTCAAGAATGAAAATTATGGACAGCGCAACAACTTATATAAAGACTATATGTATCAAGTACGATCCAAAAGTCTCCGGACTGTGCCTGGAAACGCTCGTAGACTTACTCCTCCATCACCTTCGAAGTTGTCCAGTTGGAGTCAGCACAATGATTCCAGCGCCACTTCCAAGCCCAGAAGCATTCTGAAAGTCTTTTGTGTGTCAGCATGTAAAGCACTGTCTGTGGTTCGGCCTGTATCTCCTCTGTAATCTCTACAATACCTTTTCATCACGTAAATTTTTATTTATAGAACTGGAAGAAGTCACATGGCGTACAGTATGTACACCGAGATTGGGGGAGGAGGCGGTGTTGTGAGGTCTGCTGAAAGAGCATGGTGTCGTGATGCAGCAGGCTATCAGTGGTGCTCTACCTCGCCAGTCACTTCCATCTTACAACTTTACGCAATCGCCTCAGGACCCCATAGAGAAAGTCTGATATGACTGTCTGATTAGGGGCATAGAAGATGGTCTAATCCCTCTTCTGGAATATGGTCTAATGATCGCATAAAATGGTCTCATAAAATCCGCAAAATTCCGTTTCCATTGAGAGTGATAGAGAATGTAATATTTAAAGCAAGTCAGCGAGATATTATAGGCACAGTCCGGGTTCTTTTCGATCACAGCTCGTAATTATTGAATTTCTTAGTCCTGAAGAAGTATTGTCGCTACAATGGTGCTTTCGACCGCTATGTCCATTGTTCTTCCACCGTTTTCCGCACTTTTGCTAGACTACATAGCCTATTAAATAAATTTGAAACTTCACAATAGCTCCATTCCTCACTGTTACTATGATGGGTGTCATATTGGCTTGCTATTCAGGCTCCTAGCAAGTAAATATACTCAATCAATTGACTTACTTTCATTCCTGTGATACATTTATTTGGACATTTGCGCTGTCTCTCCTCTATCCAATATTAAATCACAGCAACCGAATCTATGTCTACTGTTACAGTACCTGTGTAAATTGGGCTTGTTCCGTAAGGTCATGATGTCCACCACGGATGGTATAATGTAGGCCTATATAATATGTCCGTTTCGTTAACGGATCACAGCCACAGAATATGACATTCTCAATCACGCCTAGAACTGAACACAAATGTGAAATGATGTATACTACAAATACAAGCAAGATGTTAACGCGATCAAGACTAGACTAGACTACGGTACTCGGCAAGATCTGCTGAGTCCTCAGCCTGTGTCACTCTTCCCGTGTCATATTATTTTAAATGAACCACGCAGCTTCTTTCTGCTGTCGAGAGAGAGAGAGAGAGAGAGAGAGAGAGAGAGAGAGAGAGAGAGAGAGAGAGAGAATCAATACATTGTGATTTAGTTGTTCTTTTGTTTTTGTTGTAGTTTTGTCTGGGTTGGTTCTAGCGCAGTCTTAATGAATATTTATTAACTAGTCGAATTCGTCTTTTGGTTGGGTTTGGCTTGGAAGCTAATTTGGGCTGTTCAGGCGTCCGCGGGACTTGTCTGCCTTTATCTTGATGAGACAGCATCAGAGGTTCTCCAAGGGTTTCTACCGGTAGTCCAATTAGCGTATAAAATAATATTATCTTGAGCTGCAAAGTCAAATCCACGTATCTGAACATGAGTCAAGTTAAGGAAATACGGTGATTTGATGATATAATGTTAGATGTGCGAGAGATCTCAAGTGGGCGTCGGGGGGAGCAGATGTCGAAAAAGATAGGTCTGGAAGGCAT
>JAWQUT010000058.1:1450894-1477827 GCA_033807755.1 Ellobium chinense
AGATAGATAGATAGATAGATAGATAGATAGATAGATAGATAGATAGATAGATAGATAGATAGATAGATAGATAGATAGATAGATAGATAGATAGGTAGGAAGGTAGGTAGGTAGGTAGGTAGATAGAGAGAGAGAAAGAGAGAGAGAGAGAGAGAGAGAGAGAGTACTCAGTTTTCTTTGTCCAACTCGCCACGCCTTTAAATAAGTTCATTTCATATTAACACTGACAACAGTCCAGTCGGAGGTGGAAATGCAAAGCTCCGAAAGTCAGTAGTCAGTGTAATGTTTCACAATGAGGCTCCACAAAAACAAGACAAAAGAAATCTGCAAACCCCCCTCTCTCTTTTTATACTGTGCGGGAACTTGTTAATAAAGTGGATGATGAAATGCCACCGTCAACTCTTGAAACTTTAGGAATGTTCTCTAAACTAAAATAAAAACAACAACTTCGTATTATATTTTTTTTTGCCACAGGGAAAATTCCACATAGCTAAGTTGAAAACAAGACCCTTTACAATGTTAAATGTACTCACCATGCTAATTAGACGGATGTTCCTGGAAAGGATTCATATAGAATTTAAATATTGTGCAAAACTGTGTTCGCGGTTGCCTCAAGGTAGTGCTCTTTTGAATTTCAAAAGCACGAATTAAACGTTGAAAGTCTGTCGTGAGGAGGATATAATGTTACTAGAATGGCATATTTCAGTTGGAGATAAATGTTAATGGTCCAGACAGTATCGACTTTTTCCACCCGAAAAAAAAAAAGCAAACTTTGTAGGTATCAGCAGATTTGTCTTTTTTAGACTGAGGATGCGTCGATTGTGAATATATGTTACAATCTCAACCTTACATTCGACTTTCGTGTCAAACATCAAGTGAGAGGTCAATGTATATTATTTCGCAGTGTTTTAATCTGGTTATAAAAGGGAGTTGATTTCAATATCTGTATCCATAATTTGTAACACTAACATTTGCACCAGTTTTATAATTTTCACATCCTTTTAGAGCAAGTTCAACTTTCATGTCTGTTGTCGTTGTATGCTTGAAAGAAGAAAAAGAAAACAATTCGCCAAAGAAGAATCTCATCAGTTCATCATACATGTCTGTGCGTCACGCTATATCTGTGCAACAGCTTTGCTGAGTAGAGTAATATATAAATGCATATAAAGTATAGAGCAAAATTCCCTTTAGTCTGGACAAGAAAAACAGAAAGAGGACAGTCAGAATCAGGATGTGGAAAGTCGTCACTAATGTCCACTGGTCATATCTGACAATGACTAGTTCTAATATATCTGAATAGGAACATTACTTTAGCCTCTTCGGAGCCCAGAGAAAATTCCTTTTACTCTTTCAACAGTACCCTGACACCTGGCATTATGACCACCACTTTCCCTGACAAGTACGTGAAGCAGTTCTAGGGTCACGGTTAGGGAAGAGAAAGCACTTATAGGACAATTCTAAGGATCCTCTCTTATCTCTTATCTTACTTTTAACCCTAATCTGCTGCTAACCCAAATTCAAACACACCGTGGAAGAGTTATACCATTTAGTCATACAACAGCAAGGATTTGTCAATTTTCTAGGTGAGTGGCAGTTTCTAATCAGACACCCACAATTTGAAAAAAAACGATTTTAAAACTACAGGAGCCACAGCTTAATGACAAACCCACAATAGTATGGTTGTTACGGGCCTCTAATATCTGTATGCTGGATTCTGACGTTGCTCAGATGCTGCTAGTGCTTCAGGTGTGGGCTGGTAATGGAAGATATGAGGGTACCTTGGTTACAACAACGCAGCAGCATGGTTGCTTTAGCTCTGTACTCAGCCTTACAGTCGACATCGTTTAGTTGAATTCCGTGTAGCCGCACTTTTACTATAACCATATAAAAAAAGTCTGGCGCAAAAAGGCATCATCGCATAATCGCAAGCTCTTCAATGCGCTTTTACTGATGTGATTGAACGAAACTGAGCATTAGTGGTTTTTTGTTGTGTTTTGCGAGGATCGATTTTGACGAAATTTGGAAGTTGACCTTCACTCGCGAAAAATTACTTTCCGCTAAAAAAATTGGTTCCGTTCAAATTTTTTAAAGGGCTCATTACTAGCAAAAAAAAAAAAATTGTAATGGAGACAGTCACCCTGAAGACAAACGCAAATGTTGTTAATTCTAGCTACCACCCCTTGCTATTTGGACATTATCGATTATAGTATGTTTGTCTATCAATATGTCTAAAGACTGCCTAATGTGCTCTGTTGACAGTCCTGTAATGTCATATTGATATACTCTGGAATTATGCGTTCATACCCACATGAGAAAATCGTCATGCGGGGCTTGCGACACTTAGATCCTCGGGAAGAACCATTCCAGACTTTTCGCGGAAAATAGATCTTCGTGAAAGAAACCACTTCTGCAGTATAAAAAGGCACTAAAATTGACATAGTCGAGAGGCCGCGCTGGAAGAGGGGTGAGGTGCAGAATTATCGGCAAGGAGACTGGGGGTTGAGGGTGTTTTTAGTCTTAGTTGCATATTGGAGAAAAACAAGAACACTCTTCATTCAGATTTCTGTGAGCATTACAGTTCATAAATTTACAGCACAACAGACATAAGCGAGCAGACATAAAGGCAGACAACATCTTTCAGCAGGTTAGCGATTTAAGTTCACTCAAACCAGCATTAGGCAAGAAAGGCACGGAGCACAACCCAGCATGTCTGGCGTCTGATTATATTATCTCTTAGATAATTTGGTTTGGCATTAAAGAACAAAACAAAACCGATTATTTTCCTGATAATAACTGTCTACTTGTCTTCTTCTTACAGGTTACTACTGAGGTGCTAATGATTCCTGCACGCTGCGATTTAGCACATATTATTACTGTTGCTCTCCAGTGACGAACATGTCTAAAACAGTTCTTATTTGTCCTTGGAGACGAAAATTGTTGCCTGACATAGTAATTTGGCAGTTATTGATATAACAGGTCGGGTTTACCTGAAGTTGTCTTTCATACATCTTTCTCTCTGCTGTTTAATATACTAGACTATTTACTGACGAAAATCATTATCGATTTTGGACGACTCACTCTGCTATTTACGAGTATGATACTAGTAATAGTACCTATTCTTAGCAACAGATTGTCAGCTGGGCTTACAACTCAAAATTAGTTAGAGATAAAGCTGCGCTATCAACATATTCTCTCGAATTCCGAGGGAGATGAAATTAATTACAGCTGTGAAATCATTTTGATCATTTTTTTTATATCAAGGAATGAGTGAAAACCTGTTTATCAAATTATGCTTCTTAGCGAGTGCACACTGACGCTGTGCCTTCTCCTACTAAATTCGTTCAAGTTAATGTTACTGGCAAAGTTTCACGGAGATTTTTCGTGCCCAAAATGCCACTTGCCCTTTGCCCTAGTGTTTATCAAAGATTAACATCACATATAATGGCAATGTTAAGTCTATAATAATGTAGCAACAAATCTCCATATCACAACATGCCGTATGCAGCATGGACCCGAGAAGAAAATAAAGAAAATAAAAACGAAAGAAGGCACCTGTTACAGTGGTCTCTTTCACCATTGGCTCTGTTTATTTGTGTCTTGATATATGAACTTCTTTATTAAAGTGGTAACTTGTCTTTGTTCTGCGATTATGGTGCTGATTTCAAGACAAAAGATCGTTGGTTTGATGCCCACCATCGCCATATTGTGTTTTAGAAAGCATTTCATTTACAATCCCTCAGTCCACTTGGCTTCTGGGTCTGGAGCAATGGAAGTTTTTGTCCGGTGTGACTGATCGGAGGAAGTTGACACAGTTATTGAGTGATCTGGTTTGTTATGGTAATGATAATATGAAATCGCGTGAGGAAACATTGCCTGGATACAAGACTTACCTGTGTGTTATTATCTTCATTTTTGTTACACTACAGTAGATTATGATACATCTAATTTGGACTTATCAACAGCAGAATAAGGAACTTGGAGTGATATGTACAACAAACGAACGAATGAAGGAATGTACGAGTGAAGGGAGCGGATTTGCAGTTATGAGAAATTTTGATAAAACCGCCGTTTGTACAGGCATGAAGATGCCAAAAGCACCTGGCATAATAATATGCAATTTTATATAGTACCTATAAAATCAGAAAACTGGCCATGGAGAGGGAGGGGGAGAGGGGTTGGATTTTAATTTCAAAGGCTTAGATAGGTGCAAATACATGTGTAGACTCAGAATAGGTGAAGTTTAGTCACTCAAGTATAAAATTTGTGGTTGTTGCTAGGTGGGTAAGGTTACCCTGTTTACTGAGTAAAAAGACCTAAAATATTAGGTTGTCTGCTTCACTGCCTAAGTTCTCAAAAGCTAACTGGTTCATGTGCATTTTTCTTTGTTTGTGTCAAAATTTGGAAGAAGAGCTAAACAACATGTTTGGAAAGTATTTTGACACGGCACCCCATGATAAGTTAATGAGAGGTGTAAAACCTAATATAGCCAACAGTGAAAAAAACATTGGCATCTTCATACCTACATCATCAAATTATTCTCTTACTTGCTATGGTAGAATAAATTTCGGTTTCATTATTGTTTCTTTTGTTTCCATTTTGTACAAAAATTTGCTCGAGCTATCTTTTGGAAATTGGTGTTGCATGTGGCGTCTAGGAGAGCTGGGATGAGAGAGAGAGAGAGAGAGAGAGAGAGAGAGAGAGAGAGAGAGAGAGAGAGAGAGAAAGAGAACATGTGTATCAGAATGAGAGAGGGAGAGAGAGAGGGAGAGATAAACTCATGCGGCAGATTCTGATGGTGATTAAGTGTGAGGTTGCCGTCACGATCGGGCTGAGGAAGACACGAGTAAAATCAAACCATAATTGCATAATTAAAGGTTCGGGGAGTTTGAAGCGATGTGTCAACATCATCGTTAGGCGCGACTTCAGAGACAGGCGCTTAGCACCTCATTCACACATGCGCAAGAATTTTTAGAAAAAAAAAATGGAAGGAAACAATTACAGGGGCACCTACAAAATATGTAAAGAAATGAGGGGGGAAAATACAAATTATGATTTTTTTAAAAAATGAAAAGCAAACATATGAACTGTAACTAGTGATGTTGATTCTCTCTCGTTCTCTCTTCCTCTCATTTTTTTATTTTCTTAACGTTGATAACTTTGTCACGATAGTAATAATTTGATGAAGCAGGAAATGGGCGAGGTTGGGGGAAATGTAAAGACGGAGAGAGAAAGAAGAAAGAAAGAAAAAAAGCGATAGAGAGAGGGAGAGAGAGTGAGTCTTTATCTTTTCGGTTATAAATGTTTTCCTTTGATTGTCCCTTTCTATATTGTTATAGGTTTATGCACATACAAGTTGCTCCTTGAAAATAACTCTTAATGTAATATGCTACTCAGATAAGTATTAAATAATGTAATCCATATTAACGCATAGGGAGTTTAGAGAATTTTGTGATAAGTTAGTGGGACTGCTGTATTATAGTAGAAAACTCTTATAACCCACCCACCTTATGAACCAAGCATTTGAGGGTTTGTTGGCAGAGGACGGGTATAATTTTTAAAGTGTTTATTTTAAGGAGAAACACAATTGGTACTGCTGTTAACGCTCTGTACATCCTTATAAACGTAGGCTCCCAGACGTAATTAGGATTGTGGAGACAGAGTTTGGATTCATGGTGTAAAGAGATTACAAAAGCGGGCTGACATTGAAGCAGCAAATTCTTAAGCGTCAATCACTGTATTGGCGTCGACCCTGCTTAACTGCAATCTGTTTATTGACAGTGTCCTCTTATTTGAGCCAGATTCAGACAACACAGTCCACTAGAAAGCCCCTGTATATTCAGCTCCTCTTAATCGTAACTTTTATTCATGTTTCGGAGGAGTTGCGATTACACATAGTCAGCTTGTATATCATTGATTTGTAAAGACAACTGCCATCAAAGGATACTAGAATATTCTCGTCACAAGTTAGGGCCTTTTCATTATCTTTTTGTCCTACAGCAGTACGAGCGCGTCATTTCATTGCAGATCTAATTATTAAAATAAGATAGTCTAGGTCTTGTTGACTCTCGTTGTTTTCATCTGAACAGTGGGCTGGTTGGGTCCCTCCCTTACGATGCCACTGGACATGATTTCAGATTAATGTGACGAAACAAATTGTCTTTTTGGTGCAAATTGGCATCTAGTCTAGGGGATATTCTTATTTTCTTGCTGAGGAGTGTAGCGGCAACTCAAACTCTTGAGTTTGATACACATGTGGCCATGCTTTGAGAAATTAGCCAGTCTTTAGTCTATTCTCTTAGGTAAAATTTGAATATTGCTAGTTACAAGGTTATTGCATAAAGACGACGAGTTACACTCAAGCACATTCTTTGTTTTAAGTATAAAATTTCATAGGACGCTTTGTTATTACACATTTAGCACATTTCACGACGTTCATCTGTGTGATCTAACCCAGCTATCACTTTGGGACTCATAAAAGGTTTTGGAGAGATTATTACTACAGTAGATGGTTTTTGATGCAAGTGTTTCTGTTGAGTATATATATCGAAGAAATAGAGAGGATGAAATTTGAAATTTCAAACGCAATATTTTCACTGAGGGTTTTGGTTTTTGTTGTTTTGGAAACTATGAAATGACAAACTACATTCTAAATTAGTACGTTTGTTTTTGAAAATGCTAAAATCGAGATTAGAGTCCATTTACTTTCATTTGCCCACATATAAACGGCAATTGCCGCCAAACCCTGTTTTCAGTCTTTTTTTATTTTTTGCATGATCTGTATGAGACGATTCCGATGAAATTCATTTGTTCTTTGGCAAAAATTGTTGAAAAAACGCGCCACTGTAATGACATCTGAGGGATCGTCTCATTGGAGTCGTACGAGTCAAATGTACTTTTAATCATAGATGTCAAATAATATACTGAACGCCAGAAGAAAGGAACCAACATTTCCGTAATGACCATTCAAAAACAACAGATCAAGAAATGACCACATTTCCAGCATGACAGTGCACGAGCTCACACAACTTGACTATGTCAAGAACTTTTGCAACAAGAGAACTTTTTGCCGCGGCCAACCTTTTTCTAAAAACGTTCACCCAAAGAACACGTCATGTTGGCTAAGAACTCTTTAACCCAGTTGAGGAAATTCTAATTCTGCAGCAGCTGGAACAAGCAATCATTAAAGAATGGATTGGAGTTCCACAACAAACAATAAGCAACCTTACCCGGTCCATGAGACGATGCTGTGCAGCTTAAAATCAAGGCTAGAGGAGCGCATATTCGGTAATGAAATGTTTATTTTAAGGGGGGCTGATAATGAATTGGTAAAGAATCATTCTTTTTAGTCTGTAGTTTGTTTTGCTTTATCAGTTGTTCAGAGGCTTGTCAATTTTTCAAATACAATCAACAATATCCATTTGCTGTCACTCATACAAAAGCAGCGCAGCGAAATATTATACACTACTACTTTCTTTTGGCGTTCAGTATATATCTATTTATTTTGTAATACTGAGCTTAAAGTAGGAAAAAATATCAAATGCGTTAAAAAAAAACAACCAATGAAATTATTGGGATTTAAAGCTTAGGGTGGATAGTGAATATCAAAAACTAGACTACTCTCTGAATGAAAGGAAATCAGTTCATTATTTGTAATAAAATGGTTTGAGACGACCCTTTTAATATTTTATGCGAAGTAGAAGTCATTACTGCTCACGAGAAGACACTGTCGCTGATCACGCTTTGTTGACAGCAGAGTAAAAATCAAAAGTTATGTTGGTCAGCTAGACCGCCGTAATATTTTTCTGCTGCAAATCTGTGTATGTTTAATAAAATTTAATAATTTTTATGTAATTTTCAGTATGAATGATTTTTACTAGGTCGGTATCATCTGAAAACCAGTTTCAAATTTCCAGGCGATTCTGTGAAAAAGATGCAAACTTATCGCTGCTGAAAGAGGGACAGACCTGAATAAAATGCACAACGATAATATTACAGAACATTTGGCAAGTTTCAACATTTTTAAATACAGATTTTGATATGCTTATTACAAAATGCGACTAGCCTGAATCTGAAATCTCCTCTACCGCTGATTTTTCCGATTGGCGCCAGATTTTCTTAAGAAGTCGAAAGTGGCATTTCGCAAGGATATCATTTTGGCGATTCCCGCAGATGGTTTTCTTGTGTGCTACCTTTAAGCGGCGAAAATAATCCGGAGTGACATGAAATTGCAAACTGGTCTCCCTGGTTCCTACTGATTATTGATAGAGAAACATCTTATTAGATTTGCTCACATGACGCCTTCGCGTTGGAGTAACTTCCTCTTTATGGAAGAGATATATTTTTTTACCATTGAAACCATACGCTGCATCGGTAGGTTTAGCACTTTTAGTAAATAATAAAGGTTTACCGACCATCCCAAAAGACGCCTTACTATCATCAGAACCACCAACACCACATCACCACCATCACTACCGCTACCACCACCATCACCACCACCACAGTTGCCGCAGCCACTACCGCCATCCAACACCAGCACCACCAACACCATCCCCAGCACCATCACCATTTCTACTAAATTCCTTGCTGTAGCTGCTACAAGAACAAGAAGAACATTATTACTTCTACTGTCAATAAGTACACGACCTCTGCTCTATGCACTGCTGCTGCTGCTGCTGCTGCTGCAACTGCTATCATATTGCTACAACAGAAACAACAACCACTATGTCTTCTGTCGAAAAAAAGATCATTTTAATTTTGGGAGGGGGGGGGGTTGTGAAAGGTAGATTATTTGTCTTCAACAGAAGTCGCGGTAGTGGCAGTAGCTATTGTTGCTGTAGCAACAGGAGCGGCAGCAGCAGTAGCAGCGACAACATAACAACGACATCAGCAGCAGCAGCAGCAGCAGAAATAGTAGCAGCAGTGCATGCAAAAGTTAAACTATTGGTACCAGTAGTTGTCGTAATTATAGCAGCAGTAGTAATAGATGTGGCAGTGGCAGTAGCAGTAGCAGCTGTAATAGTAGCAGCAGCAATAATAACAGTAGCAGTAGTACCGGTAGTAATAGTAGTAGATGGAGGAATAGTAGCAGCAATTGTAATGCAGTTGGTAGTCACAGTGCTGATGGTGGTCGTGGTCGCATAGGTGATAGTATGAGTGGTATAGTCTCTTTTGTTTAAGTGTGATTTTTGCAGCTACTAATTCGCACTTAAGCTAAACTTTTCTGTAGTGGACATTGGCTCTCTAATCCCCATACGAGGGAGACCACTTTCGCCATAATATAGCTCATACTGATAGAAAAACAAATTATAATCTGGTTTATACTGTTAAAGAAACATACAATAATGTGTTCATACTGATAGAAAAGTATATTGTAATGTGAATCGCACCGATAAAGAACTATACTGGTATATGGTTCGTATAGATACAGAAACGTATAATGTGGTGAACTGCGTTTCGGACATTAGGCTGACTATCCTACATAGAATCTCTCCTCCAGCCTCAAGTCACCCAGCATTCCCACTACTCCACTCCCATTTCCCTCTTCACACCCCTCTGCCCCCAGCTTATACTTCTCCTTGTCCTTAAGTTTTCTCGACTACTTTTTCAGTTTGACAAAAAGTGATCCAGATGGTTTAGTTTAACTCTAACCTAGCAGTGTTTCCCAAGATCGCTGTCTGTGACATTAAAGTCGACAGACCAATTGAGGAATCGGTAACTCAGTACTCACGGATAGTCAGCAAAACAGAGGGAAAATATACCTCCAAACAAATGGCATCTTTATTGATTCTGGACTTATTTCCTACTCGATTCGCGATGTGTTTGGATAATATGAACAATGAAAAACAAACTGTAGATTCATCATGGGTATATAGATAATTGTAGACGTATTTGATGTATCCATTTGCTGAGTAAAGTTAGATAATGAGCAAAGCGGAGAAAAATTGCCCCAAACAGAGATATCCACAATGACTTTGTGATTTTACTCAGTACAGATTTCTTACGCTTGACAGACTAGATGGTGTGTTGAGATAGTACTGTGAGTTAGGCCAGCAGTACTATAACGTTTTCTACAAATTAATATGATGGAAAACCAATCAATCGAGTTTAATCAGCACATTTATTTGTACCTCCGATTTTGCAGTGAGGTGTTGATTGAAAAACATCTAACTGCGTGCAAGAGATCTATACGTTTGGTATAAGNGTATGTATGTGTGTGTGTCTGTGTGTCTGTGTGTGCATGTGCCTGCGTGCGTGCGTGAGTGAGTGAGTGAGTGAGTGCGTGCATGCGTGCGTGCGTGAGAGTGAGCGAGCGAGCGTGCGTGCGTGCCTTTGTGTGTGCGTGCGTGCTCTTTTTGTTGTTTAGCAGCTCACGTAATAATGGTAAAATGAAATAGATACATGCCTACAATTAAACGTGTAATTATTAAATTATATAAGTATGAATAATGTAGATGTCACTGATAAATAAGACATTTTCTACAGCCTGTTCTTGTAAGTTTCTCTTTCAGTTTTTTAGCGGTTATGTATGCGTACCGTCGTCGCGTTTGCATTTTGATTGTTAAGTTTAAGTTAGCAAAGGAAAATTTGTATAATCAGTCTTTTTCGTAATGTTGAAAGTTTAAGTATATAATTAACAAAATGAAGAATTCTAAAAATAAGTTAATTTACTTGGTCCTAAGTTTCAGTTCACTAGAATAGCGATGCTGCTGTTACAGTTACCGCTTCTACAAGCACATCACTAATGTTTTTCAGCTCCCACAACAAGCACAGCTTTCATTTCTGCTACTATTACGGCAAAGACAGAGATATCACTTCTACTATAACAACTAGTGTAGTAGTACCATCCTTTTATAAAGAATAGAAGGTAGTCGCCATATGTAGATGTATACCTCTATTGCTGCCACTTCAACTACTAATATACTTCTAACACTGCTACTATTACTACTCATACTTCAGCAGCTGCAACTACCACTACAAGCAAACTACAGTATAATTAAGCTTAACAGAGGCAATACATCGCATACTATTACTTTTAAATTTTGATGAAATTAACGCTTTTAAATCTCCCAGGAAATTGAGTCATTACCTGTCTGGGTACATCCTTGCATTTTTTCCTTCAGGGATGTGCACACTGTAATTGATGAACCGAATCAGAATGCGAAATCCAGCATAGTCTATATGTTCAAAATATAGTTCCAACCGCATAGCTATGCAGCTACCTTAATATTAGCAGTCGGACTCCCTAACATCCCCACTACAATCAAGATAGTCTAGTGTTATTCCCACAAATTCAACAGCAACAACATTTTCTACTACTGTTAGATCTACATTTTATTAACCTTAAGAATGCTTTACTCTCTTTGGGGATGCAGATTAGCTTTACGCCATAATGGAAAAGGGCTAAGCACGGACTACATTCCAGTCTCGCAACAACCGCCCGGTTAGCATTTAATTTCATTGGTGTTCTTAAATAACCAAAGAAATAATTAAAACACTAGATGAGTTAAAAGTGCATTTTCACTCGATATCATTGAATTTTACGATACAGAATCTGTGAGTATTTAAATAACAGCCTTTTTAAAATTAAGCACCGATAGATACAAGAGATAAACTGGTTAATGTCACAAATTGTAACATCTCAAAACAGATTTTACAATACATTTTACATCATACTTTATCTCACACGAACTGTATTATGTGCTTTATTGGCGCGCAGCGAAGGTAACCGAAAACTGAGCAGACAGTTTTCACACACCAAGAATTGTAAAGTGAAGATTCTTATACACCTCTTACAACCAAACACCGTGAAGTTGTATTTATCGGCTCTATCTAAAATGCCAGTGAAGACAGCAGCAGTTAAGAAGCGATTTTCTTCAAATCCAAATCCATTAAAGTAAATCTTCGAACTGTAGGAGGAAATGAATTATGTCGGTATCTTACATGAGTTAAGTACGCCATAGCTGTTAATGAAAGCAGCTCCAGAAACACAGAGCAACCCAGGACACAGGACTCCCCAACTAGAATATCACTGAGCATTATGCTTCCACTGGGTTCGAAACAACGTCTAGCTTGAATTTCAGGGATGGGTCCCGACTCGTTTTTCTGATTTGTCGAGGACCTTTACTGCAACCCATGACGTATATTGTTGGTCTTTATATACGTGTCGAGCCAACCAGAGGCGGCGATGCATCGATATTCCAAGAGGTGTTCCTGGGCAGTTTTTTTTTAATTTAAGAAAACTTTTGCGTAAAGGTATAAATAGTCAGGATCGGATGCAGTGGGAAAGGAATGAAAATTAATTCTAGGATTAGATCCAAACAATGTGGTTAGTACTAGAAGAATTTGGCGCAAACGCAGATAATTTTTGTCACATTCTGACACCGGTCCATTTCCTTGTACCATAATGCCATTGAAATTGGGAACAATGACTCCTTTGTTTGTATGTGTGTGGGTCAGGGAAGAGGGAGAAGACCGATTCCAGCCTCCATTTGCAGCGGCTGTCAAAGCCAAATATCTCTGTCTTAAAGTATAATATGAAGTTTTTGATGCTGAGATTATTAGCGTTTGCCACGCACCTCCCACACCCCAAACCTGATTTCTCTCTCTTTTTGAGTTTTTCATCACCCTGCATAGAATTGTGCGTATTTTTCTAAAAACAAGAATCTGACAAGGTATTTAAACTTACCCTGGTGACCAACTGATTATTAAGAACTTTCTGTAAGGAATCGCTGAGTGAAGATATACGTCGTTGCTATGACGGTCGGTGACCATGGGCTTGACTTCTCTGTGGGGTCTACATAAACAGGCTGATGACTGGTGGTTCAGCCTTCGCTCCTGCCTGCCATTAACCAGGAGGCCTGGGGTCTCTCCTCCCTAATATCGCATATTTGCGGTTTTCCTGTTTTGTGGGATAGTTGGTTTGGGACCTGCTAACGCTGGTGAATTTTGGTTGGGAAGCGAAGCAGCTTTTTGGTAAATGACGATTTGTATTTCTTTCAATGATATTGATATTTTTTTCCCTCTTATGTACCGTTTCTCGTGGTAAATACTTTCTATGCCATATGATGGATGCTTTACGAGATCTTAAAAAAAACAACAAGTGAAAACGCGAATTGTGTCATATAATTGGTGTTACAGTACTTGCCTTTCATGCATCCGCCAAACCGTAAAACCGACGACGGATTTTGGATCAATTATTGTAAAGCTGTTGAAAAAAAAATCTTCACTCTCTCTCTCTCTCTCTCTCTCTCTCTCTCTCTCTCTCATTCACACACACACACACACACACACACACACACACACACACACACACACACACACACACACACGAAATTACCGAAGCCAGAGATATTTTTTTCTCCGTAGACCATGACACTGAGTATCAGTTAAGTTCCGTACTAGCTATATTAAAATCCAACACCCCCCCCCCCCCCCCCCNCTCCAGAAAAAAAAAAGCTTCGAGTTTTATGTGCGGCTTATCGTCGTTATTGCTGCTCGAACGACTTAAAATTTGGCGTAATAATATTATTTTCCTTGTGTACTGAATACATTCCATCTGTGGGTTTCCTGTCCACTGGTGACATGAAAGCAGTGTTTAAAGTTTGGTTTGAAGCGGTAATTGCATTTTTCGTCAAGGTATCTTTTATTCGACAATTTCTAATGACTCATAGACCATTGGTCAGCAGCGTCAGGACGTGCCATTGTGAAAGTAGCGCGTTTGTGTGGATTTTTTTTCTAACATGCATCTGTGTAGTCTAGCAGGGAACAAAAAGAAATGGTACCCTAGAATAACTGCCTGACACACACAATAGTCACGTAACTTTGGCATAGGTCGCAACTCTTCAGTTTTTCCAGATTTTGAAACCGGTTTTGATGATAGAGTTGTTATTTTTGTTTGTATAAGCTCGGAAACAGAAGGACGCAAAAATTATATTATTATTAGGAATTAAATTATTCATACGTCAGCATGACTGACGCTTTTCAACCATTTTCTTACTCTGAGTGCCAGATAGAGACCAACCAATGCAATTTTCATTTCGTTTCTATAATGCAGTTAGTGAAGACGGACTGTCAGTTTTGCAGGTTGATTTCGCTGCTCTTAGTTTTCTCCACAGCTGCTGCAGTTGGGTAATCGTTGATGAAAGTAATCTTGGTAGTATTACAGTAATGAATCAGATCGCACTGAAGGTGCTTGACCTGATCTCAAATCATATCTATATAATTGCTATAACTGAGATTATTTCAATTTGATGTAATTTACACGTGAGAAATGACATCTATGAGAGTAGGTTTGTCATTTATCATCCAGCAATCAGTCTTACAGTCTTCTCTTTTGTTTTCCCGCCTTACTGATTGTTTAGACAACTTTTAGGACATTTCTAAACTCCCTAAAAATTGCATATTTACTACATTACAAAATGCACTATTTCTAGCTCTCTGCTAGTAGTCTGCTACTTACCACTTCCCTACATCAATGCACTTGTGTCTTAGATGAAATGAAATTGCAGGACCAGTTGAAGTACAGTAGCAATAGCAACAACAACAACAACAACAACAACAACAACAATAGAAGCAGCAACATCAGCAGCAATAGCAACAGTGGAAGCAAAATGGAGGCAGCAGAATAATATACCATCATGCAGTATACCTTGTAATCGCAGCAAACCATACTGACAGCATGTTGCATAATCTTAGGAGGTCCGCGAGCGCGATGACATGAAAATTGGGTTCTTTTTACCAGTACAGAGCCATTGCTTGTGTGCAAACAGGTTGACCGGAAGTGAGAATGACTAATCTCCTTCGCTGCTAGTGTCTGCCATGACCAGAACTTAAATACATTGTGACTCTCCTTCATCCTTCTGGTCCAAATGCTTAATCCGATGCAGCCGCCTCTAGTTTCCCTTTCATTGCAAATTCTTTTAAAGACAAAAAATCGCAAATAAACAAACAAACACTTTCTGCTACAACAGCAACAACAGGAAAAACAAAATCAACAATAACAAAAACAAACGAACAAGTAAACATACAAAAACAGTTGTGTGCAATAGCACGCTCTGATTAATCGTATATTATTGAATATCATGAAAATGTATCACAAGACTATGTCTTGTATAGGTCTTGTATAGCAAAACGCTATGCAAATTAAAATGATGGCGTCGGAATTGACCTAATTCTTTGTTCGGGGAAGGGAGGGGTGAGGAGAGCTGAGCTATCATCAGTAAGAATATGGTGGTATTTCAACCGAGCATCTTATACTTTTGAAATCCCGCTTTCCCCACCATGGCATGGCAAACCACTGAGAAAACTTCGCAGCGTTAACAGTTGTTTTTGCCGATAGAAGTTCCAGCCGGGTTAGTTCTCAATGAGATGCTGGCCGTCGTGGTGAGAAGATGTCTGATGGTAGAAGGTTTTCTTCTTGTGGTGAGAGGCCTTCATGTCTTGATGATGGAGCAAGCAATGAAACATTTTTCATTTTAAAAAAAAACCATTTTCTGGTTGGTTGGTTTGGCGACGGTGCCAAATTTCTTGTGGTTGAGGCTCTCGTGTGAGATAACTCGTGATTGCACAAATTTTATTTAGCTGAGCATGAGCAAAACATTTAGGGGTGAAAACGTGTGTGTGTGTGTGTGTGTGTGTGTGTGTGTGTGTGTGTGTGAGAGAGAGAGAGATAGAGAGTATGTGTGTGCGTGCGTGTGTGTGTGTGTGTGTGTGTGTGTGTGTGTGTGTGTGTGTGTGTGTGTATTTATTTAAAACAACTACCGGTATATAATAATATGACACTACCGCATAAACTACCGCATCCGTCTCGCCAACCATGCCCCAATCCAGCCCTTTCTTTCTCTACCATCCACCACTACCACATCCATCGATCGATCCATCCATCCATCCATCCATTTATCCATCCATCCTTGCGTTCTTCCGTCCATCTGTCGACTTTGAGATACAAAATGAAAGAGTAAGCGAAGTTGGACGTTTTCTGATTCCGCATCGAATTGTGAATGAATTATTAGGGTGGTATTTTTTTGTTGCTTTTTTTTCTTTTGGAAGTGTTTGTNGGGGGGGGGGGGAGTACGCCTTGGACAGGGGCGTATCCATTCACCTACCTCTGTTTTTCACAGTGTCACTACAAACCCGCCCAGAGACGTGGCTGAATTGAGGAGAAGGAATAATTTATCATGATCACATCCTTCAACAGTACTTTTCACAGCTTATACTGCGGACTAATGTTATTAGTAGTACTATTATTAGCCAAAGTATTATTAGGTTTAAAAAAAATACAAAACAGTTAATGAAATCATTGTCCACTTTTTCTCTGTTTAAACGACACGACTCTGTGAAATGGGAAATGTCAAATCGTAGTTTACCCCTGGAACCGCCGAAGTCGTTTAGTTCAGTTGTCGTGTTATGCCATTGGAAGCGCCTCTGCACCCTTCGCTTGATCATCTTAAACCAGGACCATTCACAACAAAGCAAAAGAAGGAGCGGTTTTAGCCGCAGAGTGCTGTTTTGCTCTCCCAGCGGGTTCTCAAGTTAGGGACCACAAACGGGGGAAATATTGGTGTGCAGTCAGTTGGGGAGATTGATACTAAGAGTCAGACTTTGCAGGATTATAATTATATTGAAATATTGGCATGCACGTTAAAACGGGCAGAAAGGAACCATTTTTATTTTAATTATATGATACTGGAAGTGACATGGACTTGAACCGTGGAGTTACATATCGAAAATAAACGCATAATCAGTCGGAACTATTCTGTTATCAGTATTTTTTTATCACAGAAGAATGCATAGTAATCAAGATGTATTATTGTACCCGGAGTTGAAGTTGTTAAATACGGCGATTGGGTTTAGAAATAGTCTAGCTGCTCTGAGGCTAGCATAAAGAGAAAGTTGTTATATCATGATTTCTGACAAACTGTAATTATTCAAGAAAGGGATCGTCAGCCAGGCATAAGAAAAAGTCAAATCACGGCAAACTACTGCTGTGGTCGAATTTAGAGCTGCCTTCATTTCAAATAAATAGCATGGCACTTCTTGTGAAAAGGATCTGTTTTGAATGAGGTAAGGGGAACGAGTTCAAAAGACATTTGTAAATCAGCAAAGTGAAAACTGTCATGGGTCATTTCCCATAAATTTGATTTATATCTTGCATGAAGGACAATGGAATTTCAGTGGTGGGAAAAATTTCATATTTTGCCCATATCTATTTATATTGAGGCAAGAGGACAGTAGAAGATTTAATACATGAGATGAGAAGCTAGGTGAAAGTTACTGATAAACGAGAGGCCTCCGTTAGAGAATTTGAGAATCAGTCCGGAATTTTGAATGCGCAGTTCTTTGTTGAGTGTGAAGTAAATGCGAGTATACGGCGTACATCAAGTATTTTATCGTTTGTATCTTCTCATTCGTTCTGTTTCTACCGCTTATCAGGCTTCTGACATGGCCAGATAACTACACAAAGCAGATCAGATGTCTACCTACTGATGACGTGGCATACATGATTTTGAATTATCGCATGTCTTCAACAATGTAAGAAATGAATGCGAAATTCGATAATTCACCAATATGGTCCAGTGACCTGTGTTGTACTTTGACAAGAGACCTTTTGTAAAGGTTCGGTAAAAAGGACTTGCAGAAAAAAACAGTTAACTTTAACTAGAACCTCTAAGGTGGGTTTGTTTAGTGCTGGGTGTGTTGCGCTCGTTCTTGCCACTTTATATATGGACACACCTGTACTGCCATTGTTTAGCGTCTGCTGCTGGAGATAATAATGAACATCTTTTAGAACCGAAATCCTGCACATGGGTTGAGAATGTAGCACTGATGGACTCAGCGTTGTCCTCTCAAAAAGGCGATGCATCTGACTTCCGTTTACATCTTGTTTCAATGTAATTTCCTTGTAGTAAATGACACTTGACATGTTGATGTACTGCCTTTGTTCATGACCCAATGTTCAAGGAGTTAATCTTGTTCTCATAAGGTGAATTATGGTGCCCGCTGTGCCATCAGAAATAGAAGAATGCAGATGCCCGCACACGGCACTCTATCCTTTCGCTAGTCAGCGTGGGTAAATTCCGGGGCGTGTTTACGACATTTGCAGGTTCGATCTCTGGCTCTAACCATCAGCACAGGTCCTTGGGAGAGTCCCATGATAATGACTTTAAGTAATACATGAACGTAAGTCGTGACTTCGAGCATACTTAGGCTGCCTGACACTGGCACAGCGTACATCTGATTGAATTATTTCCTTTTATGCCTTATAGTGCAGGACGCTCCCGTCTAGAGCTTGGTAGAGCGTCAGGGGCAGATTAGAAGTGAGAAAGCACACAAGAGAGAGTTCCTACACAATTACAACGATTAGGGACTGTCTCCAGTTTGCAGTTTCCTCCATAATTCTACCCCTAGCTATGCTCAAAATTCTAATCCAAGCTGTAAGCGGGAGTGACCTGATACAAAGCTTAGCTAATTGGCCGGAAATCTGGGGTCAACAAGAGTGCTGTGCTGTGCCGTGTGCAATAGCGCAGCCTTCTGTTAGTAGAAATATGACGTCACTCTGCCTGCCTCTTCATGTCGGAAGACGAACAGTAGGAAGACGATAACCAGCCACAGTCCTTTGCACATGTTTAACGCGATCTAATGTACTCATTCCATACGGAGGTAGCATTATCTGGCTTTTACTGTTTTGTGTATCTATTTATCAGGTATCCCAATTGCTGGGATTCTGAACTTTTTATATTAGTACATTAATTGGTGTTTTTTTGTTTTTGTTTTGTAACGTTACTTGTTTGAAGATCGATGAAGATGGCTCAACAACATTCAAACGCTGCGCACAATTTACATTTAGGAAATGCTGGATGTTTGCAGATGATGGCCTGTTAAGGGTTTCATGTCGTTAATTTACACTTAATGTAATCGCCTGTGATTTTTAAATACGATAAATAGGAATTCTTTATATGTTGAGAAAGCGAAATTTTGCTGCTAGGTCAAAAGCGCAATAGAAGGAAAGTCAGTTCCCTGTTTAATACATCATTAATAGAACCAGATACTCTCAGAAGGCTTCTAAGACAATGCTTTGATCTTGCGCTTCTGTACTGTAGCCATTTACAAATATAACAGGGCTCTGTCGTCAAGGCCTAAAAACTACAATAATGCAGTGTTTCAGAAAACACTTTCTGTAGCGGAGCGATTCTGTGCTGTAGAAAATCGTCAGCCATTAATTAGTAAACCACTGTATAAGTGTAAACTCATGAGTAGAAAAGCTGTTGCCCTTAAATACGAGCAATGTAGTTGGGCGACTGGAACACTTTAAGTGTAGTGCAAAAAGGGTTCCTGTGTTATTCTTTGAAGAGTCCTGAACGAAATTTAAGCCGCATATTCTTATAAGCTTTTGCATGTGTTGTTATAGTCCAGGCATAGTTTGATAATAAACTATACGAAAACTTTGTGAGTTACTTATCGTAATTAACAGGTTAAAGTCCGCTGATACAAGCGCGGAAGAAAGATTTATTGTGGTGAATACTGAGCTGTGGATGAAATTTTAGGAAGACCTTTCCCCCTCATTTTAATCGCTTTCTTTCCTGCCTTTCTTCTCTTCCACTTCCTCGTCTTCCACCCTTGTCCTCTTTCTCTGCGTCCGCGTTTTTCTCCCGTCACCATCACTGTGTCTTCCTTATCCTCCATATTGCCATCCTCTAACCCTTCTTCCCCATTGTGTTCTTCCTTCACTTCCTGATCTTCGTTTTCACGCTCGGTTCCTTTCTTATTTCTTTTTCTCTTTCTCTTTTTGACCTTCTCGTCCACTTTCTCCTTCTTTGACCTCCCCCAACCATTCTATAAAGGTGCCAACAAGAAGTAATAATGAAGCATTCATTGTTTAACTGACTGAAGTCCTTTGTTAGACTGATAAAAGTAGATAATTATGATACGCTAAGTCAGTGATTAATGATTACAAAACAGCTTTCATGTTGAAAACTATGCTTGTTCTGTCATTTAAGTTTAACACTGATGATTTAGTATAACTTCAGTTATCCTTGGTGTTGCACTAAACTGAATACTGTCAGCAACAAGACCCATGTAATTATCATTTTCATAATGTATGGTAATGATCATCATATGCTTTTAATGAAGAGAAATTCTTATGAGTATAACGTTTACTGGGTTTCCAGACATCCTAAGCGAGATTTTATTGTTATGACGGCAAACCCGGGACGCAAACACGAAAGAAAAGTAATAGCGTTACTTTCTATTGATGTTCATAATACTGTAGTCAGTACTGTATAAACGAGATTTATAAGACCACGCTTAAAGGGCCAGCTTCGCGTAACAGATCTGTGTATGTCAGTTATATCACTAATCGGAAATACTGTTATGTTTTTTCTTGTTATTTAACTCAGTTTAGTAAAAGAGTTTATAAGACTTCACTTAAGAGTTCAGTTTCCCGTGCCCATACACGAGGTTACCATGAAACATGTCACTCAAAGACAATGAATCAAAGTGTTTCTCTCTTCAGTCTCTTGGATGGGACCGAAGCATAACGTTAATTTTTTAAATTATATTTTGGTAGTTTAGTACAAGCAAAAGGCGTTGTGCTTAGTTTCAGAGGCCAGATATCTTAGTGTATAGTTAAGTAAAAAAATATGCAAGCCTGTAATTTAGAGATATATTAGGGGTGGCGTCAGCTGTGCCCAGTCGCGACGATGCTTCACGAGCAATGAAAATTGATATCAATTATTGTGTAGTTTGTACTATAGGATTTGATGGTATCAGCAAGAAATTCAAAGCCTCCCGCGCACCTGCCCTCATGCGTGTTGTTGTTGTTGTTGTTGCTGTTGTTGTTGTTGTTGCTATTATTATTGTTGTTGTTGTTGTTGTTATTATTATTGTTATTGTTGTTGTTGTTGTTGCTGCTGCTGTTGTTGTAGTTGTTGTTCTTTATTGTTGTTGTTGTTGTTATTCTTGTTGTTGTTGTTGTTATTGGTGGTGGTGATGGTGGTGGCGATGGTGGCCCAGTGTGACTCGGGACCATTTAGCAATGCCTATTTTGAAAACAGCTTCATCTCAGTGTTCTATAGGTGGTTTCCAGACACTGCTGGTAAGAACTTGTGCCCTGTCGTTGTCTGTACTTGTGACGCTTTGTTCTGTCACTGGCACCCAGTGGTTGGTATCATGCCAGTCTGGCATCCCACATTACACCATCTTAGTCTACCCAGGTCGGCAAACTAAACCTCTTTGGAACAGAGGCACTAGTTATCCTCTTCGGCTGAACAGTACTGAATCAATACTGAACTATTTACAATATGCCCCTTTCCTAGATAATCTTAGTCTGTGAAAATGCCATGTGTATCGTTTTATTATTTTCTATTCTGTCATCCCTGGACGACTGGCCACCTCGAGTCTCGACCGCGGACCCAGGCTTCCTCCGAACACCATCTCTTGGGAGTCCGCGCGCTCGCTGTCCCCACCTGCTGGTTTATGACGGAAATCCACCCTTAAGCCTTTGGCTTTTGAGAGAAAAATCCATTAAACAGTATTGTCTGAAAACATTTCGCGTGCCACGTCTTCAGGTCGTGTTCAGTTGTGATACTTTGAAAACACTGACGTCTAAACAAGGCGCGCATTTATCACATAATGAAACTGTTCTTGTTCTATTCGTAATCGTTGGTATTGGGGGCTTTGTTGTTATCGTGGAAAGGAGATTGGGCTATACTTCCATCAGTTTTTGACAAACGAAGTTTCAGAAATAGTCCACAGGCAAGAATTATTATTTGGCAACTGTGATTTGAAAATGTCACGACTACGCCTTCAGACTACCTGTCAGTTCTTTCCCCTGAGTATACACCTTGTCAAAGCCGCTGTTTTACCCCTTTCTGCACCCCACTTCACTCTGTTCCCACCATACACTCTTTAATATTATAATACGTAATCTCCGTCAACTGAGATCTGACCCCGGGTGGAAAGTGCATTCCAGGTCACAGAATGCGTGCGGTGCGCCGCAAGCCACTGAACGCGCCAACGGGGACGCGAACCATTAGGCTAAGTTATCTGTCAGGATGACCACATAATTGGCATTCTAACCTACATAACTGACCAACTGACCGGTGGATACCGTGCCGCCAGCGTTGGCTGACGTTCCTCTGTGAATGAATCACCAGCGTTTTGTTGTTTTTTTTTCATGTGGTGGATCATGTTTCTTATCTCATCCGTATCCGTTACATTGCGTGACCCATCCGGTAGGGGCGATACAGACAGGGCCGGGAGCGGACGGCTCTCTGGTCATTTGTATGTCTCGACATCTCGCTCGTTCATTCATTCACTAAAAGTATGTTGCATTCAAAGCTTTCTATGGAACGTGTCCCATCGGTCGCCATAAAAGTTACACAAAGAGGGCCTGGCAAGTGCCATTAATGTTGTTTTTCCCCTCCGGAATAAGCTACAAATGCGGATTGTTAAATAAGTAAGAAGCAAACCGAAGAGCCAAAGAGTAACTTTAATTTCATTGTAATTGATAGGACATGATATGTCGAACAACCCATCATTTATTCTGGACGGCGATGCTGGAAGGACTGCTGATAGCTTCCACGCACAACTATACTACCATCTCCAACACCAACTGTATTATTAAATCGCCTCCTCTCTTCCCCCCCCCCCCCCCCCCCNCCCCCCCTCCACACACACACACACACTCACACACCTGCACACACACGTGTGCGCGCGCATACAAAACTGTTTTATTGTAAATTTTCTTCTGCCTTCTGTCTTGCAGTCACCAAAGTGGGCAAACAACAAAATGTTGACATTTCATGGGCTGTTGCCAAACAATAACTAATCATAAATTCCTGTCAAGCCTAGACTTAAACCTGAGTAATTCTTCCTGCGGTTCATGGCGTCAGCCAACCAGTAACTCGTTGATCCATTCGTTAACTGAGTTGCGATGTGCTGAGGTTTGATGTGGTCACCGATCCGTATTATCCTGATCACCCACACCAGTCACACTCATTAACATCGTGACCTGACTGATATTGTTCTAGAAAACCAGCAATCCCACAACATAACGGTTGACTTCACTGACCACAATAATAGGTTTTATTTTTAATTCTTTTGCACTTGGTGACACATTTCAGGCACCGCCGTGTTAACAAGAAAGGATCGGGAAATCCGAATCCAGTTTTGTACTCTGGTGACCCCGATTAGGATACCCTAATTAGCATGGCATGTTTATCATTGGCTCGGTGAATAGCCGCTGCACAGAGTTTAGAATTAGTATCGGTTTGTAAAAAGTGTACTTCATCACTTTGTAAAGGGTCACAGCATCTGGATGTGTAATAATTTATGAGTTTCGCATGTAATGCTTTTCGAATTTCAACTCCTACTACTACTTTTCGTCCCATTAGGATCACCGTCAATTGCAGCTGGAATTATATATCTAACTTGCAGTCGTTCTGTCTTACTGGGCAATGAACTACAGGTGGCATATCAACCTGATTTATGAACAGTTTTTGTCCGTCCAACATATTTACAAAAGGAAGTGGTTTATACAGGTCTCAGAATCACTATGAAGTCCATTTTCACAATTACGTTTTCTTTGTTAGTTAGTAGTTAATGCAGATACATTGCTCAGTTAGTGCACACAAATTGCACGTGCAAGGCATCTTGCCTTGTAATTAACAATGTAAGCTCTGGATATCGCAATCAAATATTCTTTTTCATTCACTGAATATTATAATTACTGTATATAACATAACCAAAATATAGCCAATCTGTCACAGGTAAAACTTTCCCAGCAGAGCCCTTCCTCCCCCCCCCCCCCCCCCCNCCCCCCCCACCAAAGCCCCCACAGAAAGCCAGATTTGGTTAGTAAGTAATCAGCCTCTTGTCCAATTGTCTACGGATTCTTTGGTATGTCATCATCTTGTCATCCACCTAGGTAATCTGTTTTATCTACTCAGGGATAAGTACATCGCATGTTTATGTCCATTCACTCATAGAAAACCTTTCAAGTCCTTATTTCAAGCATATTTATGAAAGATAATGGTAAAGAGAAATTGCTGGAGCAGTGTTTTCTCCCGGGCATATAAGTTGGGACACATTCCTCCCATGTCATAAATGAATGAGAGAGGGTGGGGAATGGAAAGGGGAAGGGATTCTACATTCTGGGAGGGATTTTTTTTTTAATGTAATGCAAACTTTGGAGTGCAGGAAAGAAAGGGAGATCTACGCGCGTTCAATGTAATTTTAGGAGCGGGGGTGNGCGCGGTCTGATGAAAATACTGCTGAAAGTGAATCATGGTGTATCTAGCAAAGCCCCAAGCTTACACCATAATCTTGGCTTAAGGGACGATGTCATAAGCTTACCCTGGCAACTTCCATTTTGACTCATCATAGGGTTATGGGTTGAAAATATTTCTTGATTCTGTTTTGTGCTTCTTTACATTATCATGTTTACGACAGTGAGCAAGAATTGAGAGAGAGAGAGAGAGAGAGAGAGAAAGAAAGAAAGAAAGAATTGACACTCCAACGGTTAATCATCATAGGTTGTTCAGAGAGAAAGAACGAATCACAGAGATGGTTTAGACAAGGAACAGGAGTGGTGCGGTAAGCCGACCAACGTTCAGGAGTTATCAACATCAGCGGTTCCCAAATTGAGGCGCAGTTTCTTTCTGTTTTTGTTTTTTCAAAGATCTCTGTATTTCACCTGTTTGAGACTTCCTTCCTCTCCATCGTTGTACCTTGGTATATTACATTACAGTGATAACTGAACATGTGATGACGCGTAAGCTGGGCGGGGTTTTCACAGTTTACTGTCATATCATTACATAGACCAGTACAGAGATTCTAAAACTATCTACATTGTCATACTTACCACATTCATTTGGCAGCAAGTCGCATGCCTGTCTTCTTATCCTCAAGTGATCCTTTAATACTGCTGATAAAACCATAGGAACTATAACATCAGAGGTCATTCAAATAAAAAAACAAAGCAGCAAAACAACAGCAACAGCGGTGTGAAAACAGTACTGACTTTCTTTTACTGGGTGCATTTGTTGTTCCCTCATTTACCTCCATTTCATTCATTCATTCATTCATTCATTCATTCATTCATTCATTCATTCATTCATTCATTCTGTCTGTCTCTCTCTCTCTATCTCTCTCTCTCTGTCTCTGTCTGTCTGTCTCTCTCTCTCTCTCTCTCTCTCTCTCTCTTTTTTTTTCTTTCTCTCGACTCCCTCAATCCTCCTTGTTGCGCCCTCTTCAAGATGCTTTGAAAGCAATGCTCCCAGGTTCTCAACGCTGACGACTGAAGTGCCCAAACTCATCACAGACTTTGGTGACAGACAGCAAGAACGGTGAAGCTCCATAGCAATGAAAACGCCGTTGTAATCAGCACTGTTGCAGCACTGATATAGCTCGAGTTGAGAGGAGAGGGATGCTCTTCTGCTCTACTCCCAAAACAAAAAAAAAAGAACATAATCAGTAATGACTAGTCTAATATACAAAGTAAACCACAAAGTAGGTACACATCTTCATAAGACAGTTAACATCATGACAGTGACAGTCACTGCAAGAATCTGAATAACTGGTGCGAATAGATCTGGAACATTATTAATCTGTTCCCTGGAACAGGTCTTAATAGGGAACAATCCATGAAGACTGGCTACCATAGACAGATTTCCCGCCAAAAGGCCGGGATCGCCATAGGACAAAGATTGAACAAATTGTTTTTAAGCTCTGCTGTAGCGATTTCTGCACTAAACATAGCCTCTTAATGTGATGAAAATAGTACAAGAGGACTCCGTTGGTTATTCTGCTTGTTTACCTATTTTCTAACACTAAATTCCGCTTGGAACTCAAAAAATGAATGTCCAACAGCACAGTCCAGTCTTAATCTAATTAAGCTCACAAAGTCATTCTGTGTAATAGATTAACGGGCATGGAGTTATGAAAGAATATAAAATTGTTAAAGCCTGTAAAAGAAAGGCATCCGCTCTTAGGATTTTTGATTAATGTACTGTTGACATCAAATTTTAATGTCTAGATTGGTTCATAGGTTAGACTATATTAGCTAGTATCAAAGATTACCATCGAATTTCTAACACACGGACCCTGTAGATTCAATGATTAAAGCTATATGAGAATATTAATTTGATCAAGCAGAGCAAAACCTAATCTTTCATTCTAATATAAGCC
The DNA here is from genome assembly GCA_033807755.1 of Ellobium chinense. Classification (NCBI taxonomy): domain Eukaryota; kingdom Metazoa; phylum Mollusca; class Gastropoda; order Ellobiida; family Ellobiidae; genus Ellobium; species Ellobium chinense. The sequence continues at coordinate 1,477,079 of JAWQUT010000058.1, forward strand.
GTGGAAAAGAGACAGCGACACACAAAGTTCTGTTGCGAACAGCAAAGTAAATGAAGCTTTAAGAAATAGTAAGTACGATAACCCGGGATTGTGATGCACGGCGTAGGATGCCTCTGCATACAGATTTCGCGTCAAAAAAATATCCGACAACAGGGTCGCGTTGTCCCACGGGCACTGAAGCTCAAAACTCGTGACGTCACGCATTTCGTTTATATTCGTTCCCTATTTAGTTACATGTAGCCTATAGTTGTGGTCTGAGTTTGAAATACCGGTAAATAAACTCGTTAGACTTGTATTTAGGACTTAGTTTGTACTGTCAGATAATTTTTTTAAACGGTGTAATAGTATCACAACGGTTCGTGATTGAGACGGAGAAGAAAGGAAGCCAACCGTTTTATGTACTTTAGTACGCCTTTAATAATTTGCCATTTACTAACATTATTATGAGCGTCACATCGTAGTGACAATCAGCAGTACAGTATCATACATGTGCGAGCAAGAGAATTCATATATTGGATATTCGCCTACCAGCAGAACAAACCTGAAACCATGGCCTTCAACTAAGGGGCTGGACTGGTACTAACTTTGATCTTCATGATTGGTTGTATTTCTTCCGGCCCCTCTTCCCACGCACTTTCATCTTTATAGGTACACCACTGCATTACACTATTGTAGGCCTAGTTTCGTAAGGGGGTAAGACGGTATTTCGTAGAGAGTTAAACATACAGTTTGAGAATCCTTGTCCTCCC
>JAWQUT010000058.1:1477850-1488004 GCA_033807755.1 Ellobium chinense
ATTCCCTCAAGACGACAGGAAGATTATGTTAGAGGTAAGAGCTAAGGTACGTAATTCATACCACAGCGATGACAAAGCATCAGAAATAACCCTACCCCCTCCCCTTTCCGTTAAATCAACTTGTTTGTTACAAGAGGCCGACCCAGCCATTGCGGATGCCGTAATACAGTATTGTTAGGAACATGACTAGAGCAGAGTAAAGGGCAAGGATGTCGATCACTGACCACAAAAAGAAAAAACGGGAAGGAGAGAGGGTAAGGGAGATAGAGTAAACTGAAGTTCAGGGTTATGGTAGTATGACTGATCATTTTTTACCGGGAAGGGAATAAACAGGAGGGTGAAGTTCAGGAAGAAGAAGCTGTACAATACCTAATTGTGCTGATTCTTTAATATCGGTATCGTCATTTGTCCCTAACTGTTGTCTTTACGAATTTTAGTAGACGATGACTGCAAAATAAATGATCAGGCATATCTTCTTCTGGATATTATACACAGTTGGAAAGTCGTTTATCCCGCTTAAGACTTACGAATCAATCTTTAGTTAACGATACCTGCAGTCTGCTTTCTATGTTACGCATTCATAAACTTCACACATGCAGATGCTGTTAACTGAGTTATTGTCACTAATAGTGCTCTCCTTTGCGCAGACTGGCCGGGACACTCGCTGACTGGTGGCAAATCTGTATTGTACTTTGGATTTGGGCTGCTACAGCTTAGGAGCCTTCGACTTCGACATTCCTCTTCCATGTCATGCACCTGCCATACGGATTTCCGGGCAACAAAGTCTAGTTGGATGGGGAATTGCGTCCATTATGAAAATGATTTATTCCTATTGCGTTCAGTGCAGGAGACAAATTGTAAAAAGTCCCATCAGCTGTTTAATAAAAACGTTCCTCTAACCACAGGAATATTCCGAGATGGCCAAGGCTGGTCCGCAGGTCTGATGTCATCACTGTTCTGAGATTATATACTGTTTAACGTGGAGGAGTTTAGAATTCAAAAATTCATTCTCACCCCCCCCCNCCCCCCCCCCCCCCCCCCCCCAAAAAAAAATAAACCCAACAAAACGGTCCAGTTTGCTTGGCTTCATGGACGGCATGTCACACCTTTACCCCTTCCCTGTCCTCAGATCATTCGCCTTAAGCGCTTTGTCCTCTATAAAATCATAAAATTTCTCCTTTTGTTTGAAGACCAAAGCCCTCGCTCCTGTCCCGAGTATGGAGGGAAGAGTCTTTAGGTGCTGTTTCATTAGGGAGCTACTGTTCCTGAGGTGTTATGTTTTCTTACATAAAGCGCTCTTCTTCCCAATGCAAAATTTTCCAACAGAGTGACTTTATTGTTTTGTTTACTTCCTAAAGCCATCCCATTCTCTCAAGAACTTTGTGTATGCATGCTAAATGAAAGTTATGCAAATAGTAAGCAGCCTTTGATTACGAGAATTTGTTTAGCAAATGCAGTATCGTATTACCATAAATATTTACTTTCATCTGTAAAATATACTCAAGATATGCCTATAAACTATGACTCACATGGTATTTAGTCTGTGCACTCGGCTTACATGCGCAGCAGATAATTTTTCTTTCATTTTTCTTTACTTCTTGTATCCACTCATCCTTTCTCTCACCTTCTTCTTGTTTTCTCCTCTCTCCTCCACGCTAATCAACCCTGGTGTACCATCCCTTGTAAGCAGTGTCTGGTGAGAAGCACAATTTGCTCAGTAGTGATATATTTTGCTTTTATTATCTGGTTAGTATACACTCCCGTCTTACCCATTTATTTTGTTCCTTCATTCGTTCATCTTCATTTTCCTTCCTCCATTCCTTGATTCCTCCCGTCTGCCCGCATGATATTCTGCTCATCGAAAATTCATATGTACAGTATGTATCCTTTTGCTCTTTTGCATGGCCCGTTCCATGTAGATTATCCTGCCTTTCCGTGGTGGATACTGCCCTTTTCTGATTCAGTACATATTTCATACAAAATTGTACGCCAAATTACTAATTGGTGCAATTTTTGTTGTGTGGGTGGTGATCTTGGAAAATGGTTTTCTCAATATTTAAATTACCTGCCACCAGATCTCACGCATACGACTGTGACACATTAATGCATTTCATCACAAAGACATTTTTCTTTCAGAAGTAATTCCCATTTTATCCCTTTGAGAGAAACTCTTTCCCTTTGTTCCCAGTAACTTACTCTTGAGACACAAGTATTGAATTGTAGATACATGTATGAAATCTGGTGGGAAAGGAAGGATTGCGCTTTGAGAAAAAAATTCTCTTAAGATCACAACCCAGAACAGAATAAAAATGCAATGTTAAGCACTTTTTTGCACGCAAAATATACTGACATAGAACAGGATGGTACACACTATTGTAATACACTAGACTAGAATCTAAAAGGGAGGGGCCGTACATTCCCTTAATAATGACACTTGATATATACAATATTAATTTAAGCACCGTTCGAGAACTACTTTCCTGTATCATGTTACCTAGCTAGTGTGCCTTTGACTCACTTGTATAGACTTTTGATACGTCCTGTTTCCACTGTATGTTAGCATAACATACTGTCTGAATTATTATTATCATTTCTTTTTCCCTTTTTCCCTTGTTCACTCCCTTCCCTCTCACCTTTGACTTCATAAGGGCTAGGGTGGGTAAGGATGGTGAAGGATATGGTGCGGAGTATGTAAATGACTACTTAATTTTGTTATACTATTTGTCTTCTTCCTTAGGAAAAATGGAATGAATTCGTGCCAGGGTGGATTCACCTGTTCATTCACTGCATTGAGTACATATTATTCTTGAGCAGCAAGAGGACCTGCCAGCCTAATACTTACTAGCCTGTCTATCTACCTGACCACCTACCAACTCACCGGCCTAGCTAATGCACTCACTCACTCACTCACTCACTCACTCACTCACTCACTCATTCACTCACGTGCACGCATGCATGCATTCATGCATGCAGGCAGGCACGGACACATGCACTTATAAATCCACTCCCCCACTGTTTTTTTTCATGGTTCACTTAGTCACAACCCACCCATCCATCCATTCACTTTCTCACTTACCCTCTCCTTCCGTAAAATCTCTTTCTTCCTCCTTCCCTCTCCCTCCCTTTCCTTATCACAGTGTCATCACCATCCCCTTCCATTATGCTCACACACCGATAGTCCTTTACTCCTGGTCGTCCAAATATCTTTGGCATTACTATGTCGCACGTACGCCGACGAAAAACCGTATTGTAGTATTTAAGATGTCAGCGGACACAGTTTGCAACACGAAGTAGAACAGCTAGTGGATCAGAGACACAGGTAGATTCGCTCTTGTCCTCTATCTAATTTTGGTACATTATACAGCTTGTAAAAATTCCTAGTCTTGCATCTTTTTTAATGCTACATAGAGTACCTACGTGCAAGATCAGTAGGCTAAAACAAAATAGCAGTTATTGCAACGAAACATTTAGAACGTTTATTCGCTAGCCGCTTACTAAAGAAATGTTTAGCACATCATGACGCTAAAATCGCCAAACTGGCAGTCCTTCTTAGTGATAGAAAAAAATATAATTTATAATGTTCAAAGAAAGAGGGGTAGTGGGCCTGTAACATTCGCTTTTGCTTAATTACTATTAGTAAGTCCTTTGAAAAATTCTGAATAGATTTTTTTTCTAAACGGGAAGTAATTTTGCGTGTCAAACTCAACTTGCGAAATACGCGAAAATGAGATCCTAGCGAAACACAACTTCTACAGTATTTCCAAAATCACTCGCAGAAAAAAAAAATGAACAAAACAGGAAATATCTGCATGTATTTATACGCGGTGTGACTTCTAGAAATATATTTTGTATGTTTATTTTTTGTTTATTCTTTGTACCATGTTTGTTAGGGAAGCAATTTTAGCTCCAAATAATGTATTATGTCCCCAATTTCTTTATGCCTTTTTTTATGGGAGCATGAAGTGGGATGATATCTGTTAGACCTGTGCAGCTTGCTTCCATCTCCACGCTTAAGTTGTTTATTTGAACCCAGCAGTCCTTAGTCAGCACCATGCATGAGGTGGCTCGGCATTTACAAGCTGTGGGCACGGTCAGATGCGCGTGCGGTAGCGGTGCCATTCTCCTGCGGCCTTATCGCCTTGGAAAATACTGAGCGTTTCATCTTTTCTCTTTCTTAATATTCTTCTACTCCTTGCGAGTCAGTAAAGGAAAATATATGGTCATTGTCGTAGATCTGTGTTTTTAACGGTGTGGCTTTTGGTTTCGTTCTGTCATCCTCCTATTCTCACTGCATCGCCCAGTTTTGCCCTATCTTTACAGCTCTTTCGTATGCTGGTAGCCTTCCTCCAGGTATGAAGATGCCAATAGCACCTGGCATTTTGGTATGCAATTTTAAATAGTCCCTTTAAAATCAGAAAATTGGCCATGGGGAGGGGGGAAGGGGTTGGATTTTAATTTCAAAGGCTTAGATAGGTGCAAATATATGTGTTGACTCAGAATAGGTGAGGTTTAGTCACTCAGGTATAAAATTTGTGGTTGTTGCTAGGTGAGTAAGGTTACCCTGTTTACTGAGTGAAAAGGCCTAAAATATTAGGTTGTCTGCTTCACTGCCTAAGTTCTCAAAATCTAACTGGGTCAGGTGCATTTTTCTTTGTGTCAAAATTTGGAGGAAGAGCTAAACAACATATTTGGAAAGTATTTTGAAACGCCACCCTAAGAGGTGTAAAACCTAATATAGCCAACAGTGAAAAATACATTGGCATCTTCATACCTCCATATCTTCCAGTGACTGTCGCTCTCTTGCTCGCTCTGTATCTCCCGAAAACCATTCTCTGTACTGTACTATGTTAGCCTTGGAACATAATAATACAGAAACGACCAATTTAGAACTGATTAAACGAGGCAGAAAAAAAGGTTGGGGGAGGGGGCTGAGAACAAGGAGGAGTAGGTGTGGGTAAGTGACTGCCCAGAAAGTTGTATCGCATGTGGCATTTTCTGTTCACGATAATTTCAATTCAGTGCTTTGGTATGCATGTAGCAAAGAATAATCATAATGTCTTGACAGTTTATATGAATTCGTGGTCTTCTGTTTGTCCTGAACTCCATGTTATAGCATCCTAATGTTTATTTGTCCGTCTCTATGCAGCCTGGCACCGACTTGCTGTATCAGTGTGTACATTGAACATTCACTGTGTACTTCCTACCGAGTCACTTTGAGAGCCCCTTTGTGGCGGTTGAATAATATGACCCGTTTTCACTCTTAGAGTGCATCTTTATGTTATGTATTAATAATTTGTCATGGTTAATGCAATTACGTTGCAGCTAAGTAGTAACAAACACTCCAGCAGAAAAAAAAATTGATGACTTGCAGGACAGTCCAGTCTTTCTTTCCATCTCCTGAAGCTAAATGACTATTCATGTGTCCTGTTTGAATCGAAAATGGATCTTCTTCATCCACGACTCCACATAACTGTAGCAGCGTTAACCATAGGGACCGTAAGAAACTATTCTACCACAGGAACCCCGTCGATTGCGATGCTGTAGAAAGGAACTGCATCGAAATCAAATGCATGCATTTTGGTCTCTGGTACTTTGGTACTTTTCAGTGGCACGAGGCGGAAAGAGTTCATAGTCCTCGTCAAGGCACAGAACTCAAGCTATAATCTGTCTGTCTGTCTGTCTGTCTGTCTGTCTGTCTGTCTGAGCGAGCAATTAAAGGGGGTGGGAAGACACGGCCAGTGTGGAGACTTAGCGATGAAATTAAGGTACCGTAACACTTTTGACCAAACTGTAGTGTGGAGCCCTGTAGCAGGTCTTTGACACCTATTGTTTATTCTTCTTTGGCCCTATTAACATTTTGTGTTATTCTGCATATACCACTGTGATTTCGGGAGATTTCTTCCATGGAGGTTAAAGTGCTTCTTTTGCCCGATCTTTTAACGGGAAGAAAAAGGGGGTCAGCGCCCAAAGTTTTTCACAAATGTCTTTCGAAAAAGGTCACCTCGAATTCTGATTTGGTCCCCAGTTTTTCATTTGGCTGGTTTTGACCGCGTGCGAATACATAGGCCTACACACTATATTTTTATATCTAGAAGGCTCAAATTGTACCTGAAATTTCAAAATTGGATGCTTTATTTAGATCACAGGTCATTTTACATATTTCTACACCCTGACACTGGCTGGCAGGGCCCCCAAAAAGGGGGATTGTATATATTGGCGAATTAATTGGGTTGTACACAATGAGTGATTTGCCCCTCTAGTAGGTGTCACAAACTTAGCATAGTTAACAGGGAATGAACTCTAGCCTTCCTTTCAGTGAACTAATGAGTGATTTGCCCTTCTAGTAGGTGTCACAAACTTAGCATAGTTAACAGGGAATGAACTCTAGACTTCCTTTCAATGAACTGTGTTTTCCGCACTGATTCAAAGTGTTCACAGTTTTAAAGTTCTATTTTCCCTCAAGAAATTTCAGATTTATGATTAATTCATTAAAGAGGCACTTCTTTATTGAGATTTGATGATAACGCTCATGTTTCAAATCTGAATAATTTTTTTGTAAATTTCGTCAGAAACTTCTTTCTTGGGAGACATGGTCCATTGTTTATGACGGTTATTTAGGTGGGATATATTTTTTCACGGTTAAATGTAACCGGGTGGCAACGCATATAGTATTCCTTCTTTATTAAGGGAGAGGAATGTGAGCTGAGTCTGATAATTTTTCAGATGTAACATATTATTTTAGAGAAGTATATCACCAGGGATTTTACAAATTACTGTGAATAATCAATTTTGAGAAGAGGAGCCGAAAAAAACCTACATTAGAAATTTCCTGACCCTACCGGGAATCGAACCCAGGGTATCCCAGCTTGCAAGTCTGAACGTGTTACCACTACACCACAGGGACGCTAACTTCACAGCAATTTAATTCTTAAATACTACTGCCTGAACCGTCCCTAACCTCCACGCCTAGTATTCACTCGTGACCCTAACACACTTCCTGACTGCTCACACTAAGTAGCTCATAACTGTACATAATCATGTACTATAGTGTGGTAAAATAATTATTTCTCTTAATTCCTGTGGTTGAGAATCTTTTTCAAGATTCTAAATGACGTAAATATATGTCTTTCTGTCACCTGATGCGAGTCCCACTATGGTGGGCCATGTGTCCCATGAAACTTGCCAGATCTCCTTACATCTGAGCCAAATATCTCCACCGTTATATAGCCAGGACAATACAGCATATAAAATAAAGTATTTCAAATAAAGTTTCACATCAGTGCCAAACCTATCCTCTAGTGCCAGTAACCGGCTCGTGGCAGTAATCGCCATCATCCGTTTGCAACTAGTTTTCCCCGAAATTTATAGTGATTTCCCTTGGATTATGACAGCAGACGGTGTATTATTTATTTCTCCAACAAAATAATTTAGAATGGTCGAAAAAGAAATGATTTAGAGATTTGTATGATCAATTTACCAAGACCATGTTGCGCATTCTTGCCCACTGAAAGTGGCGATGCAACAACCGTGACATTTTATTGTTTTGTGAAATGATAAATGCAATAATTTATAAACATATCGTGTAAAGTGAAAAAAAAGGGTGCTTAATTTGAATTTCAGTAAAGTTATATGACATCTGTCTTGTTACGTTTCTCAAAGAAATGCCTTTTTTTTTTTAGGGGGGGAATTAAGGCTGATGCCCTTTTTTAACATTGCCAAAATAGCGGGCCGCATGTCTGTGCTGCCACTCTTGTCATGTGCGTTTCCCCAAAGGTGAGAGCTAGTTTCTTTCATTTCCTTACAAACTGTGTAGAAATAAAAAAATATATATATATATGTTTACAATTAAAAAAGAATAAAGCCATACATTTTAGTCATTAATCCAACATTTCAGAATTTCTTTTCGATTTTCCCTAAGTGTGGAAAAATGGCTTTTCGTGAAGCCATTTTAGCCTATCTTACGGGAAAAAATCTGTTCCGGTGGCAACACCGCTGCATAATGGTCCGGAAGTAGGACGGTGGTAATCGGCTCGACGCCGATGGTAGTGAAATATCGACAGAGACATCAAAAGATAACTATTTCAAGGCGGTAATTGACTTATGCCTCATAAAACAAAGTTGAACTGATGTGAAAATGGTCTTTGTTTAAAATCTGTAAGTCTGGTACCGGTACGATTCTGTAGGCAAATCTAATCGGGAAATTGCGGTAAATAATAAGACGGCGGTTACCGGACTTCGAAGATATAATGTTCTTCAGGGAGTTCCTATTCCGCAGTTAAAGTTTTCATCAAATGGTCATAAGGATTTATGAGTTATGATGTGGACCATGCGTATACATTATTATATACTGTCTCAATCTAGTATACAGGTTGACGGATTTTTACATGTACATGTTATTATTATATGTATTATAGATAATTATGTAATAAATAATTACATATTAATTATATTATTATCCATATGTTTACTCATATATTAATATTATTATGATATATATAATATGATTGTGATGTACGAGTAGCTATATTTATAGTTATATATAGACTATATATACATGTTATACGCGTCAGCAGAAGAGATTTGTTTGTGTGCTGTTTCAGAGTTGGCGTAAATAAAGTTACCATGGCCAAGATTGCCTATTACTAGTAGATGGGGAGCTTACTATCGTGTCCTATGAATCGAGTCAACGTATTTATTATTTTGAATCGAGTCAGCGTATTATTTTGAAAGAGAATGGTCGTTATTTGGAAGTCATTGTCCTTGAACTTATTTCAGTTCCTTGTTGTAATTCCACGCTTCAGCCCGACCAAGAGCACCTGACGTCCTGACCTCATCATCTTCATCGGCTTTGTTTTTGGCTATCCACTTATGTTGTATCAGTGCTTTTCATCCAATCAACCTCCATAAGGAGGGCTTCTCCGAAAATTATGACTCACGACTCACGTGCCCCCAGACAGCGAAATTATCTTTATAATGCCGGTTATTATCGTTTGCCATCGACGAACAGACACCATGTCCATAGCATAAAATATGCAGAGAGTACCAAATCACCCTCTTGCATACACAGATGACCGACATGCCGCCCAAGGTGTGCCCATTCGTTTCTTCGGCTGTCATGACGTAGCGTCCGCCGCCGAAGTCAGACGAGCAAGCTGGTGCTTTATTTTAGGAGTTGACGAGGATGATCACACGTATAACATTTCAGTAGTTAATGTTGCTTCTCGATTACATAATGTTTACATGTACTACGTTAAATGCTTTCTTGTAGGTCCCCGATAAAGACTGTGTAGTAGTAAAGTCCGTTTTAGACACTCCTAGACTTCGATTTTATTGGCTGTACCACTCATTCGATCAATAACAATCAAAACTTTTAGGGTCATCTTTCTTAACGCTTTGATGGATGGAAGTTTGTGAATGGTATGGAAAATGCAGATTTGCGTAACACTCAATTTCAATTGCAAGATAGCGGGCAAAAGCCTTGATGGATGTATGAGTGACTGAATGGTCAGACTATAAAGACTATGCCACAGACCATTTCCATCGCCGACAGGACTGAGATGGCAGCTGGCGTTAACAATTTTAACAGGCATATAGTCTGTCCTTCAGTCCTGGAATGGCTCTGAGCTGTAAAGCGACGGCCTGTGCTATAACTCACTTCATGAACACTTTTATCGCCTGGTTTTGATGACATTTTACAAATTTTTGGTGAAATCTTGTTGAAACTGGAGAGAGTGAAAGATGCATGGCTAAGCTTTATTTGAATACCAAAAGATAATGGCCTGTTTATTTTATAATTTTTCGTACTTTCTTGGGCACCAGTCTGGGCCATATATTATTTTCATATGTCAAAGTTCGGCGTCATTGTAAGTTGTGTGGCGCCTTCGATTGTCTTGGCTGTCTGTGCAACGAAGAACTAGCCGTTGATGCCTATGCGATGCTTATTTAATGAAATTCAACCTTTGTCTAGCCGTATTCCAGGCATAACATAGAACTGATAGTGCTAGGGACGGTATGCTGCCCATTAGTGATCGGATGCTATATAAGCAGTGTAAGCCTCGTTACTGAAGGTGTTATACCCAGAAACTTTATAACGTTATCAGGCGCTGTCTTTTATATTTCACCCCTTATTTCCCGACCCCACTCCCTCCTTTCTC
>JAWQUT010000058.1:1496470-1517857 GCA_033807755.1 Ellobium chinense
GAGGGGGTGGAGGGAGTGGGGGAGAAGGTGAGGAGAATGGATTGAGATCGGAAGAGGAGCAGCGGCAATAAAAGTAGTAAAGAAAATGCCAGTCTGTCACAAACATAAAAGTAGGCTATCCCAAGGTTTTTTTTTTAATGAAGACGCCGTGTGAGAAAAGGCATACATTTTTTTCTCCTCCACTGAGCATTTCTAGCCATTAAACATGAATATAGGTATAGCATGCCACCAAGGTGGTTTCATTCATATGGTACTGACGTCAAGTTTGAAAGATTTTCAATGCACTGTATACCAAGTGGCTGTGATTACGAGCTTAAAATATCTGAGCGGCTTGGGCAACGATTAGGTGCTTACAACTTCTGTAATTTGTACACACACTCGATTTTGCTTCCCACAGGAGGTCCTAGAATTTAGTCCTTCGAGATTCATAAAACGGGGTTTTCGTACAAGCCGCTGAGTTCAAGGTGGTTTCTGCCTCGTTGTGTCCATATGAGACAAATATGAATTATTTTGAATGGAATTCACGTTCTTCTCATCTCCACTGATAGACTGTTAGACTGCAGGATAACTTAACATTTAAGACGTACTTGAACTTTATTCAAAGGACATTTTCAAGAGCAAAATGGAAAAAAAAATGTTTTCTGGCCACTTTAGTTTCTCCCTCTCACTACAATCCATTTTTTAAAATATCATGTCACTTGGATTGTCCAAGTCGATGCTCAAAAAGCCCAGGAACGGCTTTTATACTATACCTCATGGACTAACACCTTTCCGGTAGTGTTACAACATTTGAACTATTATTATTCATGCATTAGGTATACGAGATACATGACTATGTACTATGGCAACGTATCATGTGGTGATTGTCACATTTCAAACGGCCAAAATTTGTGTCATATGCCTTTTTTGCAGAAAAAAACCCAACATGTTTAAACTCTTGGACTTATTGGGTTCAAATTGAGTTTCGCCTGCTGGCTCAGTATGTCTAAGTTTTCTTTTAAAAATGCAAGTAAAATAATGTTTTCCTTAATACAGCCAAAAAAATCTATGAAAATGGAATGAAACCATAGTTTATAGTTTTACAGAGCCTGGCAAAGTTACACATTGTTTATTGAGGCATAATATTCAATATCGTGCAAGAGAGCGATGTTTTGATACAGTGTTTGACACAAGCACCACATAAAATGTACAAGAGGGTTATGGGTAAAAGCAAGGAGCTTACCCGACGGCATTTTGTCCACGGGTAATCATATTGTTTGTTATAGGGAATAGTGTGTGTCGACCTATTGTCTTGTTGTTCAGGAAAGGCACATGATTGGTCTATTTACCTCAGCCAAAGAGATAATTATTTCACTCGCGTGAGTTTGTGTGTTTGTGATGTTTGTTTTTGGTCTAAATTTGTGGACAAGGTATATCAGAATTGTTACTTACCGATTTCCATGAGACTTAATTTCAGGTAGGACTTGCCTAGATCAAGACATAATCACCTTTTGGTACGGTCATTGAAATGAAAAGACGTATCTCACAAAGTACTTCATAACTTTTATGTTTTTGCGAGATAATTTCAAAAACGTGGGAGGATTGTTATGAGTTTATATGATGAATTTTGAATTTCAAGGCCGTACATCACAATATGTCATTTACAGAGGTCTTTTACCAAGGTACAAATTTGCATGAAACTTTGTGGAAAGGTTGGATTTGGTCTGAAATCGAAACCATTACCTTTGGGTGCGCAGCAGATGAAAACGGCATGTCTTGCAAAAAATGTTATCGTGCGATAATTTTGTAAACAAATTGTTAAAAAAGATAAACTTTTGGTAAATCTACATGTCAAGGCAAAAAAAAAAACAACGTGATAAGGGATTATAGAATCTATGGATACAAGAAAACATAGATTACTTGCCCTCCTTCTGTGGCATTTAAAAGGCTCAGTATAGACAATTTCAGACTGCCATCATGCGGGTTGTAACACTGTCAGCCGAAATGCAGAGTAGCAAAAACTTGCACATCGATGTTTAAATGCGTAAAATAATGCACTTAGAATTCCGTTTATCCATATGAAAGCCGTGTACGCTATTTGTGTGTACTTTTTACACGTCATGGATTGTTGTGCCCTGACGTTTATAACTTAACTGTAAAACAGCAGTCTAATGGATCTGATAAGCCAGACACAATTCAGGATAGTTTGAACAGGATTTCTTTTTCTTCAATTCTTGTGCAATAGATTATAGAGCCCCCAAAAATAATTTTCTCAATAGACAAAATGTGACAGAAGGCCATATGAAAATGTCAGCCCGGTATTTTTATTTAAAACTTTTCAAAAACTTAATGTATTTCCACACATTTTGAAACTCACTTCTGGCTAAGACATTGTTTCATGTCTATTTTTAGACACATGGTTTTCCTCGGTACAGCATATATTGTATTTTTTTTTACTTTTAAATTTATAAAATGTTATTGATGTACGCACATTTCCATAATATATGTAATCATTGCCTATGAATTGCGAACATCATTTGTCACACTGTCAGTCAGTCACTCTGTCAGTCTGTCACACCCTCAGTATATCACATTGTCTTTCGGTCTGTCACATTGTCTGTCAGTCTGTCATACTGTCTGTAGGTCTGTCACTTTTTGTCAGTCTGTCACAGTGTGTGCCAATCTGTCACACTGTCTGTCACTCTGTCAGTCTGTCACACTGTCTGTCTGTCAGTCAATCAAGCTATCTGTCTGTATGGAAGTATGTCAGTCTCACTCTATCTGTCTGTCACACTGTAAGCCTGTCACACAGTCACACTGTCTATCAGTCTCTCTCTCTGTGTTTGTCTTTCACTCTGTCTGTCATTTTGTCACTCTATCTATCAGTCTCTCTGTCAGTCACTCTGTTCCTCTGCCAGTCTCTCTGTTAGTCATTCTGCCTGTCATTCTGTGAGTATTCTGTCAGGCACTCTGTGAATATGTTTGTTAGTATGTCTGTCACTCTTTCAATTGCTCAGACTGTCACTCTTTTTGTCCCTCCATCACTGTGTCTGTCACCATGTCTGTCTGTTTGTCTGTCTGTCTGTCTGTCTGTCTGTCTGTCTGTCTGTCTGTCTGTCTGTCTGTCTGATAGATAGACTGTGACAATGACAGACAGTATGATATACTGACAGACTGACAGTGTGGCAGACTGATAGACAAGTGACAGACGGGCAGGCAGACAAGCAAACAGACATACGCACACGCACAAACACACATAAACATATACACGTATACATACATACACACGTTGTTATCATTATCATCATCGTGGTGGGTATCACCGTCATCAGCTCTAAGGTGAATTGTTAGCTGACGACTGGTGACAGTCTGTGCCACATAAAACCCTGCTATATTTATCTAGTTTTGTTTTGTTATTGTTGTTTGTTGTTGTTGTTGTTGTTGTTGTTGTTGTTGTTGTTGTTGTTGATGATGATGATGATAAGGTTGTTGCCTACATCGAGATCACCTTGAAGCAACAGTAAACAGTACAGATCAAGCTTTCTCTTCCTCCTTCCAGTTCGGCAAGCAGTCCAAGCCTAATTTTGGCATGTGATAATGTCGAATCACTTCCTTCTAAATGTTACTCAGTGTCATAATAATACAATGCAAACAACTGCACTCTCTTTGATTGTAATTGTTCTTGCCATCAAAGGTCATCAAATGAGATAGTAGGCCAAGTTTGCAGTTCTTAACAGTTTGCACGAAGCCATTGTCTTTGATATCACGTTTTTGATATTGGTACAGAACAATTAGACGACAGAACTCAGTATTGTCAGACTGCTGAAGTGTTATATATCCATTTTTGCAAGTAAACTGCCTGCCTCAGCCCAAATACGGCCAGGGTAGAATTATCATAGTGATCATTACGAGCTTACGTCACTACCATAGCCATCATAATGATGCCTGATTGTCCACTGCCGTAATGAAATGAGACTGGCATCAGCTAGTATAACATCGGAAAACAGAGTATTCAAGTCTTCAGCGGCGTGTGTTGTTGGATAAAAGGAGTTGGTTATCGCACATTGCCTGATATTTGCGATTGTAATTTACAGTATCTGGCAGAGCAGTTCATTTTACGGTGCAGGGCAGGAAATCTCGCCTAAAATTGCCGGAAGTGGAAATACAACACGTCATAGAAATCTATTGCATCATCGTTAAGGCGTGGTGAATCGACAAATAATGAATGAGCGAGTCCAACAAACAGCTACCAGGGTACCCTGGGTTGGGTTACCTGTGACCGTCTTCTAGGACTCAGAGAAACCTTGATAAGTAAATTCTGATAATGTGAAAAATTAATTCAGCATTTAGCAACAAGAATCAGACACGCTCAGCACGCTTGTCTCCAGTATTGACACCTCGTCTCACATGTCGAAGTGAGCGCCATCCAATCTTTTTCTCCTCTTCTTTTTGTTTTTCCTTTTCAAAAAAAAAGGGGGAGGGGAGAGGGAGAACATCAATCAAGCAATAGCTATTACATTCAGGAGCGAATATGAGATTTACGGGACCCTGGGGATGAGAAAAGTGCGGGGCCCCATTTCATACGATAAAAAGGCCATGGTTATGGCAAACTGTGCCATATCAGCAGATTTAATAATAATAATGCGGTTTATAAGTCCGTGATCTAGGCCAATTCTCCTCTCACGCCACTTCAGATTGTTGTTACCGCAGCAGGTTTGATGACTCTGGAATTTTCCAACACTCTGGGTAGCATACAGTACCTCTGCCATTTATTGGCACTTATTAGCATTCTGACCGTATCATCGACTGCCTATAGCCCGGTACCCATGTTTCAGATGGGTAGAAAATGTGTATGAAATGCTTTCCCAGGGCAATTCCGGCATGACCATGGTCGGGAGTCAAAACTCATGACCTTTTGATTTTGAGACAAAAACAAATTTTCAAGTGGCGCCATCCTCTCTCTCTCTCTCTCTCTCTCTCTCTCTCTCTCTCTCTCTCTCTCNTCTCTCTCTCTCTCTCTCTCTCTCTCTCTCTCTCTCTCTCTCTCTTCGCTCTTCTTATTATTTCCATTATTTTTTTTCTCTTCCTCGGGAGGTGGGGGCAGGGGAGGGAGAGGGAAGAGTCTACAAGTGCAGTGCCCTGTGCATGTTCCATGTGATATCAAAGGCAGTGGCGTCATGCAAAATGTTAAGTTTGCTGGTGAATCTCCTTAGAATCTCCTCGTGCTGCTGCTGACATCGTTCGTGTTCTGTTCTTGTCATTTCTAGAAACAAGTTTTAGTTCCTTTCCATCTTAGGTAGACGTGTAGTACGCGTAACATCTTTCTTTCAAGAAATACTGCAACTTTTAGCCATTACTGCTTTGTTTGCTGCAGTAACTGCTAAGACTACATTACTACTATTTCATCCACAACCGATAATACTACTGCCACTGCAATTCTTCTTTCTCTATTACAGCTATCAAATACTGTTACAGTACTAGCTACTACTTCCACAACTACCATCACTGCTACATACTACAATCACTAAATTTAGCACTGTGATCTCTGTCTGTCTCTGTCTGTCTCTGTTCTCTCTGCCTCTTGTATCACTCTCTCTCTCTCTCTCTCTCTCTCTCTCTCTCTCTCTCTCTCTCTCTCTCTCTCAAGAGAAGTGTGTACATAACAGAACAGATTAGCTGTCAGTGTCGGACAGATTTTCGCGGGTGACGGTATTTGCTGCAACAGTTGCATGTTTTTGGGGCAGACAGAATGGCAGATCCTGGTAGATCCTGACAGAGTGACAGACCCTGATAGACCAACAGACCCTATCTGACCAACAGACCCTGACAGACCGACAGACCTTGACAGAGTGACAGACACTGACAGAGTGACAGTCCCTGACAATAATGAGTGATAGACTATAATGTGACAGACTCTGACAGACCGACAGACCCTGACAGACTGAAGACAGACTCTGGCAGACCCTGAAAGAATCTGACAGACCCCTGACAGACAGACCGACAGACAGAAAGACCCTGACAGACCAATCGACCAACAGACCCTGATAGACCAACAAACTATCAGTCAGTCTGTCACACTCTCTCAGTCAATCTATCACACTCTGTCATTCAGTCATTCTGTCGGTCAGTCAGTCAGTCAGTCTGTCACACTCTGTCACTTCGTTTGTTATATTCTGTCAGTCTGTCACAATCTGTCAGTCAGTCTGTCTGTCACACTTTGTCAGTCAGTCAGTCTGTCATACTGTATGTCAATCTCTTAGTCTGTCACATCGTCAATCTGTCACATTGTCTGTCAGTCCGTTACTTTGATTGTTAGTCAGTCGCACTGTTTGTCAGTCTGTTGCGAAGTCGTTCTCATGGTCACACTACCAGTCTCTTTGTCAGTCACTCAGTCTGTCATTCTGTCTTTCTGTCTGTCTGTTTGTTTGTTTGTTTGTCTGTTTGTCAGATAGCATGATAGACTAACGGTTTGATAGACTGACAGTGTGACAGGCAGACAGACAGATAGACATAATAACAGATCGACAAACAGACAGACAAACACACAAACAACTACACATATATTATCCTCGGTTCTTTATAATTATGATCATTGCAGTCGGCAACAATATGTGCCTAGCGACAGTTTATACCGCACTAATGAATGAAAGTACAGCATTTTTGTCAAAGGACAAATGTCTTCCTGCAGGCACAAAATTTGCTATCCAAGAGTCTGATTTTAGCTGCTGCATGTTAGTCGTGGCGGGGAGGGCTGCGCAGCTTCTGAAGTTGGTTAGAAAATTGGAATCTTTGCGGTACACAGAAGGTGGGTGCTCGGGAAAATGGCGGCCACCATCCACGGTATCAAATTTGTTAGTGAAACGTTTTTCAATTTGCATTGTGTTGGAGAAGGATGTGGCAAGAATCAGCGGTGGAATGTATGCTAATATATGAAGCTATAAGAAATAGGAAACATCATTCACAAGTCAGCGCATTTTCTACCCCTTCCTCGTCAGTCACAGCCATCTTACTTTAAGAATGATATCTTAGTTGGTTAGAATCTCCGAGGGACAGCACAAATAATAAATGGACGGCCCCTTTCGTGCATCAGCAAGACCAAATAAACGTAGCCCAAATAAAAGATCAACACGGATTAATCCAATACATCACTAGTATTAAATATGCGCCTTGTTCGCAAAAGGATTTCCTGCTCAAAAATTTCCAAACTACACAGTTCGCCTACCCGCGAGTCACAGTGCAAGGGGCCGCATACATCTTGTAAGTTGTCAAGTGTCACTGATAATTTGCTCTCGCACCTACATATTTGCGCTCATGCTTGAAAAATAAACAAAGAGTTGAAGTAAAGATATTGAGTGGCTCACAGACTTAATCAAGTTTAGTGGTTATGTACCTATTATGAGTTGATACAGCTGACACTAGCCACACAATTATTATACCTTGTCTTTCATAGTATATATTATTACGTATATATATGATACATAAATAAATACGATACATAATAATATGTATTATTACTTTACCATGTAGGATAACGATGTTATAATTATGCATAACGTATCTCCTGGAGGGCTTCCTCTTGCTTTTAAAGACACGCAAACAGCGATACTGGACCCCTTTTCTGACCTTGTCCTTATGTAAATATTATTGATATTCATAAAACTTAGGTGCAGTAGATAACTGTAGTTGGCGATCACAGCAGGTTTAGGCCGAAAAGGAAGGAGTCGCATCCTCTCGACTTTTTTTTTGTCTTTTCAATCGCTCTTTCATGGAGAGTTCACTAGTGGAGAGCTTGAGTGTATATCTCTTATGATTTGTTGAATAATACTATATTTATTCGTGTAATATTGCTTCCGATTATTATCAGGGCCTAAGTTTCTTTCGCTTTCTCTCATCATAACTCGTACCTTTGAGACCATCATCACATTTTATTATATACAGGGTATAACGCATTTGAATGATGGGTACTACTATATAGCTCCCGATTGCACTAATACCTTACGTCGTTTCTTAGGCCCTTCCCTAGCATATTCAGGTCATTTGCTGCGCAGTTTACCAAAAATTACCACAAAACAGGACAGGGGCGATGCTGCCTATGAAAGGTGAAGAGAGACTCTTTAATGAGATTTCTATTTAGAGACTGCGAGAATGAAATACTGTATTAAGTTTTTTATTATTGCTATTTTGCTTTTTGAAGATGAGGGATCAGTGTGTGTGTGTGTGTGTGTGTGTGTGTGTGTGTGTGTGTGTGTGTGTGTGTGTGTGTGTGTGTGTGTGTGTGTGTGTGTGCTTATGTAAAGAAAGGGGGGGAGGGAAATTGAGTAAGTTAAAAGATTTTGGTGAGTTTGAAAAGGCGAAGAATATTTCACTGGACTTTACCCTCCCCTCCCCCGGGGTTATATGGAGACGGAGGAAATCAACGAGGAGAACGGATCCTGATCAAGGAGTTCGGAGGGGGGAAGGGAGGGGGAGGGGAAAGGAGATTTGAACAATGAAGAGAAAGAAGGACCTTGAGATCGGGCGGGGGTATGACAATATAAGCCCTTCAGAGGTGTTCGGGGGAGTCGGGGAGGAGAGAAGAACGGGAACATAAGGGTCTCGATACTATGTAGGGGAGGGGAGGTTGGGGGTACCCCTAAAAAAGAAAAAATAAACACTTTGATAACAATAGGGAGGGGTAAGATGGCGGGTTAAAATAGAATGACTACAGGACCTTGAAATTTTGATGGGCGAGAGTGCATAAGGGTACAGAACGACCTGAACGCGATGCCCTTGCACAGCCATGCTCTCTTGTTGTGCGGGTACAAAAGTGCTGTCATGAATGCGGACAGTTCATAAAAATGAAGAAAGAGTGACAATGCTTCGTACAATTTGTATGCGAGGTGCGCGCGCACGAATACGCACATCTACGCGTGTGGTTTTAATATTAAAGGCCTAAATGGGTAAAGGGGATTAAAAAAGAACATAAAGAAGCCAGGCAAAGATGTTTGAAGGGATGGGCATTACGATCATAACGCGAAGAAATCAAACAAGGAAAGAATTGAAATTCGGGACGCGTGGTTGGCTAATTTTGTGTGCATTTATGCTTATCGCCGGTGGCAGGTGCAAATTATTTGCAAAAATACTTACCATTATATTTCGAGCCTCTCTTGAATCTGTTTACAGGTTGATTGTGAACAAAGTGAAAAGGACAAAGTGCAAGGCACGTGTCGATGCCGTCTATGAATAGTCTTACTGCGTGATTCTGGGCTTGAAGACATAAGTAAGGAATGCAGGAGAGGGGGAAAAAAAGGTGTGTAATAATACCTGGATGGCTAAATCAAGCTGCAGGAAATGTCAGTTCCTTGTCACAAATCATGGCCAGTGTTAGTGAGAGAAAGTCTACATTAAAGGTACATATTATGTGTCAATGCAGATAGGGTCTTTATTACTTATCTGTATTGTAATAGAGACAAAGATTGGCAGGATGTCAGGCAGACAGTCGTTCAAGCAGGCAAGCCGCCGTTCAGGCAGGCAAACGGCTATTCAGATAGTTATGCAGGGAGGCAGGCAGGCAGATATTCAGGAGATGGACGAGCGCTTAATAACATAAACAATTTAGTACTTACAGCGTCATGTGAGAAGGCACCATCGTTCAAAGCAAGACACAATGGTCACCAGTTGGGTGTCCATGAAATCATCCGGTTGAGGATTTGACGTTATGAGGACCGGATTAACGTGGAGGGGACTCTGGGACAACAGTTGACAGGAGTCTTAAAGTCCTTGAGAGATGCAGGGGTCCTTGGATCTTATAGAGGCACGAAGTTCTTTGGGTTTTTGATAGGAGGCCCCCTTGGGTCTTTGAAAGGCATGGGACCTTTTAGATCTTTGATAGACACGGGGTTCCCTTGGGTCTTTGAGAGGTATGGGGTCTCCTTGGATCTTTGAGAATTGCCGGACTCCTTGAGTCTTTAAAAGGCGCGGGGCCCTTCGGCTTTTTGAGATTCACAGGGCTCCTTTGGGTCGTTGAGAAACGCGGGGTCCTTTGAATCTTTTAGATGTGCAGGACCCATAGATCTCTGAGAGACGTGAGGCCCTCGGTTCTTTGAGAGACACGAGACCCTTTGAATCCTTGAGAGGCGCAGGGCCCTTTAGGTCTGAGAGGGACGCAAGGCCCTTTGAGTCTTTGAGAGGAGCGGGGCCCTTTAGGTCTTTGAGGCGCGCGGCCCTTTGGGTCTTTGAAAAACGAGAGGCCCTTCGGGTCTTTGAGAGGCGCGGAGCCTTTTGGGTCTTTGAGAGAGGCGGGGGCCTTTTAGGTCTGAAAGACACGGGGCCGTTTGGGTCTGAGAGAGGCGGGGCATATTGTGTCTTTGAGAGAGGCGGAGCCCTTTGGGTCTGTTAGAGAGGCGGGGGTCCTTTGGGTCTTAGAGAGAGATGGGGCTCTCTGGATCTTTGGAAAGCGCGGAGCCATCGGGCAATTGTTGCATCTGCCCTGGGTTAACTGATCCTTTGCTAGTTGATCTTTCATGTCCCTTTAAGTTAAGTATCAGTCAGTTCGTACCTCTCTCCAGCCCGCCCACCAAGCTACAGCATTTGACACTGCTCAGTCGCAGCCTCCGCCACAGCAGTTTTCAATAACAGAATCTACATTTCAACATAAAATTATGGAATAATCTCAACTTCTTTCATTCGGAACTCACACCATGCCTCTGAGGTAAAGCGACTGTGTGGAGTAGACTGAACTTCCTTATTCTCTTTCTGCAGCCATTGCAGAATATTTTTTTTTCCATGAAGATCTAATTTTCGCGAATTTGGCGAGTTGAGCTTGACTCGCGGAAATCATTTCCCACGAAAGAGGTTACGTTCAAAATGTTTCAAAGGGCTTTTACTGCTACAAGCGAAACGCAAATGCTATTTACTATCCCTTATTATAGATATACTATTGCTCTATTGTATAGTATGTTTTTGTGCCATTATACTGTCAGGATACAAAGAAGGGTGCCAATTTGGTGACTTGAGTGTCAGGATACGCCAGACATTTTTTAAATACAGTTTGAAGTCCTGTAATGCCACTCTAGATTGCTCTAGACCTCTGTGCACATACACTCGTGAGAAAACCAACATGCGGAGCTCACGAGGATTATATCTTCACGAAAAAAAAACCATTTCCACAGTTTTTAAGCCTGTACTGTTCTCTTCCGATGATTACAGATATTACAGATGTTCTGAACGCTGCGATACTGACAATCCTGTGGATTCCCCATTCATCCTTTCTCCTGTCTTTCTCCTACTCTCACTAAAATATATACACTGTACTGTATTTACAAATTTCTCCTGTCAAATTAATGACCTCGACATCCAACGACTCTTTTCCCTGCTCACATATTTTTTATTTTCGGTCTCTGGGATCTTTCTCACTCATATTGTTGTTGCTTGATTAGTGTTTATTTAAGACGTTATTCTGTAACCAACTGTTTAAATGCAAACAAGCTTCTGGCGTATTTGCAGTCGGTATTAAAAATGTAAATTCCGTTCAGTTTCGTTCAGACGTCTTTACGTCTTTCTCCAATGCACTCACACAAGTCGAATCTTCTAGTATTTCCTGCCTCCTTCCTGGTCCTTTCTTGTTCTCTTTCAGGCTCACTTTCTCTTTGTCTCAGTCTGTCTGTCTGTCCGTCTCTCTCTCTCTCTCTCTCTCTCTCTCTCTCTCTCTCTCTCTCTCTCTCTCTCTGGCCTTCCCTCTTCCCACAGATCCCTCTTTACCCACCAACTTACGTCGACTAAATTATTTTTAACGTCAAGATAATAAATCCCTATTCAGAGTCTGCCAAAGTATCTAACGTTTCCCAACCAAATGATTAGTAAACTGACTTTCTCTGTTGTGTGTGGGATCCCATTAGCGTAGCTAAAGGACACCAGGCTGCGAGCTGTGCGGGTGGGGGTAGGGGGGAATGTACGGCGGGGCCAATACTGTGTTCTTACACTAAGGCCTAAGGGCTCGATGGGAAGCAATGGGAGTTCACTGATGGGTATATAAGGTTACAGACCTGTAAGAGGATTGGACCCTTTTTTCCTCTATGGGCTATATTAACATTTTGAGCTGCCCACTGAACTCAAAGATTTAGCTTTCACCCAGACCCATACCAGATTGAAGCTCATTATGTGGCCCAAATTTTAAGACTTACCCAACCCTAGCAAGCCCGATGAAATTTTGAGCTTGGTTGCTATTTGTAAACAGAGCCTATATTTTTCACTGGTCAACGCCAAACCCCTCTTCTCTCGCCTGAGCACACCCTTGACCTGGCAGTTCCAGCCCAGGGCTAAATAGTGCCTGGTAAAATAAAGTAAAATGGACACAGATTCCCATGATATCAAAATTTCCCCCCTGGAGCCCTTATTACTGGAAGCAGGGCATGCCAAAAGAGGGATAGGGGAGATGAAATATACCCCCTAAGTTGTAGGACCACAAAGTGAAAGTAGACTTACAGAGTGAAAGTAGACTTACAGGCCTGTAACCTTAAGAGAACTGCCTGCAACTCACATGCTGTCTGATACTAAAATCTTCACAAGGAACCATTTTCAAACACAAATACAAATTTTGAGACTTTGGGGTGGAAAATTAAGCTAACAATGCCCATAGTTTTGAAAGGCTATGAAAATATGCAACACAAGAGCACATTTGAAGACTGAGGGGGAAACTGCCTATGTAATTCTGTATTATGTTTGCCAAAGTTTTCCTATGGACAGGCTTATTCCTATGTTACCTACAGTGAACATGGTCAAGGGAACGCGTAAGAGTTTACGGTTTGGATTCTCACGTGGCCAACTATGCCTTCGAACAAGGGGCGGTCAACAGGCTAAATGAGTGATTTAGTCCTCCAGCCACCAGGAACAAGCAGTGGCTATTCAGGCTTTAACATCATGGACAGGCACACAAATCCCATTGTGAGAAATTACAAANGTAGGACCACAAAGTGAAAGTAGGACACAAAGTGAGACTTACAGGTAGGACCACAAAGTGAAAGTAGACTTACAGGCCTGTAATCTATAGGACCACAAAATGAAAGTAGACTTACAGGCCTATAACCTATATATGGGGCAGAGCAGGAAGAGGGAGATCACTTTTGGTACCGACGAATGCGACACAATGGACGTTGCTTAATTGCAACGTGTAATTTATCACTTCATGATAACAAAAACTGTCTTTTCTCGATCCTCTTATTCGGAACATTTCGAAAGTTCCCATGGAATTGCGAGTAAGTGGGGTCTACCGTGTCACATTTTATGCCATTTACATCGATGTTCGCGGTTCCTACAAGTAGGCGTTCGCATGTATTTTGCTCTTTCAACAAATAATGAATCAATAATGGAAACCAGAAACAGAGGAAATAGGCATGAATGAAGTGCTGAACTTAAATACCAAATCTGAACTGCAGCGTGACTGGCTTATTTGTTTTCTACTTGTGTGAAAAGGTTAAGCCAAGCCTATAGACTTTCTCTTCTGTCAGCAAGACAGATTTAATGATTTTGTTTCGTTTCTGCTTCCATCCCCGAATAGGGCCACCTTGCCCCAAGGAACGTTAAATAATGCCAAATCATCCAGTCAGTCAGTTTGTGCGTTGTTTTGTTTTGTGTTGTTTTGGTTTGTTCCTTGTGTTTATTGTTCAAATTCCTTTCAGGCAATAGGTTAGACATATCGAACATGCACGTGGTGGTCGGGATTTTCAGAATCTTACCGTTATTACCGCGCCTCGTTGTACCCGAATTGGAATATGAACACCAATAGAATTTACGTGAACTGTGCTATCATGATTACATGGCTGTATGTAACACTTCATTGTCGATGTTTACACCTCTAATCCTTAATTAATCATGTTCCATCTCTCCGGTTATGGTATACTTTTATAAGTCACATTTCAGCCATTTTCCTACCCAGAAATGCATCAGTACAGTGGCAAAGCAATTTATTTGCAGTTTCACGGTTGTTGTTTTTTTAGCCAGAATTACTGGTCTGAAGGCTGAGCGAGAGAATTTCACCCATACAGCGACTGTTAAGACATCCTGTTCATACAAATTATGCTCAATAATAGTGAGGCAGTTATGCCGTCACAGCCAAATTTTGGCTTTTACAATCCCGTTATGAAAGGGCTATTTTATTGACAATAAAGAATAGGAAGAAACGGGGATTGAGTCTGTGCCCGATACAATCGCGTTCCCAATAGAAACCTAGATTCTACTGTGCAATATAAGTACAGAGTACATGTCTTCCTCAGTAGCAAGCCCTACAACAGTAGATGGCCGTCCTGTTTTATCTTCTTGTACACGTTGTTGTCTTCAGTTCCTTAAAGCTTAATTTAAGTAACGGAATAGGATGCAACAGAGGTGCACCAAATGGTGGCAGAGATGGCACCGACAGTAATAACGCCCTCTGGGGCACTGGGCGGTTGCAGGGGCAAGAGGCGAGTGAGAGGGGAAAATCATGTTACAAACGGACTGATGGGTCATAAAAATACAGGATTATGTATTGAAACAACATAAGACAAGATGTTGGATTAGCTGTTTTCGAGTGATGTAGGCGCGGTCATCGGTATAGACCGAAGAGGTGCTGTGCTATTTTTGAATCGGTCATTTCACAGTAAAATGGCGTATTTGCTAAGAATACAACATGACTCAAATGCCTTTTGTCTTAAAAGGACAGAGTCTGCGTAATTTGTATAGGTGGATTACTTACTGGTAAAATATGTCTCTGCCAGACTTAATCGTCATGCATTACAGTTAATATGCCCACTCCATGCTGAATGCACAATGTTCAGTGGCTAGATGATACTAAGAAGAAGTTATCGGTGCATAGAAAGTGGCCAGCTTGTACATTACAGTTCATATCACAAACCAGTGTGAAAGAACAAGACTATATTATTATTATGTTCATCCGTTTGGCGTCTAAAAAAAAAAAAATAGTATTGAACGCTGAAGGAACCAGTACGCAAATTGCAAAGCAAATGGTGCTCAAATAAACAACAACAACAACAACAACAACAACAACAACAACAACAGAAGCAGGTTA
Source organism: Ellobium chinense (assembly GCA_033807755.1). Lineage (NCBI taxonomy): Eukaryota > Metazoa > Mollusca > Gastropoda > Ellobiida > Ellobiidae > Ellobium > Ellobium chinense. The sequence continues at coordinate 1,511,490 of JAWQUT010000058.1, forward strand.
TGGCGCCTCCAAAAATATCGAAGCTTTTTTTTTTCTTTTTTTTTTTTAAAAATAGATATTGCAAAATATGGCTGCAACATTTCAGCAGATTGTTAGTTTTTTTCCCAGTGCATTTTTTAAAAAAAGCGTATAAATTTGTCACTTCTTGTAGGATGTGTTAAAAATTATTGAAGTGATTGTAAAGTAGGCAGAAAGTTTACTGTTTTGGTTGTTTTTTTATTCCAAAAAACAACAATAACAACAACATAGCATGGGCCTGATAGTGATATTGTTTTGTTAAACGACCAAACAAAGGAATTTGTACTTTAATGGCTCGGTCTGACAGTCTGGGTTATGGAGCACTATCACATTTTTACCGATCAACAAGTGAGCCCAGGCTGTTGCAGTGAGGGGCGTCGGTCTTTAAATGGCCAGGAGCGTCGGTCGTTGAGCCAGTATGTAAAAGTAGTGTTTATCCCATTTTGTTCAGCTTGAGAGGTAACAGTAGGTGAGTGTTAAGGAAAAAAGATGATTGACGTGTATTAACAAATACATTCAACATGCAAATGTCCGGTCGTAGGCAGTATCCATTGGCAGTGAAGAGGTTCTCTGATTTTAATATTCGATACCGAAATGTTAAAACAATCTAAACTGTGGAGTACAATGAGTGCCAAAAGATTTAGATTACGCCTATCAGAAATTCCAATGCTGTCTCTTCTATATTCTCTACTCTCTATACCTCTCCTGGCTTTGGACCATCAATATAGGTCACATTATTATATTGTTTTGGCACATCGTTTTATTTACTGTATAAACTAAGGTGTAAGTCAGATTAAAACGCGTTCAAAGTTCAGCTCTAAGTTATTTGAACTTTAGGCGACTTAAGAGTCGACCCCTTCCCCGAGTTATTTTTTTCGACGCCCCTGCCGAAGATTTTATGGTTTTGGGCTCCTGTGCCATGATGTGAAAGATCAAGGTCGTAATTCTGTTAGGGGTAACAGCTGTTTCGGTGAAAGTGTTTTGGTGTTTCCTGTGACCTCGACAGTCTAGATTTAGATCGTGAGATCCATAATTATAATGTGATATGCAACAGATAGTCAAACAATTGTTGTTCTTTGTGGATGGAGACTGTATCACGGTCAGTATGGCCTATCTTAGAATTAGGACAAAACTGAATAAAACTGCCTCATCATTCCGGGAAGGAAGGATTCGAAACCGAATGCAAAAATAATCAGGAAAAAAATGTGTCAATACATCTGTGTAAAAATATAGACTACAATAATTAAGTTCATATCCCATGCTTCTCATGGTAGAAGCAAAGATGCCCTTTTTTAATTTTTTTTTTNGGCGGGGCGAAAGGGGGTTAAACCTCAAATCCGTAGCTCCCGCAACACATACAAACACACACACAAAGATACACGCACGCACGCGCACACAATTACGTCTCCGATGCAGATGGTGTGTAGGTGGCAAAATAGGTTTAAAAGATTTTCAACAAAAATAGCAGCTGAAGAGACGAAAAGAAATGAAAGTTATAGAGAATGTGGAGGACTAGCGGAGCGGTATACAAATGGGGTTTGGGAGGGGGGCGGTGTAGGGAGAGAATGCACGCCAGTGGAAAAGGAAACAACTTTGTAGAACAAAGGACGAGTGCAGAGAGAGAGAGAGGAGAGAGTAAGAACAAAGAAAGAGAGACCGCAGGAGAGCAAGAGACAATGAGGATACGGATGGAAACAGCAAGAACATAGCCAGACAGAGAGGACTCAAAGGGACAGCAAAGACACAGAGATCGGAAAGACAGAGAGAGAAACATCGACGACAAATGCAGAAAGAAAGGACACAGGATTGAAAGAGTACAGAGGGAAAGTCAGGGCAGCTTTTATATTATATGATATTATGAAGCTGCCTGTAGCGCGCGCACTCAGACAGACAGAAAGACAGACAGACAGCAGACAGACAGACAGACAGACAGACAGAGACAGACAGGCAGGCAAGCAGGCAGGGGACAGAATGTGAGACAAGAAACATACAGAGCAAGAACACGTGAAGTCCTGATCATACATTATATAAAAGTGAAGGAGTCTTGGTGTTAAGCCTATTATTTATTGGAAATGCAAGAAAACTAGGGTACATATGATGAATTAAAAAAAAAGGTGGAAGATATCAATCGATAAAAATATCATTGGCCAGCGAAAGAAAGAAACCAGTATTCATAAGAAACAAGAGTCCGACAGACCGCAGGAAAGGAGGATTGAAAGCGATCGTAAGAACGAAAGAAAGACCTATTGAAACATATAATTTGTGACTGGTGCGTGGGAGGTGTGGCCGGTTATAACGGGAGGTGCGTGACCAAGAGAGTTCTTTGTTCAGACTGCATCAGCTGTTAGAAATAACAACATAACAAGCCAGGACTGACCTTGGGCTTGGAGTAAAGGGGTAACAAACGATAGAGTTTCTTAGGGAGGGGCTTACCTTGAAGTGGTTTTCTCTTTGTGTAAGATAAGAGGCGGAGCATGCTAGTCTTATAGGTCATACAATATAGCACTGAATTACACTGTATTTCAAACTTGAACTTGACATATTGTTGTTAAAAAGTCTTCTTCACTGTGATGGGACCAGTAGCACAGCATATTATACTCTTGGTGTCTTTACGCATTGTCTTGATACGGCTTTATCAAGGGGCAATCAGAGTAGCTGTCTGTGTAAACAGATACGCGACGAAGCATACCAGTTTCTCATGTATTGTGGATGTGCAGATAATAATAATAATAATAAAAATAATAAATTGTATTTGTATAGCGCCCAATTCCCGAGGTGGGCTCTAAGCGCCTTGACATTTTAACATTCTCTCAGATATGGACGCAAGCTCACTTCAGTACAATAAGTATGAAAAATACACTCGTATCTGAACACACAGACACGCGCGCGCGCACACACACAGACACAGACACACACACGCACCCACATATATATGCGCGCGCGCACACACACACACACACACACACACGCACGCACGCACACATACGCACACATATTCATGTACAATAATATAGATCTATTTAAAATTTAGTTGTGACCGAATCAGCAATGTTTAACTAAGAACCAAAATGCTTACTGAATAGATGTGTTTTAAGTAACCCCTTGAATGCAGCCAGTGAGTAGGAATTTTTAATATTTCGGGGCAGGTTATTATACAGAAAAGGCCCTATAAAACTAAATGCTCGTTCCCCGAACTTCTTCAAGTTTGTCCTAGGCTTTAAAAGAATAAGAGAATTTTCAGAACGTAAGGATGTATTACTTCATACGATGTTGTGAAAAGGATCACAGATCTAGAAGAGTATCTAGAGTAACCCTCTTTTTAATTAGGAAAGCAAATCAGTGTTCAGACATTATACAGGAAAAAAGAGCCACTAGTGTTTGGTATTTTAAAAAAGTCGCCAAGTGTCGACAATTGATATACCTTCGTCACCACCTCATAAACTACAAATTTTAAGGGAAAAGAATGTCTTCAAATGATGAGCGTTGTATTACAGGAATCATCATTCGTGCTGGGTAGTTGAGGAAGATGGCTTGCAACGTAAGTCCGTCACTGCTTTGTATATATTATATATATATATATATATACATGTTTAGACATAAAATGTAACATTATTTCGCTCTTCCTGCCTGAAGTGCTTGAAGACCTACATTCATCTTCTGTTGGTGAGCAGGGGTCTCGAGAGCACTTATCGAACGGACGACGCATACATACACATGTAGTCTATCGATTGTTACCTCATACAAGGGCAACACAAAGGGAAATGTCAGGCGTACACATATTATACATTATACAGCACCTTCCAGAGAGAGAGATAGACTCGCAGAAAACATGCTCAACACGTGATGATGCTGAACATGCATTAGTACAATGTGGCACACTGAACACTGCGTAAAGTACAAAGTGAAATCTTGGCCAATGCATCAAGTGCTATGACATACTGAACAATGCATTAAGTATAGTGTAACAGATTGAACAGTGCATTAAATACAATATTATGATACACTGGACAATGCATCAGGTACAATGTGACACACTATATAATTCATTAGTACAATGTAACACACTGGACAATGCATCAGGTACAGTGTGAAACACTATACAATTCATTAGTACAATGTAACACTATACAATTCATTAGTACAATGTAAGACACTGGACAAGTACAATCAAGTACAATGTGACACACTGTACGATTCATTAGTTCAATGTATCACACTGAACAATGCATCAAGTACAATGTGACACACTATACAATTCATTAGTTCAATGTAACACACTGGACATTGCATCAAGTACAATGTGACACACTATACGATCCATTAGTACAATGTAACACACTGGATTTTGCATCAAGTACAATGTGACACACTATACGATTCATTAGTACAATGTAACACACTGAGCAATGCATCAAGTACAATGGGACACACTATACGATCCATTAGTACAATGTAACACACTGAACCATGCATCAAGTACAATGTGACACACTATACAATTCATTAGTACAATGTAACACACTGGATATTGCATCAAGTACAATGTGGCACACTATACGATTCATTAGTACAATGTAACACACTGGATATTGCATCAAGTACAATGTGACACACTATACGATTCATTAGTACAATGTAACACATTGGACATTGTATCAAGTACAATGTGACACACTATACGATTCATTAGTACAATGTAACACGCTGGATATTGCATCAAGTACAATGTGACACACTATACGATTCATTAGTACAATGTAACACATTGGACATTGTATCAAGTACAATGTGACACACTATACGATTCATTAGTACAATGTAACACACTGATCCATGCATCAAGTACAATGTGACACACTGTACAATTCATTAGTACAATGTAAGATACTGGACATTGCATCAAGTACAATGTGACACACTATACGATTCATTAGTACAATGTAACATACTGGACATTGTATCAAGTACAATGTGACACACTATACGATTCATTAGTACAATGTAACACACTGAACAATGCATCAAGTACAATGTGACACACTATACACTTCATTAGTACAATGTAACACACGGACAATGCATCAAGTACAATGTGACACACTATACAATTCATTGGTACAATGTAACACACTGGACATTGCATCATTTACGAACAACGTATTTAATACAAGGGGACACACGGGATAATGCTTCAGGTACAATGTGACACACGGGATAATGCATCGGGTACAATGTGACACACTATATATAAAGTTGTGTGCTTCAGTCATAAGTATCTTGATATCATAATTATTTTAGGAATCTTAAACCTAAAACTGGCTTACATAACAGAGGACGGTAGTAAAATAATACCTGTCTAGATTTGCTGAAATTATTTGTAGATTCATTGATATGTTGTATTATTTTATCATCGACATTCTGAAATAGCCTGATTTTTAACCATGTGAGTCTCTTTCTGCTACAGTCATTATAGACTTCCGTTATGTAACCGTAATGAAAATGCAGTTATATTCGGCACGTCATGCAGAAATGGGTAATTTTATTTTGATTTACTTACAACCGTGAGAACACCCGGAAATGACCATATTTAATGTAAAATATAGGTCTGAGGGAAGTGTTTAGATGATATCATTATCAATGTGGTTTTAGAATCACTGAATAACTGATCTACGATCTTACTCGTCAACACGGACGATATTATAATATTTTACATTTGATATCTTCGCTGCACAGTATTATTATCATTGTTGTGCATTATTTCTGTTGGAATTGGGATACTATTGAAATGTAAAGCTTTGATAAGAATCCATTGTTCGTTAGAGAAGAAAAAAAGTAAGGGAGGAATGGGCATAAGGAGAGGAGGCGGGGGAGGTTGCACGCCTGGTTCAGGCCCGTTCATTCCCTCACATCTCATGATCATGTAATGATATGATTAGTGAGTAGATGTTGTTGGGCAAGGATTGGGGCAGAGAAGAGGAGAAGTAGCGAAGACTTGATGGTGAGGTTGGCAAGTCTTTGGCAGAAGTTACTGGTGGATTGTATGATCTCCTCCCCCTCTCATTTTATTTTCGTCTTGTCGTTGATATTGTTAAGCAGGTCTTTGGTGTCGTCATCAGAAGAATGTAAATGTTGTCTTTTATTTTGTTTTAGCTTGTCTCGCATTATAACTTTGTGCTGATTTACCTCGTATTTACTACCTTTTTAGATTTTGTAATCAAGTATTATTGTGATGGGTTTTGTCAGTGTTCATATTGTGGTGATGATTGTTTGCGGCTACTGACGCTCTTCAATCTGAAATAGACGTGTGTGTGTGTGTTATATGTTGTGTGTGTTGTTTTTTTTTTTTTTTG
>JAWQUT010000058.1:1517867-1540278 GCA_033807755.1 Ellobium chinense
GGGGGGGGGGGGGGGGGTGTGAATGTGTGTGTGTCTTTGTGTGTATGAGAGAAAAGGAGAGAGAGACAGAGAGAGATCATAGCCAAAGTGTAAGGCAGGTCGAGAGAAAAGGTCAAGTGGCTTAAAATCACTTTGCGGTTCTTTCCTGAGGTAAGAAGGATGGGCGCGCAGGCACAGTCCACCTTGATGTGAGATAAAACCTGATTCTAAACCATAATGTTCTCGTATTTTCGTCATTCAGCTGGGCTTCCTTTTATCCATTAATTCCATTATCACAGCTGTGGTTTTAAAGGCTGGACGAGCAGTCGGCAGGTGTCCCTTCCTGTGGTTGTTTTCGTGTATCGTAGCAGGTGGGCCACATTGGCTGACGTCATCGACACTTGAGTAGACTGTTACTGCCACGAGCAAGAAATCTGTTACATAGGTGGCGGACGTGAATGTAGGGTAGTCTGCCCCCCCCCCCCCCCCCCCCNCTCCCCCATCCTGTCCGTGCCCCTCGTTGTCTTGTCTCTCATTATTATACCCGGTCATCAATGTTACTTGTCTGTTTCTGTCCCTCGAAGACATCTTCCTTCCTCCATCTTTTTTTCCATGCATACTTCCTAAAGCCGCTGAAGATCGGGCCGCCTCTGAAACTGTTTACATTAATGGATAAAAATCTATTAATTAATACTCTTCGTTGAGCTTTCCTCTGTCTATCTCGTTTATGGTTTCTAGAGCTGGTTAATGTATCTAAGACACGACACGATTTTCCTGCAGTCAGGGTATAAGGATAGTGAGCATTTTCTGTCGCACTTGAACATGAAGATTTCACAAGCATTAAGCACGAAGTTGCCGTACAAGTGGCGAAATTAATGATTAAGATAATTGCATACTTGATAATCGAAGAATAAACTGATTCTTCACAAATTAATGACATCGTCAGATATTTAAGCTCATTCACGTTTGCCATGCAACGACGTGGTGATATAATTTTTTCGAGAAATCACGAACTGAAAAACTCGATATTTATTGTTTTATGTAGAACGAGACTTTCCCTCGAAATATGTTGAAGTGATTAGACTATGTAAGGCTCAGGGCGTCAGAGAGTATTTTGGCTTTGGAGCAAGTGGGCGAGTGCATGCGTGCTTTAATGCATTTACTTAACCGAGCTTCTAAGAGGTTGGGTTAGTGAGGGCTATGGTAAGGTTGGATGGAGTAGGGGCTGGGCCGGGAATTTTCTTCATTGTCACTATCGCTCATTGTTATTGTCATTTCTGTGCTGGGTACTGCTTCAGAGTAACGAAGACGTTTTTTTTGTTGTTTTTTCCGTGTGTATCAGTCGACTTATCCTTAGCTGCAGTTATCCATACCTCTTAGCGGCTGGCAGAGTTGTTTAGCACTACAATAGACACTATGATTGTGCTTCCTTTTTTTCTCGCAGCTGACCCTCTGAGTAAACGAGAGTTTTAAAAAAAACCAAAAAACGTACCACAACCGCATATGAAGACATCCTGGCGCCCGACACACGTCGTTGACCACAGAACTTTGGCGCTTGTGGTGTCAACGCAAGGCAAACCTCCCCCTATAATTTGGAGTCCTTTTTATCCTGTTGTTCAGGCACTCCTGCGGATCGCCTTGTCTTTCCCTGTTTGAACACTGAGCATAGACCCATACAACAAAACAGGCTGGTTAGCACTTTATACCGTTAATCGTGTCGTTCAGCGGCGGCGGCAGGAAATTTCGACTAGAGGGGCATGAGCAGTATTGAGCAGCTCAACCAAATGTGTGTACAAAGACTGTCTCCTTTAACTCCTTGTATACTGTATTACCGTTGAACTTCTCCAATCAAGTTGAGGATGGGAATCATAGCGTCTGTACGCTTTTTATCTCAGACAACGCCACTCGTTCGGCGCCATGCAACATCCTCGACACTGCCAGACAAGGGCCCTCCATGTATGTCTGTCGTAGGGAAAAGCTCAAGGATGCCTGAGATGTGACGGGAGGTGTTTGGGAACAAGGATGTGGTTTCTACGACTGCGGACTGTTGGCGACATGGCTTCTCACTCTCGAGACGTGATCAAAGATCTGAAGTGTTTGGGTTTCTTCTTCCCCCCCTACAGTGACAGTAAATGTTTATGAAAACGGGAAAAATTGCGAAGATGTATGGGCGTGTAGGAGTGCTGGCTGAGCAAAGTCGAACAAATGTTGACCAAGTCTATCATTGATGAGCTGCTGCGGTGGGTTTTGTATAATTATTTTTTTCTTGGAAATATCATTTGCAGATTTGGCGACACAAGTGTCATGAATATGATCATAAAAAGAGAGTCGCTGCTATTGACCAGTTGGGCGCCATGTGAAGGAGCATATAAAAGCTGTGGTAATCCTCTTGTCATGGAATAAACACAAGACCAGCAGCAACTACAGTGAAGGCGGCAGTTGTTACTGGGACATCACGATATACAATTTGGGCGGAAAAAAACAATATATATAATATATACACCATTTGGGTGAAAATTGGCTTGCATTCCAGGCGAAATTATATTCCATTATTCCTGTTGCTTAAAGCCACAACAAGAGTAATAGAATCTTAGCTGCCGTGATCATAGTAAGAGGGCTCTTAATGGTAGTAGTGACAAGAATGGAGGTAGTAAATATGAGAGAGAGAGAGAGAGAGAGAGAGAGAGAGAGAGAGAGATGTTAAAAGTGTTTACTGTTTCACGCCTTTCAACATTATGTTCACCAAAGGATTAGTGGAAATGGGATAGTTTCCAACAGTCTCTCAGTTCGTCTGTCTGTCTGTCGTGTTTTATCCCTATAAACTCACTCTCTCTCTCTCTCTCTCTCTCTCTCTCTCTCTCGCTCTCTCTCTCTCTCTCTCTCCTCCCTGCCCCACCTCTCTTTATTACAAAACTACGTCGATCCGTAACAGTGGTCATTATTCTTGCGACTTCTCCAAACAATGGGATTAAATTCCCCCGAAATTGTATTTTAAATACTGACCAAGTTACATGTCAGTCATATTATATTATATAAGTCAACTTACAAACGTCCAGTAAAATAATGGATAAGGTGGATCACGAGGTCTGCATTTAACAAAGAGACGACGAGCCATCTCGAGGCAATAACATGTTTTCGTTCTTGGCAGGAACATTATAAGTAATCAACACACCCAGTATTTCCGGTCACGTGTGTTGGAACATGACGATCCCTGTTCACACCGCAGCAGTGCCATGAACAATGAGAGCGGCTCTGTACCGAAACAGCGCAAAAACATCTACTGTAACAGCGCCGTAATAATCCGAGAGTGTCTACCAAAACAGCGCTTTACTCAATGTGTTCAAGCTTACCTCTACCGTTAGCCAGAATTTGCTTTTCGCGGTATATTACATAGGACAAACCACATTTTATTTCAATGTTTTCATGAACTGAACTACCAGCACGGGAATATTGCTTTATTTTCAACTTTAAATTTTTATGTAATGATGTAAATGTTTTTTTTGTAAATGTTAAGATAAGATAAGATAAGATAAGATAAGAATGACTTTATTATCCTTAGAAAGGAAAATTGCCTTGGGTGTGGTACATGTTTACATGTAATATCAGCGTGTCTTAAATCTCGATGAACGAAATTCGCTCCCATAACTGTTTTTGTCTCCAAATAAAGACAGTGATTGTCAACGGACACGTTAAATAAATACAATACATTATACCAAATGCCTTCCAAAAATTGTTGGATCTCTAGACTACTCCGTAACATAAATAACATAAATTCATCTCAGGTGAAATAAAAATATCAAGAAAAATTATTTTCCCCAGTCATTTAAGCAGATTTCCGCTTGGCTGCACTCTAACGATGCGCTGTTTTGGTACAAACATCTTGTGCTGTTTCGTTAAAGTGGCTTTAATCCCTACTCCCTCCATTTTTGGGCCGTTTTGGTCACAGTTCCATGAGAGCAGAACAGCCCTTGCAAGTGTCGAGTTGATCGAGTTGCTTAGCATGAGTGACTTCTGACTCTTGGAAGATGCGGTTTATTGCGGCGCCGTGGGACTGGTTCTGGCAGTCTGGCATCAGACTGGAGGATATGTATCTTGGAGAGATCGGTCAGCTTCATCCTTTCGACTTAAGACTGAAAGAAACCTCAAAACTTAACAAGAAAAAAGAGAGGTCCTTGAGTAAACCGAGGCGGCCAGTTAATTTGAAGTTCTGTCACACATGAGTTCATTGATTGAAAGTAATTCTCCAAGCATTGGACGGAGTAGTACATATAAACTGATAGGTATACCAAAAGTTGGTGTTGCTCAGGCAGATAATGTCTGGTGCACGTGAATAAGATAAATGTCAGTTTCGTACTGAGAATGGCTTTCCGTGAGTGTGTCTTTAATAATGCCTCATTTTCGGTGGTTATTGAACAGGCTCAGTCGCATCGTAAACCGTGGGGATAAGGTGAAGGGGACTGGAAGTAAGTAATGACGATGCGTTGTATGTGCATATATTGAAGTTACAGAAGATACGGACATGGAATGAGCTACAACTTGTTTAACACTTTGCCATCAACCAACGAACATCGAATTTCCAGTACGGCTCCTTCACTGCCATTTTCGATCACTGTCGAATTTTAGAAGGCATTTCAAACTGGAGCATTGCTGAAATCTTAACACTGTGAAAGTCCTGTGTAGGGCTCATCGAAGAACGTAATAGACTATTACGGAATTATTATTTTAAGTCTGTATTGTCTCCCAAGTTCTGTGCATAGCAAAAATGTGAATAAATTCTTCCGTTCCATCTCCTCTGTGAGTGTGTCCATAACTCAATGCGCATAAAAGGATTTCTCACAAGTATGGAAGTATTCAAGTCCAAGTATATTTTTTTTTCTGTGCCCTGTAGTTAACAAAATGAGGCTATTCAAATCAATATAAGAGCTTGCCATTTTCTCTCCTTTGTTGTCATGAATTGAAAAAGATGCAGATTAAAGTATGAGGGTACAATAATATGTAAACTATACAATACTCTGTCCACTTACTGCCTTTCCTCAAATGGCATAAATTGCATTATGAATGTAAAGCAAAAACAAACACCAACATATGATATGTCCTGTATATCTAAAAGCACCCAACTGCCACATCGATCTTAAGAGTTATTAAATAAATTATTTGTACCGCACAGAATTCGGAGCTATGAGTGATTTTCCTTCATTTCCATTTCTCACCTACGATAGTGATTTCGGCGTCTTTCGGCTTTCTCTCCGTTGATTTGCACAATGCTGCCCGTATAACCGAATTCTTGTAGATTACAAGTAACTGAGTGAGTGGGAGTAACTTGGACTTGCAGAAGACTCTGGCATACTAAGTGGTGGTAGGCAAAGTGTTGAAAGGTATATGTAGTATTCTATAAATTAACCACCAGTTTTGAGGACAAAGAGAACTACTTCGCTCATGGAATTCAGTTACAATTTTTTTCTAATGCCAGCAGCTGGTCAGGTGGAATGACATTCATATCGGGTTCTAAGTCATCAGAGAATGGTGGATTTTGTCAATAAGTACGTAGTGTGTCTCAGCACCTTCAACGTTCTCAGATGACGGTGATGAGCTGTGTTGTTCAAAGCAAATACAGTGTGATGCAAGCCTTCCAATAATGTGTCAGATGAAAAGAGATCGAATTGTGCAGCAGCATAATATTTTGCTCACTGGTTGTAATGTAGTGTTCTATAGTATCAAGAGTTTTATTATGAAGTGAAGAGGGCGCATTCTTTTTTACGCCCTTCGTTTTTTTTTGTAATTGGTCTGGGGAACGAGTATCAAAAATACTTTGTACTAGAATCTATATATATTACATTTAAAGAGTTACATAAGTCAGAATTATAACACACAAGACGTGTTCACTCAAAACCATACTTTGTAAGTTGATGAGCCCAAGACGAACAATAATGCGTTCGTACTCTGAAGTCTACTGTAGTGAAACAGAGAAACATGGGGATTGTGCACAGACTGAATGACTGACTGACTGACTTGGCTTTATTAAACGTCGGCTAGGGCAAGGTGGCGCTATTCGCCGACTGAACTTTGGGATGGGGAAAAAACCCACAGTCATAATTATTTTTGTTTCTTGCAGTAACTTCTCCCATTCTGTGAAATTAGATTCACATGATATCACTTTATTAATCATATTAGACAGGAGTTCTTTGTCATTCTTTTCTGCCTCTGCCCCTTTTTGATATTAAATTATCATTAGCACATCGTCTTGCTGATAGCCTAACCCTTTCCCACGCCACCCCCACTCNNNNCCCCACCCGCCCCTCTCCTAACTGGCAAGTTATTTTTCAGTGTGATTTGTAATATGTAAATGGTTTACATGCAAAACTATTTACATATTGAAGTTTTACTAACCCTGTCTCTAACTGCATTACTTTGATTGTCTGTTCTGTCTCGATATTGCCGCATGAATATTCAACACACAGTAATAGAGAAAAACCCGCTATAATGTATGAAGATGCTATTTATAGATTCACAAATCGTCCAGGTCGTCAACTACATGGCTATGTACAAACAATAGATATCAAGCGACAATTACACAAATTTGAGCTGTTACATGGAAACACAGTCACTAAACGCAGCGAATGGCATATCTTCAGACAAGCTCGCTAAATACATGTAGCCCAAATTTCATAATCACACATGCATGATTACTAAGAATCTTGACATATTGTTTTCTGTTATAGGATTCGAAAACTAGAAGCTGAAGATTCGAAAACTTGCGGCTGAAAAGGAATGAGCTTAAAAGAGGCTTTTCCTGTACGGGTTCAGAAGTAGAGTACTGCTGCCGGTGACAGATATGCGCATTGTCGCCCAGAGGGAATCTTGGAAGTGTTGAGTGTTATGTGCCGGCACTGGAGGAAAGGACGCCAATTAGTCGGCAAAGCTTCCAAAGTTGCGTGCCACCGACAAAGAATACAGTGTTCTAAACGCCAACATCCAGTGACGGATATGCGGAGTTTCTGTCGCTAAAGACTTGGTAACACAAATCTTCGAATGCACAATAGTTACCTGGGATGGGACCTGGAGGGCGTCTCGACTGTCGAAGATCAAAGAGAAGTTCGGCGACCTTTAACACTAACAACATCCAATCTGTCAGGTGGGCTGAGCTCTCCTGGCCCCAGGATTTCGCGAAGTGTAAACATTTGATTAGAGCCTCAAACACTTCCTGTGTTTTGTAAGGACAGTGTAGAAATAAATCTAGACAATCTGAGACAGTGTGGAATCAGGTTGCAAAAATGCTCTTTAGAAGAGCTTGATGGTATTGAAAATGGTTTAGTGTATTATAATTCTCTGCAGAAATGGTATACGCTACGCGTAGCATTTTTCTTTTCCGAAGAAAATCACGGGTTTCCTGTCTCATTTCATAATTTATGAACATCCTAAGCAATATTTCAGAGTATCGTCATGCAGTTTATGATGGGGCTTTTCTTTATCATGCTGCAGTTACTTAAGACAGGGATATCTTCTCATCTGAGGGGAACCAAGGGGCAAAGACATGCGGGCGGTGATATGAATAATCTTCATTTTCTCTTCGTTTTTTAGAATTGAAGTTTTAGGATATCGGTTGTGTAATAGGTATTTTCAGTTCTGTCACTGACCAAGGGTTTGTCGCTCACATTCTGGTATGTGTAAATGCTCTGTGCATGTTTCAAAGTAAACGTACATTTGGGACATAATTTGGTGCAAAATCACCAACATGCTTTCCGATACGCTTTCAGCCCCCTAATCAGGTAGATAAACATTCTTTCCTTCATATTATGCCATAGCATGTTGTTCATTATATTCTGGATGTTTCAGGACGACAAAATGCGATTCCACTTATTTCTTCAATTAGCAACCCTTATTTTAATCTTCGTATGACAATAAAGAGAAAGTGCGGATGTCAGATTTTGGTAGACATTTTTCTTATCATTCACCACGTCCACTGGAACCTAAAACCGTCAAGAAACAGTTTGTTAGAATTTTATGGGGAATTCGGTGAATTTTATTTTTCATATATCTACCCAACTAATTCTCATTATTATACACTACACTTCGGAACGTAATTCAAGACCGGCATGCAATGCCTTTAGCTCAGGTGGCTCCGACCGATCAGCAGAGACAACCAGAGTCATGGGGGACTTTGTCCATTGGTGTATGATCCTTAGTCTAGATCGAGAATCGAGTATTGAATTTTGGACGCCAGTGAAAAGTATTGCCGCTTTTACCAAGAAAATTAAATTTCACATTGATCGAGATGTTTTTCAAAAACGCTGGCTCGACATGCTGCATGCATGCTGCCAAATTACATTTAACTTTCACAGTGGTATTTTAGCATGCACCTCGACTGTAACCACAAAAATGTAAGAAGAGGAAAACGGCGCGCTCGGGAAAACAACCTTACTGGCAAACTTGTAGGGGAAGAAAGAACAGCATGATTTTGGGAATGTGTCCTCTGATCTTGCATCGAGCATACGCGCGAAATATGTCAGTTTGGGACTAGAATGCCGGACTAGAGTGCGACCATCCGCTTCATGCCTTTCGTTGCTCAGGTAAAAGGAGGGAGAGAGAAGGAAACAGAGTATAATACTTGTGTAGCATGAATTGAGGTGGGAGGATAAAAGTAAGATATATTTGGAGATGACCAAAAGAGGATTGAGAAAAATGTTATTTTCGTCAGAGTGTGTCGAAAGCACATCACTGAGCTATGTGGCATTATCGAAGCCCAATTACTACTGGACAGAAATCCGCTTGAGACATGCATTGTCGCTTGACATTTCTGAACGCGCAGTTGTGCAACTATATGAAACAAAACTGTCTGTCTGTCTGTCTGTCTGTCTGTCTGTCTGTCTGTCTGTCTGTCTGTCTGTCTGTCTGTCTGTCTGCTTGCCTGCCTGCCTGCCTGCCTTTCTGTCTGTCTGCCTGCCTGCCTGCCTGCTTTTCTGTCTGTCTGTCTGTCTGCCTGTCTGTCTGTCTGCATGCCTTACTGCCTGCATGCCTGCCTGCCCTAGTGGCCTGTCGTTCAAAACTTGACGAGGCGGGCAAATTGGTAAAGGGCGAGAGTAGGCGAGTAATTTCTTGCAGCGGGGAATAAAAAAATCCTCAAGGAAACAAAACAAACACACTGAAAATAAAATTGGCATTTCCCCCTTCTTCTAAATTTGCTAAAAGATCATTTCTGCCTGTAATATAGATCTAGACAGAGCAAATATTAGGTATCAGGTATTTTACGTGGCGATGAGACGCGAGGCGTACTAAACAATGATTTTTTTACTACTTCCTTGAGGGGAATGGAACTGGATGAGGGAAAGGAGAGGGGACTGAAGGGGTGATCGTCCTTGAAAATATCAGTTGATATTTCACGAGAGTATTTTGACGTGCATTAAAATGCATTGATCAGAATATCAAAAAAAAAATGTTCGTGCAATAAGATTTGTCTCATTCACGACTATTTTTAGCACTTGTGTATTGAATAGCAAGTATAATTTTGTTTCTCATAAAGCTGTGTTTGTCTCTCTCTATCTCTTTCCCTCTTTCTCTCTCTCTCCTTCTGTGTGTGGAAGTGTGTGTGTGTGTGTGTGTGTGTGTGTGTGTGTGTGTGTGTGTTGTTGTTGTTGTTGTTGTTGTTGTTGTTGTTGTTGTTGTTGTTGTTTAGGTGCACGCGCGCAAACATCAGTTTTCCGCTCCAGTGTCTACAGTTTCGTGCACAAGAATGTTCATTCGTTTCAGAAGTGTAGAGCTGTGGATTAATGTCAGTCTTGCTAAAATGAATCTTACTAAATAGTACTGGACAGCGCAGGCTTCACAACATATATTTTGTATGGGCGTCACATACAAGGAGAACTGTCGAATCAGTTTCTCCTTTCGGTATTATGGAGGTATCATATAGACCATTCTCAGTTTTGTACACATGCACGTTCATCTGGGCATTGGAAGCCACATTTTCAACAATCATTACTTCCACTCTCTACTTTACCAGTGTCAGAAGAATAGGATTGATAGATATGGTAACTGCATTTGACTATTATTGTTTCTTTCGAAAGCAAAATTTGATGATTTAATCACACTGATGTTTACATTTACAGTTTGATTGCACCGAACGGGAGCTTTGTTGAGTGAACGGTCTATTGCTGAAATTGACGATGTTATTGCTGCGGCCAGGGCATTCAGAAACTTGACCATTTCCAACCCAGTAATGGTGAAGGCTGAGTAAAACATTCATAAATGAGAGTTTGTACTGAACAGACCTATCGAATGTGTATCCTGATTTGGTTAGGGTTCAGAAGTATGTGTGCCAGGCAAAGCAACATAAATACACCGCCAGAGAAAACTTGAGTTGATGAAAGTTTAATGAAATGACAGTGTTGCTGGTGAAAATGAAAACCATGAAATAATTGCCTACTCCCTTGAGGTGCATTTTTAAATCTGTGTCTAAGCAAGCGTTACTCTCGTGACATTATCGTTTTCTTGTTCTTCTCTCTCTCACGCTCGCCCCCTCTCTCTCTCTCTCTCTCTCTCTCTCTCTCTCTCTCTCTCTCTCTCTCTCTCTCTCGGATATATTTTCGTCTCATCTGAATACGATACGTTGGAAAGCTTCTGAAGTAGATGTAGGACACTGGACTCATCTACAATATCGATTATTGTTTTTCGTTCCTTTCATCCCTCTTGTGCCTCACTGACCTTCATCACCTCAACTACAGACTCTGGCGGATTGGAGTAAAGTAGAAACTCACATTCTCATAGTTGTCAGTTTGATTCACCCTGTGATTCTCTCCTCACTCCCTTCCTCAGATTCTTTGCTGTCACATTGCAACATCAGTCTTTTCCAGCGTTATGTTCTAAATAGACAAACTGCACGATCATGGTCCCATTGCTTGATTGATTGAGTGAGTGATTGAGTGAGTGATTGACTGACTGAAGTGGTAGGATAATCTTAGGGCTTAGAATCACCTATGGAATAGAAATACTTTGTGACGCCTTCATGGAAGTTTTGAGTTATGCACTCAAGTAGAGCTGGACTAGACTAGTTTGTTGTTTTTTTCAACGTTTTTATAATGGATCTTATCGCATGAGTGAATGTCATTTGAAGAGGCGCCGTTACTGTCCTGTTGGACGCTACCGTCCGGTGTCACATACCTTGCCATTCATTCATAAGGGAAAAGGCGGGGATGGAGGAGACATTATTTATGACTGTCATTCGTGGTCTGTATCATCTGTGTCCCAATCTCAGGGACACGGTTTGTCCCTGTCAGGCACATTTATGTCACATAATATTCGATCTGATGGATGACATTTTAAAGGGATTGCGATTCTCAAACGAGAGAGATCAACAAAGTATGTAAAATAACTGCATGTACTGTGTACGTTGCTTTGCTAAGGTGTAGGAAGATTTAGCAACGATCTGTAAAATGATTAGCGAGGTTTGCTTTACGTTTAATATAGAAATGCTATGCAGTAGAAATAATGGAAAGTGGTCAGTAGCGAAAACTGTGACAAATTACAGGCATAATTTCAATTAATCGACAAGAATTATTGTTTTTTGCTTTTTTTTTGTATTTGAACACGTGTCCCTGATTATAAAACATAAGTAGACTTGCGCGCACTATTTTATCTGTTGTAACGATGGACGAGTAGGGTAGTGACGCTTGTCACTGTACTGTGCTGAATATTATTACATTGTTGGGACAGTATTTGCACAACGGACTCGGGTGGGGGATTTAATTTATGGTGTCTACTCCTCCTACACTCATGCTGCACCCAGAGTGAATTGGGCCAATTTTAAGTTTTGTGTGTAAGCAGTTTGCACACCTTATTGTCACTGAAATTGTAGAGTCAGCGCTGCGTAGTTTCTGAGCTTTCACAGAGGATGACCTGTGAACACTGATAGAAACTGCCGCTCAGGTAAACCAGCCCCCGCCCGCAGTGAAGAGTATAGTACTACAAAATAGTATAATGGTACAAGTAATAGTAAACTCGCACTAGGAAACAAGGATTTGATGTAGGTCAAATACGGATGCTATAATTTCAGTGACGCAGTGAATAGACTAGGAAGGATCTTCGGGATCTTTAAATGTCAATCGTTTTATGAACCTTAGTAAGAGTTCTTGAAACGTACACGTAACAGAGATACACATTTGTCATTCAGTCGACAGGGAGCATTTTCATTTGCGATGTTAAGACATTATTTGATATGCGACATTGATGTTGATGCAAAGTTATGTCATGCAATTATTTTACATTACAGCACACCTATAACTAAATAAGTCCATTTCACCTACACAGACAGCAATCAGGTGACCTGAGACATTTTGAATTTCTGAGGTTGCTTGGAGGGTGAAAAGTTACGGGATTTGCTTTTAAGCCCTTACGGTACTATTTCATAACGACGATTTAAAGTTTTTTGAAACAGAAAAGTATTATTTGTCTGTAGGTAGCTTGGCATTAGATCTTTCGATTTCTATGAACGCATCTGATAAGGTTAACCCTCCCCATTCCCTCCCTCCTTTTTTCTTTCTCAAAGAGGATACGAATTTCCGTCGTTGGAATAATACTATACTGATGAAAATTTAAAAAAACAACAAAAAAACAAATTGTTTATACTTAAAGAACACAACTCAGTGAGGAATGTTCAGATCGGGAAGGTGATTTCTGCAAGCAAGCGCTGGATAACTGAAGCCTGTGAACAAAGTTTCATACACACTGTTTTAATCTTGAAAGAGTGAATAGCCATAATCTGTAAACGCAGCTGGTTATTTTTCGACCATCTCTGTACAGCGAGGACGATTTTTGGCGTGTGGTTTATTTAGTTAGAGCGTACATAAAAGACATCTAAATTCAAATAAGGTTTGCGCTGATTTACCATGCCGCATTTGCCAAGCTTTGAGTGTTTGACCATCCAGGAAGAGAGAAAGACAAAGACAAACCTCGGGCACACACGACACCAAAGAGGTTATATAACCTCTTTGCGACACTGATCGAACTACCTATGAAATCACGAACCATAACTGCTGATGCGTATTTTTTTCGTGCCAGTGTCAGTAAATTGTTTGAACGTTGCATTGTGTTTGTGTCATTCATTAAAAAATTTCAGTAAAGTTTATACGCATAATTCATTTTATCATTGGATAACGCAAAGATCGATTTAGACATCAGGTTTTTTTTTGGTTTTTTTTGCCGTGAGTATGTTATATTGATAATATCATGGTTTCTTTCGATCGCACGTTTGTGATTTGGTATGGTAAATATGTGGCAATTTAGAAGTGCCAGAAAAAAAACCTCAATCCATTCACTGTTTTAACACACGGAGTGGACAACGACTTAGCGCATCTTCTTTTGTTTATTTTGAATTTTCAACTGATCCCTCAAAGGGCCTACATCCCTTTTGCCGACCGTTTATCTGTATCGTAGGAACCCACCCAACACGTGAAGGTGGAATACAGTTTAGATGTATGTCTTTAAAATAAATGTTAAAATAATCTATACATGTCAAGAAATATTCACTTCCTCTAAATGAAAAAAAAAGTACAGTTCAATCATTAAAAGATTTTAAATATAATTATATTGTCAGCATTGCCTCTCATCTCAGTGTGATTACAAGAGCTCGGGGCGTCATTGCTTGCTCTTTGATGTTGTTTAAACAAAATTAGCAAAACATGTTGTTGCTCAATTTTGATACTTTTTCATCACCCTTATTTCAGTGTTGAAACTCACATCAAGTTACATTTTAGCTTGGGGAATATATCGAGAGCCTGTTGAGATGATTTTTCACGCATGTCAAGAAGTGAAGTGCGGCCATTTGAACATTATGTTTGGCATGTAAGACAATGTTTCGAGTACGGCCAGTGTTGGACCTAATGTGCAGAGTTGAACTGCACACCGCTGAAGAGTTCGTCAGTTTGAAGACCTGTAGACTGGACGACGACAAAGTTTTCTTTCATCCTTATCAGTTTGACTCGTGTAGGTCTTAACGCGTATCATAATTATTCAAACTGAAACCAATCAGCGACAGTTCAAACACTGATAACCTGTGTATTACGGAAAGGAATGTCTCTCCATAGCGCTTGGATAATGCTTGTTTTTATGGTCAGTCAAACAACCGAGGTATGTCGCCTCTGTTCTCAATGGACGCAGTCAGTTCCTTTTGCCGGTTTCCCACACTTACCTTGCCTCTCAAGCCGCCTGATGACCTGGTCAGTGTTACACATTTCTTGTCGCTTGTGTGACGGTCATTCTGCCGTTTAGCTTGTCTTAGAAGCGCTGACATAGATCACAGACCTACAAAATACAGCAGTGATTATTTGATAGTTGTAAATTTCACATTCGTTTAATACAGAGTATGTCCTGACCAGAATTGCGCCTGTCTTAGAATTTCAAAAGGCGTGGACAGCCTAAAGTTCTTTTGTTGTTCTGTTTGTACCGCATATTATCCCATGGTCTTGGTCAAACTTGTTCCTCTGTGATGGAATGCTGAAATGTGCATACCGCGCAGTAACAGATTCATCAAGTATGTCAGAGTTTAAAGCTCAGTCATCTGATCATTACTATCGGAAGGCAAGTCCCCTTTACAAATGGCCATGGACATTGCCTCCATTCAGATGGATTTGCTTTCATATTTCAAATACAAGACCGTTTTAAATCAATTTTCTTTACAGGGAACTAGTGATCTGCAGTAGTATGAATTCCTTGACTCGTGAAATTTGAAAATAACAGCGATTTGATGTTAGGCATGCGATTTGAAATCAAATTAGTAAAGTGTTCTCTTCCATTATGCTTCTCCTCTTCATTTATACCCTGACCGGGCCTTTAGTTAGTGCTGCAACAAGACATGATGGCATGAACATGCAAGTTTCGTCTGTTGCTTCACATACAACCGTAACAGTATGGTTGTTAAGCTCAGACAACATCCAGTTGTAAATGAGCAAGTGTAACAGTTATGTTCTCAACAATTAAAACATTCGCTAACACATCCAGCTATCCCTCCATCATTCGCACACTCGCTCATACTTCCTTATACTTCTCTCTCTCTCTCTCTCTCTCTCTCTCTCTCTCTCTCTCTCTCTCTCCCTTTCTCTCCCCCTGTCCCACTCACATAAATGATTGATATCAATAAATAACAGATGCATGCTGACGACACCAGGGCACTGCTGTTGAATATACAGTATATAAATTCTGTTGTTGTATAAAGTATAAACGAAAACAAAAAAAGTCGATTCCCAGGGGTTCCCTCTGAAAGAGCGTGGATGTATGTCGTTAATACTCATACATCCTGTCTCGTTCCCTCTCTCAAACTACAGATACAGGCCTACGTAGTAAGGACCGTAGTGAAAACGTTAGCTATCAACACACACTCTTTGTCAGAGCACAGTGACCCGGGTGATGTGACATTGCAACCACATTCCCTTCTCCTCGTTCTTGACCCAGTTTACCAGCAACATATTTCTTGTAAAGCTGAGCTAGTAAACATCATCAAAGGGTCAACCTGAGTCTTATCCCTCCGAGAGAGCGTCAAATTAGGTTCAAAGAAAGAATGAGCATTGGCAAGTAAGTTGAGTTTTCATCGTCTAATCGCGCTCGCAACATGGAGGCTCTTGATTCCTTTTAAGATGCGTGCGTGTGTTTGAATGTGTGTGTTTGGAAAGGGGGNGGGGGGGGGGGGGGAAGAAGGGATTGTTTGTTTGTTTGTTTATAATATGGAGTCAGTAATACAAGAGAAGAAAATAACTCACTTCATTTTATATTATAATTCTCGCTTTGCGGAGGATATCATCTAAATCCAGTTAATTTCCAGATGAAGATAGATTAATTTAAGCGTCATCGTTTTCATGCGTGTCACACATTTTTTTGTGTTTCTAATGTAATTTCTCGACATAGTAAATGACTTGTGAGTTGAATTAGGCCGTGCAGTCGGCTCTAGTATACACAGCACAGAGTATTACTCAGTTGTTGGGGTTTTTTTTGGAGGGGTGGGGGGAGGGGGGATTGTGGGTGTGGAGAAGAGTGATTGAATGACATATATACTATGTTAACGCCTTTGACAAGACGTTACGAAGACTTGTTCAAAACTCGATCCTGAATTTTCTTATCCTTCCACATACATCCTTCTTCCTACAGTGCTGATGGGTGGCACTGTGAAGCCCTCGCTCTCTTCTTCGATTGAACTAGCAATTTCAGAGCTGGTTTTGTTTTCCTAGTAGTGATGAGGAAGTTGATTATTGACGTGTCTTCTAACACTTACTTCCTGTCTGCCGTGTAACAAATTCACGTAACTGTTCATGAATTGCTAGAAGAGCTAGCGCATTCCTTGCGTTTCTGGTTGATATTATGAAAAAAAATATATCTGTAATAACACCCACGGAATCTATGCTTAATATTTTATAATTATTTTTTTTATGTTTAAAATGGTGATAAACTGTATAATCCAATTTGACGTACGGGTGCACAACCATTCAACAAAATGTGTTTGATCGCCTACACATAAAGAGCCGTTCGGTATGCGAGATCTTCGGCAAATCAGTCCTGAGACCCATTTTTAGATCTGTCTTGTAATCACAGAAGTGTCAATATTAGATCAGTAGTCAGGGATCGTGCAAGGGCGTTATACGCAGGATCGTAACCGCCACCGCTGCAAACCCTATATGATGGAGAAGGATCAGATTGACCCCCTAATGAAGTACGTTGTAAGCACTTTTTCTTGTTTTAATGCTTTGGTAGCGTTTAGTAATAAAGGGACGGTGGCTCATCCGACACATTTGTGTCAGAAATCCCGCTGGTGACAATCTTAACTCTGTAATACGGAAGTAAATTGACTCGCTCATGTCTGGAGCCTACATACGCCAAGATTTCAAGAGGTTCTTAAATCCGATAGGCCTATCACATTTTACAACGCTAAGAGAGTGTAGCTGGAGGTGGGCGTTCGTGTGGAAAGTGGTGTTGATTGCACTGGCGGTGACAAACGCAGTAGTAGACGGGGAGGGGGAGGAGTAGGTGGGAAGCGGAGGAGGCGACAAGCAATATTGAGGAGAGAGTGGGCGACACAGGAGGGAGGTAATGGAGGGAACACAGTGAGGGGATGAGGAAAGAGAATATAATCGTATCTTTAAAAAAAAACAAAAGAAGAAAATACTGAGTGACAGGGAACGAAAGGAAGGACAAAAAAAAAGAAAGAAAAAAAGGAGAGGCAGTGTGTGTGTGTGTGTGTGTGTGTGTGTGTGTGTGTGTGCGAAAGGAAAAAAAATGAGAGATAAAGAAGACAAGAAAGGAAAAAAATTCCCCCTTCCCCTTTTCCGGACTCCAGTATAGTACTCATTTGGTGATCTGCACCCCCAACTGGTAAATCACCCATAAGTGCCCCTGGATTGACTGCTAGCACTTTGCGGTGTGAAAGGTAATTTACTCTTTCTTTCTAGTAGATTGGTATGTGAGAGTGGTACCCTATTGGTATGCCCGGAATGCTTTATTACTCCTGGCAGGCATTTACACTCTTTCCTTTCAGCTATGATTCATGAAATAAACCTTGGGCCTGTCAGCCTGTCACTGCCTTCTTTCTGGCTTCTTGCTACCTTTTGTTTGTATGGTTCCCCCCCTCTCTCTCGCCTTATTTCTCTCTCTCTCTCTCTCTCTCTCTCTCTCTCTCTCTCTCTCTCTTTCTCTCTCTCTCTCTTTCTCTCTCTGTTTCTTTTCTCTCTCTTCCTCTCCTTCCACCCAGTCCTTTCTTTTAATAGTGAACTCTCATGTCCAATTTTTCCCTCTCCAAAGCGGACATTTTCAGAGTTGTCCAATATTTCTCTTTTTCTCTCTCTTTTCCTGCCCCATCTATGTCTCTGCTTATTTTAAGGTATAGTCTCGTCAGTTTACCATGGGTACTGTATGATTAGTAACGTAATCATAATAATTAACTGCATATTAGTGTTGTAATTTGTTCATCACATGGCGGTGTTTCCCATCTGCCTGGTACAAACAGCTGCCCTTTCAAATCCCATTTTTCAAGATATCATTTTATTTTTCAATTCATTATTGCAAATGGCTGAGTTTGTTTTCACAGTTGGATGATGGGAATCTATTAATTATGTAGTTTTCTCTTGCTTGGACCGACACTGACACAGAAAATGCGCCAATATTACAGCATGGAGCAAGAGAAGCGGAGAGATGGACCCTTTTGTGTCATATTCTCGATGCCCTTTGAAAGAGAGGAGGGGGGATGAGAAAGGGAGCGAGACACTTTATGATGGCAGTCCCATGTCAGTATCTTGTCAAAGGAGATACATGTCTCAATCTTTTCTCTTTCGATTTCCGCCCATGGCAGAGACAATAAACGTGGGAAAAGACTATCTGCCCTGGAGGAAACCGGACCGCTTTGTAATGAGATGATATATAATAAAGATAATTAATGATCACATCGTTAACGCGCTTCTTCTACGCCTTTGTTGGCCTATAGCGTTCTGTTTAGATAATTCCCAGAGTGGTTTAATCATCAGTGTTGTCATCTGTGGGAAATATGCGTTTTTGTAGAATGCAACGTGTGTCTTTATTCTTTTTGTCCCTGCTAGCCCAGGTCCCAGGTGGTTTGCTTTAGTTGTTTCACAATCGTCTTGGGTATTGCACAAAGATGCAATGTTTTAAAAATCTGTGTGTACGCTGATCCATCAGATTCCTTAAATGAAGATTAAAGTCACAAACTTATTTGCAAGCACAAATTAATCAAGAATTCCGAACTGTAACTAGCACCCCACCTACCAACCTCCAACCTCCTTCAGTGAGTCGAGGGGAAGGGGGAGAATAGAGAACAGTTGGTTTTAAAGGCCATATAGCATATCACTCCCACTGAGGAATAAATCAGAACAAGGTCCATGTTGCAGTTGATCGATGAGAATGTAATTCCATTCATCCTTTGGTCACTTTCAAACAATGAAACAATCTTTCCGTTCAGATGGAACTTGAGTTCAGTGGATAGGCCTACATCCTGTTTTCACAACATCTGTGAAGGTAGTCAATCTTTACTCGGTAACCAAGTCCAAAGCTAGTGTGATCACGGCTGCAGTCCAAGTGAGGGCGTATCATGAAAAAAAAACAACAACCAGCTGTTCTTTTCATTACGTTTTAAACGATAACCTACTATCATCGTTGATCTTTAATTTAATCCACCGTGCCTACTTTGAGTCTAGGTAACATGTTTAGTTAATTATAATATTATTCCTCGCAAAGCAGTCTTGGCCTAGAGAGGATTGGGTGGGTTTGGGAGAGGGGTGTGACGAGACACAAACCGGCTATTACACAATTTGATGCAATATTTTATCATTTTTCACCTATTCCTCGGTTTTTTTTCCTGGGTTTTGTGGTAATCTTACTACCTACCTTCACATGTCATGTTCATCCTGGTGGAACAGGTCTCTGTTCCCCTACCTCTTGCCTCTTTCTCTTTACTTTCATTATGCCTCTGCGTTTTAGTACTGTATGCTTTGTCACCTTTACCAACATATCTCATGAGTTTAATTGATACTAATGATACATGTCACTTCTGTCCTCTTCCCTTCCCAACACGTTCTCCTCCCCCCTCTATCGTTTCTTGACTACCATATAAGGTCGTCTCCGGTCAAGAGCAATTCCACGAATATAATTGCTCTTAAGTGGAGCGTGCGATTAAGTAGAGGTGTTTGTATTCGACTTTTACATACTGTTCATATTGACGCACATTGTCATAATATTTTATCGCACAAAAGTTAGGTTTGAAAAGAAATATCGGGATCGTTTTAAGATACCTACTTTCTCATAGGTTCTTAAGTACTTAACTTCGCCACATAAGAGTATGCTATGGCGTTACCCATTTGTTTCTTTTATTCTTCACGAGTTTTGAGCTTGAATTCGTATTTGCAATCACTTTTTATAATTTGTCCCCTTCCCTCCATCTTCCCCCGATGGTAAACCCCACACCATCTCCCTCGAGCCCTTGTCCTGCACCTTTGACTCCAGTGCACAACTCATATTGTCCTTGATATTGTTTTGGATAGCGATCGTGATTATCTCACTTGATTATCAACATCTTATGTAAAATGTCGCTTAATGACGCTAGTTCTATGGTACCTGTGTTGCCTCTTCCTTTCTCACAAAACTGAACAGTTCTCATGTCGAAGTATGTGTTTAGCTTGATTTGCCCTCCTCTCTTTCATATCTTATTCTCATCTTGTCCTATTGCTTGCCTCAGGACTCAGCTCCCATCCTCATCTTACCGCACTGATCCTTCGCTTCTGCTCTACTCATCTCTTGCACTCCTCTCCCTCTCCTCTCTTCTTCCTATCATTCTTTTCATTCTCTCTCCTACTCAGTATCCGCCAGTCCTCTCTCCCGATCATGCTTTGTGCCGTTCCCCTATCCTTTCTGTTTTTCTCCCCGACTTCCAGATCTCCTTACTTCATCAGCTAATACCACCTCCTTCTCTGCCTTTTCCTCTCCAGTTCATCTTCTCCACGTCTTTCCCCTCTACTCATCTCCATCTCATTTTTCCTATGTTGACTCTTCCGGTCCTTCCCTTTCTCCCTTCCCTCTATACCTCTTCCCAGGTAGCTTCATTTTTCGCCATATTCTCCTGCCTACATGAAGTAAATATTCTATCACTTATTTTATCTAATAGTTATTATTAAATATTCGTCAAGGGTATCATTAAGTATACATGTATCTAATGACAAGGAATAAATATGATACATTTTGCTCTTTGCAGGTTTGGGTTTGGGGATAACAAACGACCTCTACAAGAGACTGCAGCTTTGGTAGAAGATATAGTGCACCAGCAGATGCTAGCAATGGTCTGTATCCATTCGTTGAAGTTTGTTGATTCTTAAAGGCAGAATGAAACCTTAAGAGAAAACATTTCAACAAATCTACTCAGAGAAAGACATGGAGGAAAGTGAAAAATTAAAAGAATGGGAAAGAAAAGAGAGTCACGATGAAAGACGAGAGAGTGAGTTTATTCGCAGCGTGTGTGTATGTAAAATGTACCAGTACATTGTGAACATTTGTGAATTTAGTAGTTGTAGTGCTTTAAATGTTCATGTACTGTCCAGTCTTTTATAGTATTTTGCCCATGTACCACATTTGTGGTGAGGGCTTATCCCGAATAAACTTGTAAAACTTGTTAACAGAGAAGAGAAGGGGTGGAGGAGAACACATACTGTAAAGTAAATAAACTCAGGATATAGCCTCCCTTGGATAATAGAGAAAAGATAAAGATAGGCATATAAGCGAGCATGGAAAAGAGAATTGTGAGAGAGAGAATGAGAACAAGAGAGGTATGATAAACACAGTTTTGAGTACTAAACATCAGTTCTTTGTAGCGATGAACTTAATTCAGTGATTATTAATTTTCAGTATCCTTTATTTCCAGATTGAGCAAGCATCAGAGGTGGCGACAAACAGGGGAGACAAACACATTGCTATAGAGGACATTCTGTTTCTCTTAAGAAGGGACAAGGTAAAAGGAGAAGCTATTTAAGTTTTGGATTGGAGAAGAGTGGAGAACTAGGTAGAGCTTGGTTGTGACCATGCCGGCTGTAATGAAAGTGATGTTGAAAGAGTAAGCGATGATGGTGGTCACTGTGGGCAGTGATGATGAGAAATTGATGATGGTGGTCAGTATGAATAGTGATGATGAGAAAACTATGATGGTGGTCAATATGAATAGTGATGATGAGAAATTGATGATGGTGGTCAGTGGTCAGTATGAATAGTGATGATGAGAAAACTATGACGGTGGTCAGTATGAATAGTGATGATGAGAAAACTATGATGGTGGTCAGTATGAATAGTGATGATGAGAAAACTATGATGGTGGTCAGTGTGGATAGTGATGATGAGAAAATCATGATATTTGAAAGAACTGTAATTGTGGTGGTTATAGGCAAGCAGAGCAGTGGTAGTGATAATGTCAGTAGCAATAAATCACAGAGCATTGGAGTTGTGGTATTGAAGGATCAGTGTGGATAGTGATGATGAGAAAAATGATGATGGTGGTCAATATGGATAGTGATGATGAGAAAATGATGATGGTGATCAGAGAGAGATGATGATGTGATGGCCGGTATAGATAGTGGTGATGATGAGTGAGTTACAGTATGATTCAGTATGAATAGTGGTGCTGAATGAGTGATTATCCAGCACGGATAGAGGTGATGATGATTATTAGTGATGAAGCTGTGGCAGTCGGAGATAATATGGTGATGGTACTCCAGGTGCTGTCGATAAAGCCATAGAAATAAGGAGGGACAGCAGATAATGATGAGAAGTAGTAATTGTAAAGAGAAGATATTAAGATTATTAATCATTGAAGCAAGTCAATCTAGGAGGGCTATGTTAGTTGTTTTGGTAGAGATAAGATGATGAGTCACGGTGGTAATTTAGAATAATAGTGATGATGTTTGGTGGTGGTGGT
>JAWQUT010000058.1:1541635-1609609 GCA_033807755.1 Ellobium chinense
AATCAGAGCCCACCTCTGAAAAAGCTGTCATATAAGTAACTCTTTCCACATTCACTGCAACCTTACATCAGTAGCCAAGAAGTAATTAACAGCTCAGAAACAAGCTACAATTAAAACTGCTCACATTGCACATTTGAACATGGTAAGTAACAGACAAAATAATGTGAAAACACACAATCTCAGTGCTAGATCAAAACAAAACAAAAAAATTCAGAAAAAAGAACAGGAGTCGGAGTCAGAGCATGATGTATGTGTTAATCAAATTAATCCAACTCCCACCTCCAATGTCTGTTTGCTGATTTATAATTTCCTTAATAACATGGTTTCACTTTACTAGTAACTTTAAATGTCTGTCCAAAATGATAGCAGAGTAATTGGTCTTTAAAATCTCAAAATGGTCTCAAAAAAAATGTCTTAAGTGGAAAAAGGTGTACCTCAGCTTGTAAATCTGTTAATCAACTTTAAGGCACTGAGCAAGAGATACAATTACTATCAAACCTGGTCTGACAACCACTTCCATATTGTACCCATTCACCAAGGCAATCAGGATTTCAGACAATAGTTTGTTCTTTCTATATAATTTGACCCTCAATACCTAAGAACAAACTAGTGATTTCTAATACTTTTCAGAGCATGTACACAGACTTAGATTTAATGGATTGGGCTGTAATGAAATCACATGTGCTCATAGTGTGCCACTATTCAGATTGTGGCTCATAGAAAAGCACATAGACAAAACTGATTTCGGTTTGGTTTTTTTATGTAATTTCCACATTTATAAACAAAAACATGTTTAGAAGACAGTACTGTAATAGTTTTTGCTCTAGCAAATATAAATTGAATCACAGTTTTATGGATGAGTTATCTTGGAGAACTCTGGCTATGTACCTTGCTGTCTTCAGTAATTAACACTGCAGTTAGCTTGCATTTCCATAAGCAGTATCATGCAATTGTTCCAATCAGTTGGCTTCATTGTCTTTATTCTGTGATCCTGAACAGCTGTACATATGAATTTTACCCACTTGCAGTTTCTTCACAAGACAAACAAGCCTTGGACAAACCAGTGATGGGAAAAAATAGACAAGTTTGTTATGACTTTCTATCTTCAATAGATCAGACAGGTCAGTGGATATGCGTTCCTATATTTAAATTTGTATTAGCTTTAGTTGTGACTTTAGTTAGCTTTATTTGCCACAGGCAAAACATGAAGTAGAGGTGAATTTATCTCAAGTACT
The DNA here is from genome assembly GCA_033807755.1 of Ellobium chinense. Classification (NCBI taxonomy): domain Eukaryota; kingdom Metazoa; phylum Mollusca; class Gastropoda; order Ellobiida; family Ellobiidae; genus Ellobium; species Ellobium chinense. The sequence goes on from JAWQUT010000058.1 coordinate 1,542,871, forward strand.
TTCTCTTATTATTTGTGCACTATCCCCCCCTCCCCTTTTTCTCCTTTATTCTTTATAACAAGTAGGCCATATATTGTATTTGGATATGGCAGATGACAAGTGACCTTAAGAGGTTAGAGTGGATCACATTATAAAGCAAATCACTGTAGCTAAGGAGAGTGTGTGATCTTACCAGCCTGCCTTTACAGATTAGGCTTTGTTTTTAAATTGTTTTCTGAAAAATGTGGTTTTGCTCTGGTCTATGAAGATGAGAATTACTGGTTTTTGACACGCATATGCAGAACAGAATATGTGGAAATCTCCAATTTTAATAGAGTTTAGAGGGAAGGGGGGAGGGGAAGAGAGAGAGAGGAGAGAACAGATAGCTTGGTGATGAGTTAAAAATTGCCTAGAAAAACTTTGAAGGCATTAACCATATATATTCAGCCCGATTCAGAAAGTTTTTACTTTCATTAAGCTCAGTCGATCCCCAGTTTCCTCATAATCTTATCTCTTGATGCTACAAATCCGGTGTTTTAACTTTAATTCTATCAGGAGAGTTGGTAGCCCTTTTTGAGGATAAAGAAACTGACCTCATCAAACATGAAAGGATGCTGGTAAGACTTTAAAGCAAATTTAATCCTAATGTCATTCTTAGATGTTCTTATAAAGATGCTTGTGGAAGAGGCACTCAGGTAGGCACAAAAGGATTTCCAATTTTACACCTGGTTGATTTTGCCAATGCCCAAATCTGTGAGAATAATCTATGAGTCAGTACATACTAGACATAATGAATGGTAGCTTCATCAGGCCAGCTGACTTTCATTCAGACCAAAGAGGATGTAATTTAAGAAACATCAAAATCCCTTTTATTTTCTCACTCCATGGTCGTTACTCCCTCACCCCATCCCCCCCAAACCCTTTGCCTGCCATTTAAAAGACCAACACATCATCTAATTTTACTGGCAGGAATGTGATAAATGTCCATTTACCTTGAGGAATATTCGCTCAAAACTTCTAGTAATGATTATTTTTATCTGAAAGACCTGTAACTTTTAGTGAAATATTTACCTCCAGAGAGCAGAAATGCAGTCACAAGGCATGGATACTCAGCAGTACATGGAGTTTTGTCAGGCAAGGCAGGCAAATTTCAGTAAGTAATACAACATGATTTTTTATTACTAGGTTAAATGGTGATGAATTCACACCATTGCCATGATCGGCAGTAATCATCATCATGAATCTGTAAACTTAGTAAAGATAAAATTATCTGCTATTTTGAGCTAAAAACTTGAAATAAAATAACAAGGACAGCCACTTCTGAAATTCTAAAACTTTCAAAGTAACACATTGAAAAGTGCATCATTTTGATAAAGATTCCCAGGATTTGACAGCAAGTGTCATTAAAAACCCTAAAGAGATGATGATGTACAGTGACGTCCTGCCACTTTGGTTTCCACAGCACTTTGGATGTACATGTACTTTCCAGAAACAGCATTCCTGTGTACAAATAAGATGTTCCCATACATAATTTAATAGGATTCATAGCCTGTCTACGTATAGGCAAATAAAATTACCAGTATGGAAATTTGCGAACATCAGTACTTGACAAACATGATGTAGTGAAGGGGTACAGAGAGTAGATAATAAATGCAGTTATAATAAGAATGAATCAAAGTGAGGGTCACTAGCAGATGTCTTCAGAAAAAAGCATGGAAACAAGATTTCCAGCCTGTTGTGATGTTCTCTCACTTCCTCCATGATCTCCATGATCTCTCAGCAGCTTATATAAATATCACATAACTCTTTCTTAAAGAGTACATGTTTTACAATTTTTTGAGAATGCAATTGTGGTTTAGAAAGTCTTTAAAAAGGTTGCAGAAGCCACAATGTTAAAGCCTCTTTGAGCCATTTATAAAAGTTTCTCCTCGAACCACAGGAACATTCCAAGATGGCCAAGTCTAGTCCACAGGTGTGGTGTCACCACTGTGCTCAAATTATATACTGTTTACAGTGGGGATCCTTCATTTAGATTTTTAACAATTTTAATTTGGATGAAGAGGGGTTGAAAATTTGGCCTTCTTTTGCAGATCACAGGCCCACACAAATGAAATCCATTGAAGCTATAGGGAAACCTCCCTGCAACAATTATATTTTACAAATTTAAGACTGAATTTCACCACTTCTGCGGTGTGGTTTCATGTTATACGATCATTTCTACATGACAGATTCTGATGCTCTGCTACTATCGACTCTGATAGTCCAATTTTTGTACCATTTCTGCAACCTAAGGGCCTGCTGGGCAATAACTGTTAGGCTTGCAGCTCCAGTAAATGGCAAGAAAGTTCAGTTGCATTCGCCCTTTTTGAGAAGGTCCCAGATATGTTATACAGAAAATTATAATGTTTTGGGGATGTTATTAGCCACAGTCAAATTCATTTTTGAAAGTTGATGTAGGTGACTTTGTGCAAGAAGGTACAATAGCCGGTGCCAAAATTGAAGAGTGATGTTGTAAACTTTAAATTATGCACTTTGCTGGAATTGAGATAGACCTGTATTGCCAGTGATATAATACCTGTACTCATGTCTTCAAAATTAAATTTAATAAAAATTTGGATTTCTTCCAAAAATTATTAAAGTCCACAAAATTGTATTCATTAAGAGCAATTACTTTTAGCAATATTTATAGCAAGTCTTCAAAATGCATTTGCTGAGGTTTGGTCTTCAGTTGCATGTTTTTGCACCTTGGATGGATTAGATAATAATACCATCACTGTCTTCATGGTCATCAATGTGATGATGCCCAGACTGCGGGGGATTTAAATGTATATTTAATTCTACTGACATTTGCAGGCCGACGTTACAAAAATCAGCGTTTCCGAGACTGGTTGCAGGTGAACCTCAGCCCAGACATCATTGTAAATGCAGCAGCCTTAGAGATCTTCAGTTACCTGGCATATGAAACTGTGGCTCAGGTATTGCATTATGAAGTGCTCCATCCCTGCATGCTCCAAAGTTTGTGAAGGAAAAGTGTTTCAGATCTGTTCAAATTTTTTAGGATAACAGTGATATCTTAAGAACATCAGGTAAATCTAGAACTCTAAACCATATGTAACCAGTTCGCAAGGCAAATAGTACATTCCATATCATTTCGGGGAGGAATGTGACCCAATCTGATAATTCTTTGGTGATATTGTGCATTATCTTGGGAAGTGTGTCCCCAGGGATTTTACTAAATTATTATGGAGGACCAGTTTTGAGAAGAAGGGATTGTAAAAAGACCTACACTAGGAAATTTCTTGTTCCTACCAGGATTCAAACCCAAGGTCTCTCAGCTTGCAAGTCTGAACGTGCTACCACTACACCACTGGGACACTAACTTCACAGCAATTTAACTCTTAAATACTTACTGCCAGAATAGTGCTCCCTAACCTCCACATGCAAGCCTAATGTTCACCCGTGACCCTAACACATTTCCCCACTGCACACACATAATCTACAAGTTACATGATCAAAGTTCTGAAACATCATCACACTAGCTGTTTCACAAAATGAAATTTCCTTGTCAAATGTTTTTTCTAAACCACAGCATTACCACTATTACCAGCAATGGTTACATCAACTGCAATTTTTTTCAGATAGTGGATCTGGCACTTTTAGTAAAGCAGGATATGCGAGTGAAACCTGGGGACCCCATGAGCAGAACAAGACCAGCATTGTGTGTGAACTATACGGAACTGCATGCCAGTAGTATTTACAATAAAGCAGAAACGAGTGGAGCTACTTCACAGGTGTGTCTTCATCATCAGATTTAGAAACCAAATTTGAAAAGGGATAAAATCTAATAGCTTAAATTTTTAGTGACATGTTGAGCTAACATCAGGATTGTTTAAGAAGAATATGTTATGAGTCTCCAGACTGCCCATAAGGGCTCGCAGACTGGCCACAGGTATTTCATTCCTCCCATAATCTTCAAAATAGTACAGCTGGGAGTCGGTGCAGTGATTTCAGTACCACTGCTAAGCCTAACAGCACCCGGAAGTCTTTATGTTTTGGCATATCTGTCATCATCTGTGATTCCACCTCTTCTGTAATCTCAGATCGTATTCTCTGTGGCTGAATTTTCATCTTTAGCGAAGTGAAAATATTCACACAGAGCAAAGTTCAGTAAATACAGAGGATGGGGGATAATGACCATGTTGTTTGAGGCCAAAAACTGCTGAACTCTGATGGTTGAGCTCACCAGCATGCTTTCATAGTGCAGCAATCAGTCACTGTTGTGCCTCTCTGTAGGCTGCTTCCATCTCATTACTTGGCACAACAGCCTGCTGACTCCAAGTGAAAGCTAGCATTACCCTCTGACCTGCAGAAGCTCCATGCAGTGTCTTCCTCTTTCCAACAGTGAAAATTTAGTTGAAGAAAAGGAGATCTAAGGTAGTAAAAATTTCAGAAATACAAGTTTCAGAAAGAGTAAATTTAGGAGTGTTGCTCAACATGCTGACACATATATATACCCCTTGCTTCCCACTAGCACTTAAATAATGTACTGACCCCCTAATGGACTACTTCAAAGACTACTTCCTGCCATCAAACCTATACCTATGAGCTTTTAGTGGAACAGTCCAGGAACTTGTGGCTAGCACATCATATCTTGATGTGATCTTTGAGGCAGCACAGCCATGATGAAGAAAAAGTATGTGTACCAGTCACCTCCCTCCCCCCACCTTTCCAATTTAAATTTTAAAACTTTCATGTACAGTACTGTATTTTTCTGCAGGCATGCGGAAGATTATTGAATTTGAGGAGCAGGTTTGCTGACTCTGTGAGTCTATAAATCTGACTTTTAGTAGTATTCCTCACTTAGAGAATATTCCATATTCCTTCACAGAGTCCCCCGTATGATGGCACTAACATCACGCAGACGTCTGCCAGTGTAGGTGGGAGCAGTGCACAGCTGCCCAGTGCCACAACACCCACTAAGGTCAACAAGAAGAAACGAAAAAGGGTTGGTACATTGCATGCAAGATACGTTCATCATGTAGTGGAAATACAGTAGTAATTACATGAATCTTGCATTTAAGAGTATGTCTTGCAGCCACCCAAAATAAAGGTTATGTCACAAGACCTGCTAATCAGGCTGAGAAGGTGAACTAGGCATCAGATTTTTGGTTAGATGCAGATACTGAGAGTACAATCATTTCTATGTATATGACAATGTTTGTAAGGCAGATTAGATTACGTCTATAAAAAATGTAAACTTGATAAACCGTGAGTTTCTCTTAACTTTCACCACTGCTACTTCAGAAGATTAGATGTATATTTCACGCCAGAATAATGCAAGGTCAAAATTTTTTCTTTGGTTCAAAGTGTGTACATTAAGTTTTCATATCATGTCGGTAGCGTGATAAGGTCAAAAAGTGACTTTAACTTTAAGCCTTATTTCCACAAGTCACAAGATAGTGTCTCTTGCATTGCGCAAAGAAGATTTATCTCATCTGAATGCTAAGTGTATGTGTGTACTGCATGCACGTTTTCCCTTCAACTCTGGATGTATTGGAAATAAAGCAGTTTCAAAATATGAGTTTACTAATCACTGATGCGCCATCATTCTCTTGTGCAGGATGTTTCTTGGCCTCTCCACCCTGTATACTCAGCACAAAAGACATGTATTCTGAAATTCAGCACACTGACATAACTGATGGTGCAGACTTCTGTGAGCATATTAGTTCATCATTGTAAGGCTCCTGGCATGAATTCAGAATTGTGTGCTGTTGTTTCAGAGTGGTCCACCTGTTACAGTTGACATGTCCTGGGACTGCACCATCCTGCCATCAGATGTTAGAGAGGCCATGAGAAGATACTATACAGATATAGGGCCCTTTGCATCTCAGCTGGTATGAATATGAGTAATGTTTTCTCAGTTTTGAAAAAAGTATGCGTACATGTTTGCCATCTTTGCTTGAGAATATTTTAGAATAATAAAAATATCAAGGACAACAAAAGCTCTGGAGAACAAAATTTAGTACAGTAATGAAATAATTTGGTTTAAGAGTATAAGAAAGGCTTGGGAGCAGCTTCAAGACAGATATTTCAACATTTGTTGTAGAGAAAAGAGGAAAAACGTATAGGAATGCCATGTGTGCAAGGAAGCTGTTTTCAAAGTAAAAGTGAAAAGTGAAATATCTGTGTAATTTATCATGTACTGCACAATGTGTGAGTCTTCCACTTAAGTTGTGTCTGTTTACAAAACTTCATATTATTGTTATATCATCAAATTAAATCATTTGAGGAGTTTCTCAGTTCCCATGCATTTTCACAGCTCCCATTCATATCAAAGTCTTCTATGCCTTTAATCAGTTTTGTTATGTAACCATTGATAGGATAATGCAAAGTATTCAAAGACCCTGCATCTGTTGGAGAGCACACAGTTGTCTTAGGGTGCAGAAATATAAGAGCTTGCCTTCTAATCAAGGCATTATGTGTCCATTTTTTCTTCTCTGTGGTGCCAGGATTTGACAGGCTTGAATTTACCTCCTCATCAGCAGTTCACCTATGGAGATTTTGTACATGCAAACATCATTCTGGCCCAAGATATAATAATAATTTCAAGAGGCAGATGTCGTCTCTATGTTAAAGTGCAAATTTCAAGAAGAAAGCAGTATGAGTACACTTTTATAATCTGTTAATACGTTCTCCCTTTTTCGAATGGAACAGTGGTGACTAAGTTGCTAATAAATTACAAGGAATGATGCAACTTTCCCATTTCAAAAGTTCAAACACATTTCAGGTAAAAACACACACACACACAAAAAAAGACCATATTTTTATCTTCCACTTTTCCCATAATCTCTGTTGCACCCAGTGCTGTGTGCAGCTCAATAGTATTGAAGAACCGCATCATGAAGAGAAATCGTTACAAATTGTTGTTGCTTTCTTTGAATTCATTATTTGAATTGTTTTTACTTTCTCTGAAGTTTTGTGTCTACACCCTTGTTCAGCCGCTTGCCAAACTCCCCAAAGGGACAACTACAAGTAACAACACGTCTTTTTGTTAAATTTTGACTGCATACTACGGCTTCCTCGCTGCGTTCTTGATGTCACAAATTTGAGCTAATATTTTTTTTTATAAAGATATGTAGGACGAGTGCTGGACTGTTTTGCAGTAGTTGGCATTGCAACATGACTATTTAATCAAAGTGAATGCAACTCTATTCATCTGAAGGAAAAAATTGTGAAGATTTGTTCAAATGTTTACAAACAAGGTCCTGAGAAGATTGGTTATACTGCTGGTTATACCTCCTCTGCCGTCTTTAATTTGCAGTGATGATAAGTTGTGTCTCACAGCACTGTTGAAAATCATGTTTCACTACGCCCAAATGGCTTCAAGTAACTCAGAAATTGATATCTGTGACACCTTAATGACATTTTGGAGCTAGACGAGCCAGGAGTCCCTTGCCAGGGAGCTGTTCTGAATAAGAAGTCATGGGTAGTGTAACAGGCTGACCCCTTACTTAGATCAAGAAAGTTTTTTGGGGGGGTCATATTTGGGTTGTAAATCTAAATAAATATCTCAGTATAGCCTTTTATGAATAAAAATAACAATTCAGTGGACCATTTCATTTGACAATCTTTTATACTGTAACTGTTTCAGTTGCTGTTTTCAAGGGGAACTGTTCAGTTGTTTGGTTGTTCATGAAATATGCTGTGTACTTGTGGTATGGATTCTAAATGCAGTGGTCTTCCTATTTGACAATAATAAAAGCTAATAACATAAAAGAAAAGCAAACACCTTTTTTTCAACCATTCTTTATGACTGTTGGCAGTTGTTAATTTACGTCACCGATTTCTATGTGTAAAAAAATTAAAATAGGCAGTGTGACCCACATGCTTCATGATGTGCCACCAAAATACTTTCAGATAATAGCACATTCAATATGGTTTTCAGGCATGTCATATTTACACTAAATTTGCAGTACTAAATCACATCACCCACTTCTCAAATGACAAAAACCAGAAAAAGGTGTGAATTGCTGGGAGTTAATCTATAAACTGCTGAGAGTTAATTTAAGGGGAGTAATCAAAATAATATAATATTCTTTTGAGAGAAGGGCAGTAAACTGGCACGCTTACATACCCCGCAATCAGTAAGACCCTGCTTTAGGGTTTCTCAGTTTTATTCCACTTTTATCAGGCTGTAGGGCTTATTTTCTTTCATGAGATTTCTCTAATTATAATGTAGCTAAAATGTGTATCTAATCATAGCTGACACCCATAATATTTTTATTTAAACAAAAGATCTACTAGTCTGTCTTGTGTAAAGGCACACTTTAAACATACAGGGTTTTATTTTATTGTTGTTGGTTGGTTTTGCATACTACAGTATTAATTTGCTCTTGATTCATTCTTTACAGAAAGTAAACCCTCAGTGCTCACCTTGGTACAAAACACTGTGCAGCTGACCTCACCAATCCTCAAGGCTTGAATGATGAGTTCTGTATTCACCCCCCAACAGGCAAACATTTCTAGTGCATTCATTACTGCTGTTGTTCAAAAATACAAGCAGCTTAAAACTGTTTCTGTTTTGAGATCAAATGATTTTTCATGAAGTTCTGAGTTAGCCAGTTATAAGTTAAGATTCTTTATGTTGTGAAATAAGAGACTGAGTTGTTATAGGTCATTGGTTTCAGTAATGGTTTAGTGCATGTCTCTTTTAATGCCTGTGTAACTTGGAATAAGTGTTTGTTAGTCATATAGCAGACCACACACCTATACATCATCATGATGATCTTCAGTCATGCACTATATGAGATAAGTGATGCCTGCAGCGATACTGAAAACTGATCACTGCAACACAGTCAAGCGGGAATTTAAATTCCTGAAATACACCTATGCTAATGAAGTTTGAGCCCATCATTAGCTGTCATTGCTGCATGAATAACAGGGATTGCAAAATTTACGGAGACAGGCACTAGCCCAGAAAGAGTCATTTTTCCCTCCTGCTGTGTAATTGTATTCTGGTTGTCAATAGTGATAGTGTAGAAATCAGGAACCATACCATTATATAAGAGACCTGTGACTCAGCCATAAAGGACTTCTCTTAAAATGGATATGAACATAAAATATTCACTGGATGATGTGAGTCTGACATCATACTTATCATTGACAGTTTGCTGGTGTTTTTTTTTTTGCTCACAAGATTAAGATGTTGATGGAGTGGCCAGTATTTATATTCATCTCCTTGGTGCTATTTATTGCCAGATAGGGTATATTTATCCTGTTGTCCCACAGAAAATGTCGTCTGTGTCAGAGTTTGTTTGATTTGCGTGTAACTACAACTTGATGATGTAATTCTAATGCTGTAAGTTATAATACTCTTTTATGCAACAATATACATATCTAGAAATTTGAATTCACTGCTGCTGTCTGGTAGGAACGGATGCTACTTCCTCACAGTAGACTTCAACTGCTTCTGATGTGTGTTTGTTTATAGGTATGGTGACACCAGCAGTAATGTGGACAAAGGGGAATTTAAATTCTTAAAGTGCAAACTATATATAAAAGGATAATTTTTTTCCATACAAGCAGTCGAATTGTGTAGAATTACACAAACAGTAAAATTACCAGTATTGGTGCAGCAAGTAATGAATCGTTGGTGGACACAAATAAACCTATAAACTGTTGATGTTAATGTTACTAGTCAGAAATGTTATTGCCGTAATTCATTAATGGTAAGAGTAAAAGATCTGAAGCAGATATGAAACACATTCCCTTTAGTATGATATTTTGTGCCTTACTTCAGACTGATAAACCGCTCAGACATGCTTGTGGTGACAACCTTATATGCCCCATGAACACAGTCATGTTGGACAGATTGTGTTTTTCTAGATAATGAACTTAAGAGAAACCTTCTTCCTCTGAATACCCAAGCAGACCAGAAACTGCTGTGAAACCTGAATAAGAAATGACATTAACATCACCTACAGGGTTTGAAATTAGCCACTGGGCAGTCTTGTTTAACAGTATTTATGTGCAAGCTTTCTAATGTTTGGGATGTGAACAAAATTCTGTCTGGGTCATGTTACACAGGTGATCATGATTTGAGGGTCAAATTATATAGAAAGAACAAACTATTGTCTGAAATCCTGATTGCCTTGGTGAATGGGTACAATATGGAAGTGGTTGTCAGACCAGGTTTGATAGTAATTGTATCTCTTGCTCAGTGCCTTAAAGTTGATTAACAGATTTACAAGCTGAGGTACACCTTTTTCCACTTAAGACATTTTTTTTGAGACCATTTTGAGATTTTAAAGACCAATTACTCTGCTATCATTTTGGACAGACATTTAAAGTTACTAGTAAAGTGAAACCATGTTATTAAGGAAATTATAAATCAGCAAACAGACATTGGAGGTGGGAGTTGGATTAATTTGATTAACACATACATTATGCTCTGACTCCGACTCCTGTTCTTTTTTCTGAATTTTTTTGTTTTGTTTTGATCTAGCACTGAGATTGTGTGTTTTCACATTATTTTGTCTGTTACTTACCATGTTCAAATGTGCAATGTGAGCAGTTTTAATTGTAGCTTGTTTCTGAGCTGTTAATTACTTCCTGGCTACTGATGTAAGGTTGCAGTGAATGTGGAAAGAGTTACTTATATGACAGCTTTTTCAGAGGTGGGCTCTGAATTTCTTATTTTTTCTCAGCCACTCAGATACGGGTATAGAATTCTTTGAAGCATCTGCATTTATCAGCTGTCTGTGGCTCAAGTTTACTTGTGTTTGGAGACTGTAGTAGATATTTAAGATATGTGCACTGTATGCAAAACTCATCCCAGAGCATGACTGAAATACATGTAGTTCACCTGCATCATGTTGGGAACCCTCTCAAAGGTTTAATGAGATTATTTTGAGTAAAAAGAGATAGTGTAGTCACATGTTTTGTGTTGTATTTATTGCTAATTGTCTAGATGTCTTCATTGTCCCCAATTATGTAATGTATGGTGGATTCATGTTTCAGATTTACCACATTTCATCCTTTTAATTCAGATTGATGAAGGTAACTGGAAAACATCTGTCTTGTGTTGAGTGAAGATTGAGATGTAGATCTCATAAAAGTGGCATTTCCATGTCATAAGAGTCTTCAGGTGGAATAACTCCACTTCCTCCCCCTTGTGTCTCCACATTCCACAGTCATCAGTCTTTGTCATTAACTGAGAATTTCTCCATTAGGAGGAGTATTGAGCTCATGGGTATCTTTGAGATGAGCTGTGTGGGTACAGATTTTTCTTCACAAGTGTCACATAGGTCATCTGCAAAAGTAGTTATGTATGCAATTCATGTATAAATATAGTAGGATTTTACAACCTTGTACCTCATGGTTTGAAAAACCTCATCTGCTCATTTAAAACCATAGTTAGGAATCCCATTTCAACAACTTTAATGAGTCTGGCTAGAGTCTATTGGCATGAATTTACACTAGAAGTGTTACATCTTTTCCATAAAATATGATTTAATAGTCATATTATGACTGCTTGTCTGCTAAATGTATAAGCAATATTTAAGATCTTGACATTTTTCAATATAGCAGACAGTCCTTTAATAAAAGAATAAAAAGTTTTCTGCAACAACTTTATTAGTGGCAAGGTTCAAGAGCAACATTCTGTGTGTAGACAGATTTTTGAGGTTCACATTGAATTTCTTAATATTCCAGGCTGGTTAATGGTGAAATATGCTTTGTCTTAAGAATCGTAATGGCTTTTTATCGGTCACATCTTTACACATCATTTACAGATTCTGGCTGAACAAAAGGCATCAGTAAACACCAAGAATCTTCACTGTACAACCTTAAGAAGAGGTCTGTCAAGCTTACTAACTTAATTGAACATAATGAAAAGAATCTTCGTTATTGTGGTAATATTCCAATTGGGTTTCTCTGGTTAGGTCTAGGCATAGTTTTTCATTATTCATATATTTGTTTCTTAGGGAGAGGAGACTGCAGTGCAAGTGTTTTAAACATATTTTTTGTATGGTGAAGCCAGTGAAACACTATTTCATTTAAATTTTGTATCCGTCATACCAGTATTAAGCCAAGAATTATTGGCAAAGTAATCTTGTAATTTATGCTTATAATCTTGTCCCTTTCTTGTTCATGAATTGCTCAATCTCATGTGTAATGGATTGCAAGAAGGGACCATCTCATAATGATCTTTAGGATTATTTTCTGGTTGTTTTCACTTGTTGCATTCAATTGAATCTATTGAGTAATGTGATTAAAATGGTCACTTTGCAGCCACAACCAGTCCATAATTGGTAATACGAGAAGGTGCTTAAATTTCTCACGGTTGTATTGATTTTCTTATGCGCTGAAAATTAAAATTTGAAATCAGGGGATCACTTGTTGCATTCTGTTATATTTACACCATGAGTAATATTCATTCTTGTGTTCACTTGTGAGTTGATCTGGTGAAAGATTTGTATGCTCATAAATTGAGGCTGTGTAAGACAATAGTTCTTGTGCTCATTTCTCATGCCAAAGGCATCAAGTTTATAAATTGATCCAAATTAATGGTAGACTTCCTCTGAAGTCTTTACCTGGCTATTCCATACATCTCTGATAAGAGGGCTGGTGTATGAAGCCACTTGAATGGTATGGCAAATAAGAGGTGCCTTGTGCATGTCACACTCATCAAAATCAAAAATCAGTTGGATATCAGAGTCGTCCAGTTATACCCATGGGGGCTTCAATGTTGCATTCACTTTTACAGCCTGAAATGACACAAAAATGGCTAAAAGAAATGGTCAGGATGAAACAACATTTTTTTTCAAGTGCAATAACTTTTGTTGCTATTAAACTTGTGTTCATTGTTCAAGAAATTTTGTCTAAACATTTCACTTCAAAGCAGACTGCAATGCATGTTGATGAAAGTAAGTTCAGAGTATGCTTGAGTAAAATAATATGTGGGTTGTTTGTCTTGTTGAGATGACAGTTCAGGAAACAGAAAACCACAAATTCTCTGTCAGTATATCATACAAGCTAAAGGTGAATGATTATTCTCATTGTGGAAAACACTTACATTTCATAAGAACTCTGGGATAGCATTTTATGTATCTGACCTGCATTTCAACAACCAGCTACATGTTTATCAGATGATAATCAATTACTCAAGCAGAAGGTAAGGTGATTGCCAAGCAGAAATAAAAAAAGGGCAAAGAACATTACTGATATCAGCATCTGATGACTGGTTGCTGACAGTCGTGAAGAGGGACCCACGAATTAACTGCACTAGCTTGGGAAAGTAGGCAGATCTATGTCTAGAGATGTGCGATACAAAAAAAAAGAGTTTTTCTGTAAGTTTGCTAGGGCATATCAACTGCAGGTTATGTTGGATTGGTGAAACGGCCTAAAGCAGAATTGAGTAGGCTCTCATTTGGACAAAATGGAGACCTGGACCTGACATGGGTTAGCATATTTTTAGACCCTGCTATTTACATTATGTCTCTCCTGGTGTGAGCTCTGTGAAAATGCATGTTTGCTTCTTAGAACTGTGTGATGTTGGGCTGTTTAGGGTCATGGGATGTTTATCTCTGTCTAAATTTGCACTACAGGCCCTTGGAGGATTAATTTCATGCTAAAATTTGGATCCTAAACTGCAACAATGGAGCTGCACTATTTTGTCCAAGTAATGTCTATCTCTCATCAGATGAAGAATACCCTGTCCTTAATGTAATTGCTCTGTAATATACAGTTCCACCTACAAATAGCTGTAACAATGCTGTCGCATCAGCAGTGTTGGCATACCTTACTGAGGAACATTCATCTGGAATACCATCATTGATAGACGACCCAGGAGGGTTTGAAAGGTTATATATAACTCTAAACTCACCCAATACCATCTTTGGTACAACGCCCGATAGGTGAAATATGATATGTCGGAAATGGAGACTCTTGAAAAGGACCCACCACACGATTCACCATTTTTTCTTTGTTAATGTACTTTTCAATTTCATGAGGCATTTCATAAGCTGATGCTAAGGGGAACTTAGCAACTTGGGAATTAGGTGTCCCTAAAAAACCCACCCGAAAACCTGCAGAAAACCCAGCTATCAGGTAAGTTTGGAACTCTTCGTCAAACCCTTCGAGCCAACCAATTTAATTTATGGGACCGTATGGATGTTACAATTCTATTTATGCCATTGGATGGGTGCTTGGAATCGATGTCGTGCTTGCTGACGAAAAAACCCCTACCCCAAATTTTGCTGCCATTGTGGCTTACACCCCCTGCTGGACACTGTCTGGCAGGCATGCTCTGGCTGAAGCACTTTATAGCTGGGTGGAGACCACCACAATTGTGACATTTGTGTGAAAATCGACAGTGCGTGCCTGCCACACAGTTACCACCCCTATGATAAGCCCAGCAGTACCCCCATCCAGGACTTTGAGCTGACTGGGCAACTGTAACATATTGCTGTTCTCCACAGTGGAGAGCTTGGTTGCCAGCCAAAGTTCCGGGTGGGGTTCTCCTCATCTCAATAGGCCCTGCTTAATCAGCAGTCTGTAGTCTTCATCATATTTCATTTGGCCCAATTAGTCTTTTCCCTTTGCAGCTGCAGCACACAATGACAGTGTTGTGCCAAGCCTGCTGCAAATTGGGGGAATTTCTGCAACAGTAGGAACTGATAAATGTTCCAAGCACACATCCAGTTCTGTGGGCTCAGTGGTGCCTTTTTGTTTCCACTGGTTTCCACAAAATCTCTTGCACTACCTCCAATTTCATGGTCTGGTTACCCTGTGGTCCTATTAACTTTCACATGTCAACTGTATCCCCTGCCCATATCCATCGCCGTAATTCCTTAGTGATGTGCATATCAATGGGCAGGCTTGGAGTGATGACAACTGTCTCCTAAGGCACCCCATCATTTGTGCTGGCGGCCACTAAAGTGCCCAAAGATGGCCCCTCACCCATAATGTCTGCCACCAGTGGAGCTGCTGGCATCTCTGCTGTGAGCAGTCCTGGACCCGCTGCTGCTTGTCGCAGTTCATTCTCTGCCATGACTGCTTGTATCTGAGTCCACAGGGCCTCCAGCTCCTCTTGGGGTGGGTGTGGGTTGTCATCCTTCCGGTGTCCTCTTGACCGCGTTGCCTTAGGACGAGTGTGCCAGGTTGTCTCAGGCTGGGCTGGTGTGGACTGGTACACTTCTTGGTCTTAGGCATTCTGTGAACATTCAAAATAAGGTGACCAATATAACTATCGTCATATTATCCCCAAAAGTCCTTATCCTTGAAGTGGTAAACTAAGCTGCCAGTCAAGTAAATTACTGTACTGTATAAAATTAGTATTCCCACCTTTTGGAACACCCTGGAAACAAATGTAGATTTGAAACTCAAACCTATCCAAGCTCACAAAGCTTCACTATCCATGGCTTGTACCTTTAAAAAAAATGACTTCGGTAGCCAACAATGAAAAAAAAATGCTGCCGTTATTTAAGTACTTCCTGTGTAATAGAAAACCACCCCACACCCTAATCACATGACCTGAAATCCAAGTATTTCCCTCTTTCACTGACAGCCCAAACGACTAACCCCAGTTTATTATCATCTGTCCCAAAATCCTGATGACTACCATCTGACAACAACCAATCTACCATATGGTACCAAAAAAACGTCAGATGACTAACATCTGTCACCAATAAGCCGAAGTGACCACCATCTTCTGTCAACCAATCTGAGGTGACTACCAGCCATCACTGTGACAACCATCTGTCACAAAATCAAAATGACTACCAACCGTCACTGTGACAACTATCTGTCACAAAACCAAAGTGACTACCATTTGTTATGGCAACTACCATCTGTCACAAAACCAAAGTGACGACCATCCGTCATTTAAAAAAAAAATAATAATTAAATACCCAGTAACTAGACCTACCATCTGTCTTAGACTTTTAGAAGTCTAATCCTCTAGCCTATCCATAAACTGGCAAGTGTATGTCTAGTTGTATGTCAAAAAAAATTTGTTAATGTCAGAGCACTATGTATTCACCCAAGTACATAAGAATAAATCTGGTAACTCAGTATAACAGCCAGGATGACCCTGAGGCTGAAGATCTGCATTTAGGGGGGGCGGTTGAACAGGTGACAGTTAAGAGATAGACGAGCAATTGAGAAATGTTGGATTGGCCAACTGCTCTGGCTGGAGCCTATATTAGTGGGTTATATTGGACATTTACCCAACAGGCACCACGCTGGGATAGACGAGCAATAGCAAAATGTCGGATTGTTTCAATTGTCCTAGCAGGCGCCAGTGTAGGTAGTGGCAGGCGCGGGGTTTCTCACTGTTTATGCTAGTGACAGATTTGAAGAGGACAGGAGATTGAAACAGAGGAATATACAATCTATACCCTATCTGAATCTGTAGCTATTGGGTTCAGCACAATGCAAACGTTATATCCCGTTCACTAAATCAACAGTTGTCAGCTTTGTTTGGTACAAACTGATTCGTTTGGTATATCTTGCTCATATTATATACAGTAGTACGTTTTATTCGACAATGATTTGTCATGTCCCTTCGGTTGGTTGATCCACCTAGACTTATTATGGAAACATGTAATAGGGATAACTGATGATGTGAAATAATTGGGAATGCCACAGTGATAACTATGTTAGTGTGATGGCGGTAGACAGTATGGTTGGTGGGTAGAAAAGTTGGAATGCGCATGGACGAATGGTGTGGGTTTTTTTTGTGGCGGTATACCACTACAGGCCAATATAGTGGTGGGTGGCGTGGACCGCCACAGTCTTGTTTTTGATGGTGATTCAGTAGTCTCTTTGCAGACAGTAATGAGTCACAGTGCAAAACTGCACTCTAATTTTATTCTTATATCATTAATAAACTGGCACTCGGAGGAGTGGCCATTTAAGCCAATCCAAAGGTATTTGCTGCTTGGTATGAGTGTGTATGTTTGCTATCCAAATGAACATGGCTGAGAAGGGGAGGAAATGTACAAGTGTGGTTGTAGGAAGTAGATTGAGAACACTGAAATGTCAGATTTCACAAAGTTTAATAAACAGACAGGTATTTGGGGATAGGGCTGTAACTGAACAAAATTCAGAAATAGAACATTGTGAAGTCTGACATTATATATTAAACTAAATAAATGGATGGTGGCACACTATTCAGGCTACAGGAATGATGTCAGATATTACGGTACATAAACTATTCTTAGAGCCTGAAAAGTTGAGAAATGACTGGATCCATATCACTTTTGAGACGATCCTAAAACAGCTCAGCACATAAATGGATTTTTGGGACGACAAAATAGACTTTGTGTTGGCTTTTGCCCAAGATGTGCTAGGCAATATTTAACAATATTGTTAATACGTACTATTAACCAGCAAAACAAAGTAATCAAGGGTAAAGTTATGTATCATAACTGATGTCAGAAACATAGCAATATTTTGAAGTGGGCATGAGTAACATTTTCTGTCCCATTAAAATTTTCATTTTCGCATATTATATCCCACATAAGCATCTATACAATCTGGGCACCAAGAGCTTGTACACCTTTCTAAAATAAGATAATGCAAGGCCCTATTACTTGTCAGCAATTTCAACAGCTGCAAAGCTTTCTTGTTTTGTTTTGGCCAGAAGTTTCTCCAGATGTGAATCCAGTTTCACATTTCTGGCCTAACTTTGGCCTCCAAATTAATGATACAGAAATTGTGCACAAACTGCAACATCTGGAACATTACTGGTTGATGAATGGAACAATATTCCCCATGTGACAAGGTGGCTTATGAGGTCCATAGATGGTAGGTGCCAAGCATCTCTACGTGCTGGATTAGGAAATATGCAGTTGAAATGTTCGCTTAGTGGGTCAAGCAATGTGAAGGTATGTCTTTCTGAAATAAACATCCCAGTTTAAATATTCAAGCTACTACTGCATTTGTGACAAATTCAGCTTTGCTTATGCTCCATGTCTCTTAACACCACACTAGAATGACACAGAATGGGACAGTGTTGCTGCTACTAATCTTGAAGCCAATAAACAATGCCAAAACAGAACATGATAAATAAACACTGTAAAGGAGAGGATTAAGTCCATGTTAAATAGAATAATCTGATTTTATTTGAACATTGGAAACAAATTTATAACAAAGATACCAGTTGCCTAGAGTGGTGAGGCATAAGATCTTGAGATAATGTGTACTTCACTTAAATCCGCATCATTGCACTAAGTAAATTGGTTTTGGTATGCAGCATTTATGACTACTGTTTTGGCAAGTTCAGAAATTAATGCAGATTAACATTCAAGATCACACCCTCTTGCTCTTAATAGCCAATATAAAGAAACTCCTTAAAATGATAAAAATTATGTTCATTGAATTAATAAAACTGGAAGAATGCAACTCAGTACTAAAGTGAAAATACATGTATAAAAGGTATACAAATAAAAACTAAGATGAGGTGATCAAAAGGCAAGTGTTTTGACACATTTCATCTCAATCTACAAAACATTGAGCTCTCATGAATTATTGCCTGTACGACAAACAATCCCAATATCCATTATGGATAGTTTGTATATTATACAAATGACACAACCCAGGCTAGTTTTTGTTAGGCAATGAAATGGTGCATTGTATCTTTTTTTGAAAACTACTAGAATTCTTGCCATAATTTGGTAACCTCACAAGACATTCAAAATGTTACTACTGCACTGTGAAAAATATAATCACAAAAAAAAAAAAAAAATTCTGACTACTCTTTAAGTGAAATACCATATTGCAGCATTCTGAAAAGTTCCTGAAAATGTGCCAACAAGCACAAAACTTACTTTAAAAAATAAAAATCAAGTTTTTGGGTTTCTATAAAATTTCTTAAATGTTAGTGATAACGCCATAAATAGATAATTATTGTTCTGGAGTTGTCTGGCCTCATTTATACATAGTTATCCATGATAATAGTGTTCATCCTGCACATGTGAACTTTGAGTATTAACTGGAAGGCAATGATTTGGGCCTGGTATTGTTATCTTCTTAGCAAATTTCCGAGTTCATATTGCACACAACTCAATGTAACTAATTAAAAAAAACCATGCATGCACACACACACACACACTTTTCAACATCACAGTGAGGTTCACTCTTTCATTTCTTCTCCCATACTCACTTCCCTTTGCAACAAGGTCCTGAAAGCTGGTGGTATAGGAATTTACGAGATCTCATTCAGCATGGCCCTCAGAGGCATTTTGAGACATTGTGCAGCATGACTGTTTCAAGGATACTGAACTTCATGGTTTGCCTAACTAATATGCCCAATGGAACATCTCATCACATATATGAATTATAGCATCAGACTGTCGGTCCTTGATGTCTGAGGGGGTAGTATATATAAAACAGATTACGCAGTGCCAACATATCTAAGCTACGGCAAAAAGCTTAGAGCTTTGGGAAGAAGTTTGTGAAGAAATACAATAAATACAAACCACAATTGTTGCTGCCTCCTGAGATTTGATGGAATGCATTTATGCTTAAACTAAAGAAGGGAAAGAAACTAAAAGAGTCTTAAATGAACAAATGAGATCCTCAGTAAATCAGTGACCACTCCCTACACTTCCAAGGTATAGCTTTGACATACAGAATTATAATCTTTTTCATATCTACTAGCTAATGACACTAACTCTGTTCAACACAACTGCTACATGTAAGTATGTAGAACATTTCTAGTAAAAACAGGACTCTTTGGTCAGGTAAGAATCCTGAATGATGTGATGGACTTGTAAGCTACTGTATGGAAACTTATACCATCACTCGAGCTCAGTATTGCAGTATAAACTGCTTTGAAGCTCATTTCAGACTTGTGAGACTTGTGTCTCTGTAAGTGAATTCATGATTTAAAGCTGTTAGTTATAAGTCAACTTTGTTTGGAAATACCTTTAAAAATGTAGTATTAAGGGCAAGTGCGGCACCCTGTAGGGGTAAAATTGTGTAAAATTGTGTAAAATGAGTTTAAGGCAGTTTTTTAAACAGCAACATGTCCTTTATCGAATCCTGAAGTTATTTTCATGATACCTGTCTCAAAAAGTGTATTCTGATGCAAAAGGAAATGATTACCCTTTATCAAATGCATCTATCGGGTAATCTTTATCGTCAATTATCTCAAAATCACAGTTTTCGTCACTCTATCCCTTCGATCTGACTTTTTTCTGGTCCAATTTACATAAAATTTTGCATAACAACTCTCCAAGCCCCTGTTTTGAGAATGTCATGGGCTTTTTTCGATATCTTGTGTTTTTGGTGTTTTTTTTTAATTTTTAAAGTTGAAAATTTTCAAAATTTTCAATGTTTTTTTATGACATTTTAAAAAAAATTATTAAAAAAAAACTATCCAAGAAATCAAAAAAAGCCCGTGACATTCTATTTTAAATAAAGTGATCTTTCAAATGGAAAAAAACCCAGCATCCTACCATGTATTGTTCTCCAGATCGAAGGGTTCAAAGTTATGCAAAAGTCATCCATATTTTCCAATATGGCAGCCAAACAATTGGCGTTTCCATAGCAACGGAGGGAGGAAATTGCGAAAAACCCCAGTTTATCTTCCTTCCTGGCCCTACGTGACCCATTTTTCACCCCAAAATGACAAAGTTCCCTTTATTAATGAAAATCACCTAGTTCTGCCGCACGTCCCCTTAAAGTTCAATGTCCATAATTGTAGCATCACATTTTATTTACAAGTTTTGGTTTTAAGATTTAAGGTGACTGGAGCTGAGAATCAAACTGGCCAAGAGATTTACGTTGCTACAACAAGGACTGTAATTCTGGGAACATTCAGCAAAGAGTGCTGGTATTCTAGGTATGCACAAACAAATCTGTCTTTAAAATGGGTGTGAAATCCAAGAATCAATTTTTTTGGTTAATCTCCTCCTGTTCAGGGTAGACATCATATGTGGGGATGACATATTTCGCTAGAAGCAGTCACTGTCTATCTGAAAGATTGGCTTGTCACTTGGGCAGACTTCACTTGCCTCAAAAACAGGGCAGAATCATTCTGCTAGAAAGCCAAAAATCTTTGCTTGCTGTCAGGAGTTGTAATCGTTGATGAGGACACAAAAATATAAAGCTGGCAGCTGACCATATAAACTGGACATTTCAACAATCTCTTGCATATATATGAATAAATACATAAAATAGCTGCATATCATAGGACACAGCAAAGAAAAAAAACAAAAAACAACTGCACACCTGGGTACGTGGAAAATAAAATGCAAATTTGAAAAATATTGCTTATACACAAATCACGAAAATCAAATTTTAATGTGCTCATGGGAATAGGATAGCATCTTGTATGTCAGGGTAATGTGCATGAATGGAACAGCACTACACTTTGTGCATCACATCCTTGCCAAGTAAATTATCAATTCAAAAGGCCTCTCTTGAGATGTGAAGTCGCGGATCAAAATATCACTGGTAGCTTTCGATTTCTTTTCTTGCATTGTGGAGCAGCCTATCTTACAACTGACTAAAGCTTAGTGCACGTATTGTGTGTGCCCTATTGCTATGAGAAAAATTGGCCTATCCAGGCAGAAGAATATGAAACTAACTGCAGAAAGAGTGGCTTGTTTTTATTAATAAAGGAAAAGTGCCATTGATGCTTTCAGCTCTTTTACCTCCAGGTTCCAACATGTGTAAGCATTTCTTATAGAAGAAATAATATGCAGAGTAAGTGTCACACTTAATATGTCACAGACTCAGAACGATGTAATTGAAAATAAGAGATGAGTGGTGTTTTCATCAAAACATTGTCCCTGACAACGTGGATTCATTCTACCTCATTCCTATGATAAAATAAAGATGGAAATCATTCAAACTATGCATTATGCCTCCGTCAACTCTAAATATAATACATTACACAATAATACTGAAGGTTATTTATCACTGCAAGGGAAAAAAATATGTATTATATTGGACGGATATGTTTTCTTTAGCTAGTATGTCATGAATAAAAATACAATAAAAATATGAAACAAATCAAAAGGAGTTAATGAAATATTCAGCTGGAAGTCATGCTGAATTATGAGGGCTTAATTAAATGACTAAGAGCACCTTTATTTATTTATGAGTATAACAAAATGACATCAAAGCTCTCTCCATAATCATTTACTCAGCTAAGCGAGATTCTCAACAAGAGCTAAATTTCCCTAGGCCAACAAAACTTCATGCGAAGATTAGACTGCGTTTCATTAGATGTGGAGAGGGCAACTAATTGTGGAGACAAACTCTGGTAGACAAAAATGAATCAGATATATAACTTGTGGTTTGGTCCTTCCAGTTGTCATGTGACAACATTTTCCTTGCAGATGAGATAATAATAGTCAGAAGTTTGCTCCAGTGGGCTATGGGAGTTCAGTAACACAAAGGACTATAT
This sequence comes from Ellobium chinense, assembly GCA_033807755.1. Taxonomy (NCBI): domain Eukaryota; kingdom Metazoa; phylum Mollusca; class Gastropoda; order Ellobiida; family Ellobiidae; genus Ellobium; species Ellobium chinense. Next base: position 1,565,273 of record JAWQUT010000058.1, read on the forward strand.
GGGAAATACTTGTCAAAATGTTTTCTGAAGTACTGGGGTCCCACAGCACATCATGTGCAATGAAGAAAAGATAAAGCACTATTCTGAAACTTCAACTACTCATGTTTTTCAAATAGTAATTTACACTTCATAATGTGAAGCAACAAATACTGAGTAAACCACAACTGCTATCGCGGACATGAAAGGTAAGAGACTGATTAGAAGTAAAGTCATCAGATAGACCTATCACATAATGATCTCATTATTCGTTATTAGAGCTCCAATACGAACTTTGCAAATATGAACTTATTGCACAAAATTAAAATACCTTAACTTAGTTATATATGCATACACCTATTAGAGGGGGTGCACTGAAACATTTTATCTTCAATGTGGTCATTTTAAATACAACCAAAAAAAAAAGTTCAGAATTCTCCTCACTATACTGACTGCAACTCTGTGCTCATGGAAGGACTGAAAATTAATATCTCTGTACAAATAATGCTATTCAGCAATGATATAAATGGATAAAATGGGAGAAAAATGTTGCATAATTCTGATAAATACTGAGATCTATAAAACTGCAATTTTGCTCTTATAACACACAAAAATATTTGCTTGTCCTGAAACTCAGGAATTTTTTTGTGGAATTGTTTGTTTATTCTTTTCTGAATACTATATACATGGTATCACAGGTGAATGTTTGGGAGACTTTCTGATCATTTGTTTAAGAATTTGGCACACAAATGGGAGAAGAAAATTAAATTTGTCTCTATGTACATATTTACAGTCAGAAGTCTGACAATCTTCAGTTCAGACATGACTGGAGCCAGAGTTGCTTGTTTGTAAGCAGCTACCAGCTCTTCAAGTTAAAAAGAACCACTTTATTTCAAAAAAAAATTCAGCAGAGTTTGTATTTACAGAATGACATTGCAGTTATTTTCAATCTAAAATAAGTTTCCATATAACATGGTTCCATTCTAATAGATAGATCAATGATTGAAAAATGCAAAATCTAACTATTAAACAAAGGCAACAATATGCTGCAAACAATCTGATGCAATATTATCAGACTCAAACCACATTTTCTTAAGACAATTTTTTTTTAGAGTTTTTGATTGCAGATCAAAACAATTATGTGGTCATACATGGTTTTAGTTAAAATGTTAGGAGCATGGTATCGAAAAAAAAAAAATTCATTTCATTAAACAGTTAGCATAAATAAATCATCCTTAAAATTATTGGGTGAATTTGGAATGAGCATGCCAACATAGCGTTTTCATTCATGAAGTGACACCTGACAGAGTATGTAACAATGCCTGTTGTCAGAATAGGTTAGATCTATTTAGCTCTCTTCAATCCATGGGAAAGTTTCCACCTTCATTCATCTTAAATCATTTAAGACAATCACCACATTAGCCATAGCAAATGTGCAAGGCTCTCAGAGATTGTCACTCAAGCTACCACAGGTAACAAATGATTTCATAAGTGTGCTTAGAGCTTTGCAGAATGGGGCACAATAGGATCTGCTAAACTACAGATACTATGAGCGGGTATGTGAATGGAAATGAATAAAATAAGCACAATGTCTAAACAATGACAGTCAATAACAATACATGTGCAATCAACTGAAAGTACTTTATGTGGCCAAATGCAGAGGGTAACCTGATTTTTTTATAATGAGCGACAGATTTGTTGTTAATGTCTAAAAGCTATGGCATTTTTTTTTTTTTTTTATATGGGAGAATGATCTGATTTTACTCACAATGTAAACCTTTTTAGATGGTTAAACCACAATTTAATATCATGCCTTTGACAAAAACAATCTACAGAAGCATTATACAACAAAATCATTAGCAGTGATTTCTGATATTACTATTCAGTTCATATATATTGTTCTATGGTCAAAATATGCTTTCTTTATCAAGTAGCCTGCAAATGCAACTGACACCTGTTTCAATGATTTCAGTCATGCGGAATTTGCTTTATGAAAATATCTTATTAATATTATTATCTTATTTACACTCACTGAACATGTTTCAGTTGCAATGCAACTCTTGGAATTGGTATCACTGAATTTTCTTTCTGTACTTTGCTGTATAGAATATTAGAATGCAGTCAGCTCTATGTAAGAATGCCTTTAATGAAAATTAGAAAGTTACTGTCAGGAAAACCTTTTTGTCTCTCGTATCCTTTGCATTGCAGTAACACATACAAACTCATATCATCTGTGCTGACACAGTTTGCATACCATCCGTTCTGCCTTGAGGTATATGATTTAATACATCAACAAAGACTATCTGTGTCTTGTACCTACATTATCACTGACTATCCTCAACTAGTCACCTAACAACTACTGGGTGGCACATGTTATATTGTCCCCCATGTCCTCTGCATATTTGTTACAGATATGGGCTCGAAGACGGTCCACTTCTTTTCTTAGCTCTCCTAACCGAGTCAGCCAGTGGGTCATTGTCTTGGTGGGATCACTGGCATCAGATGGTCCTCCCCCTGCAGCCCCCTCTTGATATTCATCACCATCTATATCTGTTCAGGTAAGAAGGACAAACAAATAAACGTGAATTTATCATCATACCAATAGTTACAAAATCATCACTCTAATCTGTTACTACAATCACAGTCTACTCTTGCTACAAACCAAAGTAATTAAATGGGTAAAAATCCTCTAAGCACTTCGAAAAAAAAACTTCTACCCACAAACACCCTTTATTGAAGCTAAATGTATTTGGTCTTATTCATACTCTACTGATAGAATGAGCAACTGCAAAAGCTCAGGAAAGTTTGAACACACAAGGCCACAATATACTAGGTGTGCACTATCACTATTGACAGTATCTGTCAAAATCATGTATTTATATGAGCATATATATATATTTATTTATATAATTTATATAAAGCAACTATATCAACAACATAAGACATTGTGTAAAAATTCTTCACATCATTGCCTGGCTCCATGTGCCCAAAGAAGCATAACAGTCTATCAGGATTTGCTTTCAGGTGGTAGCACTGAGTATCAGAATGCACAAAACTGCTACACTCACTTTTGACACCTAACAGCACTGAAATATCTGGGTCTTCTCCTCTAGCACGCTGTGAGCACACCTGCACAAGGGCCTGCAGCTCAGAGAAACACAAGCTCAGCTGAAGCATGAAGCGGCGTTGCAAGGCTATGGAAGCATCTGTGGTTTTAGATTCCATATGCCGCACTTGTTCCTTTACTAGTAAGCTCTGTTCCAACAGTTCCTGGTTCTGCATTCCCAACTAAAAAATAGTTGCAAGGAGATGTATAGAACATTTGAAACAAGTATCACAAATACATGTATAGCAATTAGTCTTGAATGGCTTGTTTAAAAGCGATAAGAATTTGAAGATATGATTTGAACCAATGAACTTCAAAGTAAAGCCTTACATGAGCATATACCACACCATCTTCCCTCCTAAATGAATCTATGGAGTCTAGGCTTTGTTACATTAATAATCAATTACTTCTGACCAAGCATAGTGGTAATAAAATAGCGGAGAAAGCACATATGTGACAGTATATATCTGGTTTATCTCATACAAACTGTCAGATGTTCTCCACATTTAAACAGATGTTAGATGCCAAATATCCCTGCAACATAAGATACAAGAAGTGTTACAGTGTCTAGTGCAAATTTCCGAACCTGTGGCACTACCTGTAAAACTGTGCACTGCCGCAGGCAACGTAATAGTGTGATTAATAATTACATGCACAAATTCTAAGCGCTTGATGTCATCAACCTATGGAAGCCCCAAATGAAAGCAGCTCCAATAATCATACCCACCTCCTTCATGGTTCTCTTCATCTTCTCTATCTGCTCTTCTTTACAAGTCACCTCTGCCCTTAAAGACATCACGGTCTCCTCTTCCTGAGTGAGTCTCTCACATGTTGTCTTCAGTTCTGCCTGATACTTCACTTCAACCTGCCTAAGCTTTAGGTGTGTGGTCTCCAGCAACTGAAAAAAAAATAGTAGGCAAATCCACAAGTCAATATTAAGCATTTCACAACCAAAGTCTTCTCAAACTTACTGATGCTAAATACGAAAGGACTGAATGAAGACATGGGTGAGTAGTATCACAGTGTTCTGCAGGCCAAAAATCAATTCATGCACTATATTCTAGTGACAGCAGAAAACACATTATACCATATTAATTCATATTTCTGACTTGTTTTCACTTTATGTCATGCAGCCAAATGTTGTTTCTGTCAAGACCTCTTTGGCTTGCTGCCTTTTGGCAAAATATCAAGCCATGTGCAAACTGGTTAACATCTAACAACCTACTGGTAGACAAAATGTGGCTATTAGATTACACCCTTAAGAAAGATAACGTCATTTTCAGAAATTCACAAATTATCCTCTCAAAAAATTATAATTAGAAAAAAAAAAATCACACATCATGGTGAAAGTATCTGACTGTAAGAACTAGGTCCACAACTAAGACATGAATGAGAGCTTGCAGATTTGCTCTACCTCAATGATGGACCTAGTTTGCTTGCACTCTAGCATTTCCAAAACCACACTTAGAAGAACCTAAGACACCTGCTTTGTGTGAGCATTCATACACTTTGTTTAGATAAAAGGGACCCAAACTGCGAAAAAAGTGCATTTTTTAACATGTGGGATGCTGTGACTGAACTAAACAGATTTCTGAGAAGTATTTTTTTACCTTCTTAGCCTTTTCCAAATCAATGGCCAACCTCTCTCTGTCTGACTTGACATTGTTTAATTCCCGCTGAGTGTTGTAAAACTCAGATCCCTCTGTGTCCTGTAAGCGGTGAAGTTCATCAGACATCTCCTGAAGCTTTAAACGATAGAGACATGATGATCAACAGTGATATCTTATAATCAGGATTTCAAAGGATCAGCAACAAAGATGCCACCCTATTCTTTCTGTCAATTAGCGTGTGTAAATTTGAAGGTGTGTCAACTTCTCGATTTTTAAAAAAAAATCTGCCCAACATCTCAGGTTCAACTCTTGCTCCTAACCATCGACACAGGCCATAGGAATTCCCATGGAATTGTCTTTAAATCATGCATAAACCTAAATCTTAACTGAAGGCATGCTTAGGCTGCCTGACACTGGCATTGCACACATCTGTTTGACTTCCTTCATAAACAGTAGTATGGACACTCCCCCTAGTGGGGATTCCTGATGCATTGTCTATGAAATTTGCAGGTGTTCTGAGATCAACAAGAGTGCAAAGGAGTGTTGAAGAACTCTCCACAAGACTCTGAAAACTGAAAATTTACAGAAAAGAAACAAATTACTTACTCTGAGTTCAAGCTCTTTTTCTCTTTCCTCCAGCTCTCGTATTCTGAAGTCCCTTGCTGTGACAACTTTCCTCACTTGACTTAGTTTCTTCTCTTGACTTTCAACTTTAGTTTTCAATGCTACATTTTCTTCACGCAAGGACATAATCTGAAACGAATACGAGCTTTGAAGTAAGCAGTTATAGTTGGAATAAAAACACATGCTGACGAAATTTAGATTAAACACTAGTCCCATGTGCTTTGCACTTTCTCCTGAATTTCTAACAGAAATGACAGAAATTACGGAGTTCTGACACATTATAAATCCTCTGGGATGCACATATTATGGCATAATCTTGGAGAAATCATGATGATAGCTCAATGGTCAAATGTGTCTGTGCATGTTTCAGAGCAGGCACTTACTTTGTGAAAACAAAGAAGTATATTCCTCACCCTGTCTTTTTTGGTAGTTATGATGTGACACACGACAATGACAGCCCACTCTGATACTGTTCGAACATGAAATTTGTCATTCATATTTATTTATTACAAGGATGATATGTTTAGCATTTCACTGTTATTAACAAATAACAAACAGAGGGAATAAATTACTTTTGTCTGTCAAATGCTGAACTTTTGCATGGATGGAAGAAGTTTTTTTTATAAAATATTTAAACAACAAAAACATAACAAAACGAAAAGTTAAAAGAGACAGAATCTTAGCTCAACAATAAAGATGGTGAAATGTTTTTTCCACTTGACCAATTTTATGCTTGTCAGCAACAAGTAGGCACTGATGAAGCAGCAAATGTATCTGTTAACAACTTCCATCTTCAGCCATTACTAAAAACTTGGTGCTACAGTACCTGTTGGGCCTGCATCCTGCTTTCTTCTACAGTTGGCAGCTCATCCAGATAGCGCTGCAGACTGTCCAGTTTCTTCCTCATATCCTGGTGGGCACTACGTGATTCATTGAACTTTTCCCTCCAAGCTTCTGCTTCTTGTGTCCTTTCTGCTAACTGTTGAACATTAGATAATATGACACAGGCTATATCAACCAAAGTAATGTGATATTCATCATATTGTTTATCTCTATCACACTGAATATTTCTTTTTTTAAGAAACACGCACTTGCAAACAGTGTAGTAACGAAACAATCCAAAATGAAACGAAGAAATTAGTTTGATTATAAAATGAATGTTTCTTCACATCCAGCTTGAAAGCAAAAGATTTCACAAGATCTGAACTCTAACCGTGCTTTCTGTGGTCTCTGTTGTTTTTACCTGTGACTGTACATCTGACACTCCCAAATCTTTGTTTCGTAATACTTCTTTCAGTTGTTGGATTTCATGCTCTGCTGACCTGGAAATACAAAGAACATTTTTCAACAGACTGAGAGCATTGAGATATTAAATGGGAAAAAAACACAGAAAGGCAGGTCAGAAATACAGAAAGGCAGCATACAGAAAAGCAGTCCTAAGGCAGTCTTAGCAGCAGTGCAAATCAAACCTCTAAAGCTGTAATAAATGACTAAAGCAGGTTTCAACACATGGCATTTCCCACCGAGCAAAGCCTCTGAGGAGAAATGGGTAACTGTAATGCTTCTATAAAAGACAGAAGAGCAGACAATACTTTAAAAGACTTAACTAAAATTATCACTGAACATTATACAGTCGACTCCGCTTAATCGCCTATTCCGCTTAATCGCCTCGTTTCCCAGGCAACCGAATTTTTTCTATATAAAAGTCACTGGATAATTGCCTCTCACTCCGGATAATCGACCACTCTCCAGCGCCCGTGAATTCAAAGATCAGCGGTTGAAGGGTTACAGTTGACAAACAAATAATGTACATAGACGGTTTAACTGCACGACGGATGGCAGACTGGTTGACTGAGTGACAGCTGCCACCCCGAAATAGGTGTGATAAGCCTTTCCTTCCCACCTCCTCCTCCCTTCGTCCCACGCTACGCATCATTGCCTTCGCCCGTCCGATATAAATGCTAATGCGCCGAAAGTCGTATAGTCTCCTCCCCCCCACGCCTTGATTGCACCTGTCTGGTGGATTTCGGTTAGATCAGAGAACGTGTCATGTGGATGAATGGTCTATCCCGACCGTGCCATCCAACTCCTTATTGTCTGCTGGGCTACTGCGATGTGGCCAATGAGAAAGACCGCGGAGATCAAACATTTTGTGCGCCACAACACTGCCAAACTCGAGTCTGTCCTGAGACTGGCGACGAGAAGGTGTCAATGAACGATATCAAACCACGACATCAAAGAAATTTAACCCCATCACCAAAAATATGGCTGAAATTACTTTCTCCGCTTAATCACCTCTCCGCTTAATCGCCCACTTTTTCCGTGATCCCAAGGATGGGCGATTAAGCGGAGTCGACTGTATTAGTAATATAAGTTTTGAAAAGCGAGGAAAAGAAAACGGTTCTTGTGAGATCTCAGGCGCCATAGACAACCCTGATGTTTTAGATGGAGCTTGGAAACATTCACCAAATCTGTGTCCTATAACCTGGTTATGAAAGCAGATATGTCGTCAATGGGACGTCCCTAGATACTATTAGGATACCCCTGAAAATTGCTGCTTAGACGACCTGCTTTTGATAATCATTCAGACTGGCTCAAAACATTTACATACATTTTCTGCAGAATCAACTAGATCTATATCATGCATATTTGGCTAGTCACAGTGTTTGCCTAGGATATGTTTCTAGAAGAAAGTGTGCTGGATATCATAGTCTGCGACAAAATCAACACAAAAGTTTCAACGATAGGATGGAACTTGCGAATTTCGTCTTTTGGGTAGTGATGGGCAAGATTCACATCCGGATTCGAATCCATCAAATCCTATAACTTTGGGTTCAAATCCAGATTTGGTCTGGATTTGAATCCTTCGATTCACAGGAAGTGAAAAGTAAAACAAAACAAAAATAAGGTTTGGCCTACAAGAAATCATCATGTTGTACTAGAATCTGGGTCTGTCCAAGTGTACAGGTGTAACCCTTTAGCTTTATTTAAAATGAAAATACATTATAGAGGACCTCATGTAGAATCTAATGGCAATTTTCTTGTCACTCTAAGTAGTACAAGTGCAAATTCCATGAACATAACCCATCCTGGGATTCAAATGAGGATTCGAATCTTGTAAACTTTGAATCTATCCAACCCTACTTCTGAAGCTGGAAGTGATCTTTTATCAAATCGAATCTAACTGTCCACCGAAACGATCTATTATAGTCTAATTTATCAGAACAGCAGCCATACTGAAACTTCTGATAAAACTCTGGATCTCGGAATTTCTTTCTTCAGAGAATCCTGGCACCCTGCATATGGTATAATATGGATCTTTTTCACATGAGGCTTGCGGTTTCATCTGACCGCTGAAGAAGCTGGAGCTTTAATAAATAACACACTGATAATAATCGATTATGAAATTTAAAGCAATCCGTACTCAGACCTAAAAAAATCACACCCATGACAAGCAATGTACCAGTAATTAACATCTCCAAAACTTGATACAAAACGTTAATATACATCACTGATTCTCCACTGCCTCTTTGGAGTGAAAAAAATGTTCAACTTCATTCCAGACAAAACTTCATTCAAATTTCTCGTTGATATTTTTCTCATTACAATATAAGAAACAGCATACATCTTCTACATGAAGAAAAACATGAGAAATGACGTGGTATCATCTACATTCCTGGGAAAAAGCACTGTGAGTGTTAAGAAAAAATTGAGAGGTTCCAAAGGAGATATGTCCATTACCTAATAATGGATTTTTTTTCTGCTTACAGATGATTCTTGTCAAACAAATGCTCATTCGTTCTTTTGTTTTGTGATATTTAGTGAAACTTGGTGCCTCTGCTTTGGAATTACTGCCGCATCCAACACCACAGCAGTAAAATAATTATTGTTTTTCCCTTGCAGCAGTAGAAAGCAACCATGAGTCCCCCCATATATTAAACTTTTATTCAGACCAAAAAGAGTGCATTTTTTTTAGCAGTGAAGAAAAAATTATGCAGTCGTCCAATTAGGCAACAAATATTTAACAAGTAACTGCTACATTCATGCCAGTATGGGTGTTTTGAAGAAAAAGAAGTGACTGTATCCACTGCCAATGCATTCAGATAGTTCTAAATGTTAACTATCGCACTGGAAGATGAAGTTGCTATTTTTGGTTATGGTGCTTTTTTTTTTTTTAATGCAGTAACAACCCAGGCTCAAACTCAAACTGCTGGACTTCCAAATAAGAAGGAAACACACACACACACATTCCTAGTTTAAAGATGATCTCCAATGTTCTAATCTACAACTTCATGTTTTGAGGCGAGGAGGATTGAAGGATAGTTAGCACCTGCGCGGAAGTTTTGTTGATTCCTGATTATTAAAATATGTAAATGTTACTCTGTCAGATATTTGGTCTGGCACTTTCTAGCTCTTTGTTGGATTGGGTCTATTTTCATCAATCAGGACTGGTGGAGCAGCACTATCTGAAATTTTGTGAATGCCATAATAAAGTTTTTCAAGAACCAACAAAACCAGATACAAAATTGATAGAGATGGCACCGATAGTCATCTGAACTGACAAAAATCGTCAAAAAAGACACACACAAATTGTTACCCTAATTTCAACTCCAAATCATCAATTTCAGAATTTTTCTTGGCCCTGTCTTCATTCAGTCTTTCCTTCAGTGTGGCATTTTTGTGTTGCACTTCCTAAAGGGAAATAAAAACATGAATGGCATCAATTGTCATGGTTACCACACTGACATTAATTCATGAACACACAAAAGACAAAGCTCTAGTAGCTCCTTTACAACCAAGCAGATGAACATTCTTTTTTATTTTATCCGGGCCAAGTAGCTGATTTTTCAACTTTCAAGTTTCAGGTTCTAAGGGTCTACACAATATATCAGCAACGCATCAGACTTTGTATTCACTTTCGCAAAATGTAAAACATTGCTCCTGTAAGCAAGGGCTGTGAACAGTGTCTGTGTGTAAACATAATGAACTGCATTAATTGTTTGTTACTGTGTGCTGCATTAATTGTTTGGTTACTGTGTGCTGCATTAATTGTTTTGTTACTGTCGGCTGCAATGCATAATGAAATAAAGTGATACATATTACAAATATGCATAATTACCCCCTATCTTTATTACAGTGCAATCAAGAAAAAGTAGAAACAGAAAAAAGAACCCATCAACAAGAATACAATTCTTATTGTCTACCTGTAGCTTTTGTTTGACTATGTCAGCATCATCTTCCTTGGAGATCAGTGCCTGTCTCAGTTTGCTCTCTGACACTTTGAAATCCTCCTCCAGTTCTAAGATTCTGTTTTTCAATCTGTGAATATTCAGAGCAAACCTCTATGTCATTAGACATGCCCCAAAAACACAAAAAAATCCACAGACTTTTTCTTCACTCAGTGAGAATTTAACCATTTCTGCCACTATGGATGTACTGCACCCGGTGTTTTGTGTAAACAGTTCATATAAAATATACTACATATATTTTGCTCTGAAATTTCAAGAATGCCTTCTTCATGCAATGGTAGTCAAGCATATTCCATTGATTTTACATAAAAATTTTATGCAATTTATGACATCACTACCACTCTGGCATATGCAGGTGCATTGCACCTGTATATTTCTAAAGTTGTGTTTTATTCCTATCTGCCACAATGGATGCATGATAAATTTCAATCCTGTGATGCATTTATAAACAGAGCAACAGCTCTTTAAAATAAGTGAAGGTATTTCAAATGGTTGCACAATGAGCGCACATACTGTGTAATAGGGTAAACGAGTCGCATTGAATGAACTGTTTCAGAAATTTTAAAGGATACTTTAACAGAAAAAATCATGGCAAATCAGTTTAAAAGATTTGATATCAATGCTACTATTGACTAAACTTCTTTACAGAAAAAAGATATGTGCTGATACAGTGGTGACAGGTTTTTTGAGCAACAGTGCACCTGTGTGTGTTTGAGAGGAGGGAAAACTGAGGGATGCATTTTATTTTTTTTTCTTTCCACTTTATGGAATCTATGTTGGCTTTCATCAGTTGTTTCATCACCTCAGACTTTTTAAAGCAATTTTGCTAACAAAAAGATTTATAGGAAAATGCATTGTCCTTCCAACTATCTTTCCTGAATGAGTATGTTGAGTCAACTAGAGCATGATCCTCAAATTGGTCTTGAATAATAATGTTAAGTTCTAAACATCTCCTTTCTGCCTCGTTTTAATATTGATGAAAATGGATGAACTGAAATAATTTAGGAATAAAAAAGCATCACAAACCATTAACAATGCATATTAGTGAACATCAAGTTCTTTTAGCAATGAAACCAGAGAGCAAATCTAAAATACAGTTTTCAAAACATATAAAAATTAAACTTTAAAGGTATTGATATCAGTGGTTAAGCCAAACTGTGTGAAAAATTCCATACAATTATCTCAAAAAGTCTGAATTTTTTAAGAGGAAATGGAGGGGTCACTATTTTTGAGTGGCACCCTATACTTTATCTAGTGATTCCAGATATGTGCAAACTGGGCTGCTAGTCACGTGCCACTGACAGTGCAATATTCCCTGCCCAATAGGCATACTTCGGGAATCAATCAAGGGAGATAAGATGCTTGAAAATTTGACTCGTCTAGAGTTATGCTCCTTGGGCTACACACAACCCAGCGTTGAAGTTATCAAATTCGTCTTCGCTAAGGCTCTGCAGACCTTATTCCGTACGGGATTTGCAATACCGGGATGTCTTTCCGTACTACTATTAACAACAATGTATATATGCGTATCTGTTTTCATAGTACTATGAGAAAATAGTGAAATTCGTATGAAAGGTCCAGTGTAATCACAGTCCAAGCTGACCAAAATCCGTTTCGAAATTAAGAGATAATATATTACACAATAATACTGAAGGTTATTTATCACTGCAAGGGAAAAAAATATGTATTATATTGGACGGATATGTTTTCTTTAGCTATTATGTCATGAATAAAAATACAATAAAAATATGAAACAAATCAAAAGGAGTTAATGAAATATTCAGCTGGAAGTCATGCTGAATTATGAGGGCTTAATTAAATGACTAAGAGCACCTTTATTTATTTATGAGTATAACAAAATGACATCATAGCTCTCTCCATAATCATTTACTCAGCTAAGTGAGATTCTCAACAAGAGCTAAATTTCCCTAGGCCAACAAAACTTCATGTGAAGATTACTCTGATCTGCAAAGGCCATACTTTTATAAGCTGTTTCATATACACTGAAATATGAAGGTTGCAAAACACCACTCTATGTCTATTGTTATCTGTTCCATTAAATTTTTAAGGTTTGCAGGCATCAATTCTTTTCTCATATACAGTATAAACTGTATATGTATTTCTGCCTTTTTTATCTACAGTTTTGTCTTTCTTTCTCCCATCCCTCTCACACGTATTTCACTTCACTTCACATCTTGAAAATGGTTGCAAAAATCACTGTGATCAAAATATTAACCAAAAAGAGAAGGAATGCTTTTTGCCCTCTATTTTGTTATATGGGTGCAAAGCCTTCAAAGGTGCTTAAAGGCCTATCTAGAATCCAGATACGGTTTGAAGGGATATCCACCATTCTTCTCTATTTAAATTTAAGGGGTGTATGGGTGCACTGCATCCAGATTAGGCTTAAAGAGGTGGTCTACATATGTGGCAGAAAAGATTAAGGACCAACTGCCTATTTTCTACAAACCTACTGGCATGGCAATGCAGAAGAACATGTAACTGTGACAGCCCTGGTAACAACTCCATAATGTGTCAATAGCACTATAGCCTATGATTTAAAATGCACTGTATCCTGTGATTTAAATGCACTAGAAGTGAATGGCCTGAAAATCATATGAACTTGATCATGAGCCATACACATACTGAAATACATGTGAAAACATAATTTGCTAATTAATTTGACTAAAGCCCAAACATGAACATACTTTCGGTTGTTTTATGCTATGCAAGAATTTTACTGCACATCCTACAGCTTACCATGATTAGATGAGTAATTCATTCCATGGATGAGGATGAGGATAAGGACTTTGCAGACAGAATGACCAATGCAATGGAACAAAATCATTTGAAGTTCGGTAGTTTCGTTATGACAGAGACTTTCAGGCAAAGGGCAAATTTACCATCATGAAGCAATAAAAATATACTTTAGAATGATGTGTTTAGAAAAGAAGATATATCCAGTGTTACACAGATCCTTCTTTCTGCTTCTCCACTGTTTGACTCTCCTGCTTTAAATACATGCTGTCTCATGTTATTCCCACACTCTGTGAATAATCTTCTACATTGCATTTCACCGTGCTGGCTGGAATGTTGAAATACTGGTTGTGAAACCTTGTGCTAATGGTCTATGCAAGTTAAATTACAACAGTTCAGCCAATACTGTAATCCTGAATCAATGTCACTGAACACTGGGAATCCTCATTAGCATCTCATCTTTGGTTCCAGCAACCACAATGATTCTGAGGCATTTTTTTATAATCTCCAAGAAAATTATTATGTCTGGCCAAGACATATTCATGCAAAAGACACGGTAAAGAATTGGACTTTTACCAATAAGATCTGTCCCATGTCGTTCAAAATCCTTCTGTACCAATAACAGAAAATCCCTTGACAATACTGATTTCAATATAATATGAAATCATGAGATTTCCAGAATATCTTCATCTTGTGCATAAATGTCATGAAGTCTGGTACCTTTCCTTTGTTCTTATTCGTCCTATTACTATTTTGTCAGTTTTTCTCAGAAATATCACATCTAGTCCTCTATTTATATAAGAAATATTTACTCACTTGTCAATGATCATATTTTTCTCCCTAATGATGTTGTCAGCTGCTCTTCTCACAGGTTCCCACCTCGCTGGAGGTTCATCTTGCAGGCTTAGCTTGCTTAACCCCTGATCTATGCCAGGGACATGATGGGGCTGATTGTTGGGGTTTTCATAGAGAGCCTGAAGAAAGATATTAGGTATTTAAGGTTTGAGTCCCCTTCAAAACCACTCCTTGATGCTGGTGATGGGGCATACTGGTCCAGGCAACTGTATGAAGCAAAGTTGATCAGGCATTGCCTATGCAATCATGTTGTTATCATGGTGGAAAGAATCAGGACCTGACTCTACATCACAGCCAACATGCTGCCATGAGTAGGACATACACGGGACTTGACAGACCTTGCACTGAATGACTGCTGTGATGGCTGTGGATCGGGTCACTTTCATGGTACAGAGAACAGGACAGCACCTAGACACAGGACGTGACAATTTCACGAGGAACCCCAAGCAATGGAGTCAACTGACATGGATGGCCCCATGGATAGCAGGCAATGTGCAAGTTGTAGCTCCCTGAATAATCACCATGACTACAGAGGAATCTATGAAGCCTGTGGTAGTAGCAGTGTTGCAGGGAAAACCTCACTCCCCAACTTCTCTAATTTAAAGACAGACACCTTGACACACATCAGGATGCAGGAAAAGCTATGGCACCTGCTACAAAACAATGCTAGAACACAAGGGGAATCCATGAGGTTGGATGTCGCCCTGTAAAATGGTTCACGCCAGACGGTGACACCCTAGGCTGCTCTTTGCAAAAAGCTAACTACTGGAAACAAAGATGGAAATACCCCAACCAAAAAACCCATTTTACGACCTGAACCTTCTCCAAGTTAATATTGCAGGCCTACAACCCAAAGCTGTAAAACTGATAAGGTTACTAAAGAATGGGTGAGTAGTATCACAGTGTTCTGCAGGTCAGAAATCAATTCATGCACTTTATTCTAGTGACAGCAGAAAACACATTATACCATACTAATTCATATTTCTGACTTGTTTTCACTTTATGTCATTCAGCCAAATGTTTCTGTCATTGCTGATTTCAAGGCCACTCATTCCTCTGGGACTGCTCTGAGCAAAACCCAACTAATCTGTTTATCGATGTGGGTAAAGATAGCAAGGAGAGAGAAATGGGTGAACACTTGCAGCACCTGAATTTCCACAGCAATGGCCACAGAACTTGGCAGTTACCCTGTAATCTTTCAGCGACTAACAGGACAGAAAACTCTCAAACACTCAGGAAAGGGACCACTGTTGCCACAGACGACAAACAGAAAGCTAACATCTTTAATAAACATGACACCCAAGTGAACAAGGCACCAAAGGAAAACAGACAGCTAAAGCCTAAAAGAAGGTTACAAAACAAGAGACAAGGCCCAAAATGTCCACAATGAAGTATCTGAGGCAGACTTCAGTTTTGAGGAATTACAGAAACTCACTTATGTCCAGATGGTATCCACAATGAACTTTTTTCTTTTTTTTCTTTAGATGTTACAGACTATCTTGGGAAGTGTGTCATTCAAGATTTTATCAAATTACTGTGAAAGACCAGTTTTGAGAAGACAGGCTGAAAAAACCTACACTAGGAATGATCCAAGGACTTGGCGCACTGAAAAGCAAACACTGCTGCAGATCATGAACAAAATGTGGGGAGTGGGTCAGCTGCAATGTCAGTCAACTGCAATGTCAGACAGCCACCATCCAGTCAGTTCATAATAAAGACATATCTGGTGGTGAGCCAAAAAGCTATTGGCCAATATCCTTCAATTTATGCCTGGGACAGCACATGGTCAACAACAGAATGCACTGGTGGCTTGAGAGCATGAGGATCTTGGATCACAGCCAAGCAGGATTCCACCGAGCAGACAGAACTGATGTCCAGCTCTTGTCCAAATGACACTAAATGGCTTAAGCAGATGAAAAAATAGCCACCGTCTTCATCGATTTCCGGCAGGCATATGACCATGATGGACTGAAATTTTCAGTTACCCCACTGTACCTGTACAACTGCCTCTCTCTAACTCAGCTTAATGTAATGGTACTATTTTTCAAACAAGGTAAAACAAGCTGGCACCCGCATTTAACGTTTAGTTGTCTCTAAAGAGTACAAGCAGATATGTGAAAGTTGGAACAGGACATGCTCGTCCATAACCTGAGATTGGTGCAGATACTGGCCTTTGAAAGCGACCATGAACAAAATAAAGTTTATGAGTATAGACATAAGAGGGGAAATGATTAGCTGACCAAAGACTCTATGCATAAATCCATTTTTTTCCTCAGACTTGTTACGGCTAAACGGCATTTAGTTTACCTCTTGTCGCAAGAGCTGTGCAGTCTTGAGAATGATTTTCTCAGGTGTTGCACTCTTTACCCTTTTTTATGGATAATTTCCATATATTTTGGACATTGTAACAACGATACTTTTGTCTCCTGTGTGCCGACAGACCTGAAATCCAATTTGAAAATGGGTGATTCTGACAGGTCTGTGAATAAGTGTATACTCAGTATGTCTCACAGCAGTGTCAAAAGTCTTCTCATATTATCTTCTGCACCTTTACAAGCATAACAAATCTTGTGTTACCTGGCAGCGGTAGTGATCACATCATCTGGCTGTAAACATTGCCTAACTTCTTAATTCACTGAAAGATATGGCAATATGCAGAACTATGTGTTATCTCCCCACCCCCTCCTCCTCTCAACGCTTGTATTTCCAATACACCACAAACATTGTTTTAAAAAGCTGTAGGCTGATGGGTAGAGCGTGAGGCTTCTTACGTATGAGTCTAAGTACGTCTGGTTCTTGTTTTTCCAATGGACTGACTATGCGGTTGGCGGCTGTCCTTTTTGTTGCTCTGCCTGACTCAGTGTCCTGATCCTGTTTCTTTAGATTCTGAAAACCTTCTTTCTGTTTGCCTTTCTTCTTTGTTGAGCTTCAATGATGAAAATATTTTTGGACATGATTGTGTGATATAGAACATTGTTTTCTGGCAACAGATTTTTCTACCCGTGAGACCTTAGAAGACATTTTACATATTTGGAAAATGGAAGAGAATCTGCTGCTCTATATAATGAGATGTCTGCAACCAGCCTTCTTAAAATGTATTCTTTTTCTTTTTGTTAGGCCATATTCTGAGGACACATGAATATTTCTGACGCTTGTGATTAATAAATTGCAATTACTTCCACCCCAGTTTGCGTCTTGCTTTTTTTTTTTTGACTTCCGGTTCTCTTTCACCAGCCATTCTTTTTTTTCCCCAGTACATCTGTTTAGTGGAGAAAAAATTACAAGCTGACATCAGTAACATTGTCTGAGAATGCAGTGAAGACGTCACAGAATGCAGTAAAAAATTTACAAAGAACGTGTTATTATTTTATTTATTTGTGTCTTTTGAATGTTTGGCGAGGGACTGAATCACAGTCGAGGTTTTCGAATGGCAAATGTGGCATCGCTCTTTAATGAAAGGACTAATTTCTACATCTAATCATTAGATCTAGACTGTTAAATAGAAAGTGCATGAATTTGTGACTTGGCAGTTTAGCCACCAAAGGTTGTGTTCAAACAATGGGGATACATTATATTTTATATACGAATAGGAATACAAAACCTAATTTGGTTCCTAACTTGTGATTGTTGAAGGGCAAAAATTAATGCGACACTGTCAAGACTATGAGCGCTAGTGCAGTGCTAAGCTGACAAAGCACTCTCAGAATCTATTCATTACTGAATAATTTCGAATGCAAGGCAGCAGGATACTAAGAACCTTGAAGTTACAAATTGCGGACTGCGTTTTCTATGATATCGTAATAAACTTGATGCAAAACCATGAATGTAGGGTAATGAATCCAATAAATGAAATTTTAAACTGAACGCGCAGCTTTTATATCACTGCTTTGGGTTGTTACCACAACTCGTATTCGTTATCGGGAACAGAATTGCTCTCGCCCACCCTGCAACATTACACCGTGTAGTCAGATGAAAATAAATGCCATTCCTCCCCCTCCCAATACTTTCCTTGGCCTATACCAGCCTCCGAAACAATGATTAGCGGGCCAATGCTGTGACCCAAATTCATTGATGGGCGCTTCTTTTTAAACCGAGGTGTAATGAAACATATCTCTAAGAATGCAGAATAATAAAGGAAATTAAAAGCAGTAACAAGATGAAAATACCAGCCCAGCATCATGTGATTACTGATTTAAAATTGATATTTTACCGTCACTGAACAATGCAGAACATTCGCTTTGGCTTAGAAAAGATGACAACACCCATTCATTCCAAACGGTGTCGTTAAGATGGAAACCCCCGTGGTATCTTTTAAGGTGGGTATTCTTTTGATTACAATTGGAAGCATTTAATCTAGATCTAAAGTCGCCAAATACTGTTTTGTAAATCTAGACAAAACGTTTCAGAGTATTCTGAAAAAGACTTTTAGCAATCAGTTACATTGTAAATCGCTGAACTGAAATTTCATCAGCACGCCAGTCAAAAAAAAGTTCCGGCCTAATGCGTGTTCCATAATTAAAATTCGTTTCACAAAGATATGCATGTTTACATTATGGAGAACACTACCAAATGTAAAACCAATTATTTGGTCATTGTTTCCAGATGATTTCAACAGATCTTTTACATAGGAAAATATTTGTTTCTCACTTAACGGTAATCAGAGTAAACACAGGAAACGTCTGCGCTTTATCACATCTTCAAGACCCATTTCTAGGTGGTTCCAGTGGTCCATGGCAGCCCACCTCGTTTTAGAATCAGAAAATGATGAAAATTTCACCATGTGAATGGTATCACAAAGTGCACGATTTGCACGCAAACGTGTCTTAAGGTCACGTGCGGCAGAACTAGGTGATTTTCATTAATAAAGGGAACTTTGTCGTTTTGGGGTGAAAAATGGGTCACGTAGGGCCAGGAAGGAAGATAAACGGGTTTTTTCGCAATTTCCTCCCTCCGTTGCTATGGAAACGCCAATTGTTTGGCCGCCATATTGGAAAATACGGATGACTTTTGCATAACTTTGAACCCTTCGATCTGGAGATCAATAGATGGTAGGATGCTGATTTTTTATCCATTTGAAAGATCACTTTATTTAAAATAGAATGTCACGGGCTTTTTTTGATTTCTTGGATTGTTTTTTTAAAATAATTGTTTAAAAAATATCATAAAAAAACATTGAAAAGTTTGAGGATTTTCAACTTTACAAATTAAAAAAAACCAACCCAAAAACACAAGACATCGAAAAAAGCCCATGGCATTCTCAAAACAGGGGCTTGGAGAGTTGCTTTGCAAAATTTTACGTAAATTGGACCAGAAAAGAGTCAGATCGAAGGGATAGAGTGACGAAAACTATGATTTTGAGATAACTGATGATAAAGATTACCCGACAGATGCATTTGAGAAAGGATGATCATTTCCTTTTGCATCAAAATAAACTTTTTCGAGACAGGTATCATGAAAATAACTTCAGGATTCGATAAAGGACATGTCACTGTTTAAGAAACTGCCTTAAACTCATTTTACCCAATTTTACCCCTACAGGGTGCCGCACTTGCCCTTAAGCGGCCGGACTATTAAGAAACATGCAGAAAACTGGCATACATGGAAAGATATACCACTAGATCAAGACATTCCTCAGCAACAAAACTATAATAACAAAGATCAACAACAGTTTACAATTTACTCTTGATGAAGATCTCTCTCAGGGATCATCTTAAGCTGCACCCTTGTCCCATCTTCCTGAAAGATCTCTTTCCAGGAATCAAGATCTTTAAAGCACTACATGTAGATAAACTTCTCATGTAGATGAACTCCTCATTTGGACTACTGGGAGGAATCTACCTCAGCGGAAAAACTGAACAAAGCCCTGCTAATAATTTCAGCTTACTGTAACATCTGGAAGCAGAGGGTCAACACCCTCAAGAAAGTTGACAGTATTTTCAGGTGCAGTAATAAATATTGCCTTAACACTAAAGCAAGAGAGATTGTTACCACTAAAGAGAACAATCCTGTAAAGACGGGGACACAGCTAAACAGACAGCTGTGTCTAAAGAAACATGCAATGTCAAGAAGTAAGCATCAGAGTGACTCAACCTCCTAGAAAAACTTGCCTGCATCATCTCGGAGCAGATAAAACCACCTTCCAACAGCTGTATTTAGATCATGTCACATCTGTAATAGATTACAATCTGTCCGGGCCTACAGGCTTATACAAGCAATTCCACCTCTCAGTCCCTTGATTAGGGTTCAGAGTCAGGCACTGAGGTTCATATGTGGAGCGCTCCACTGATGCATGTGAGATAGAAGTCAATGTTCAGCTGTCAGACCTAAGACGAGATACAGTGCACTGGAAGAAGTAGAGCGGTATAAAAGATTAACGCCCTCTCAAGACTTGTTGATTAAAACTATTGTTATTTCTACACAAAGCAAGTGAACTAGCACAAGAACACCACCTCCCAGAGGAACGTGACAACACCCAGAGATACTCAGCAATAAGCCTTTACAGAAATGTTCCAGCCCTGGACATAAGGGTAGATGGTAGATCTTGCAGACAATAAATAATTGGGGTCGCTAAAAATAGTGATCCAAACACCATCCGAACAACTGCATTGGAAACCACTGACACCTTTCCAAGAACAGGGATCCACATCTGTACAGACAGGTAATGAATACGTAGATAAACTGGCAAAGCATGGCTCAGATAAACTGGCAAAGGATGGATCAGCCATACTACAGGCAGACAAGCTCACAATTCTTACAACAGTGAGACAGAATAACAAGAAAGAAAAACTGGGCTGCAGGAGCAACTGAAAGGCTTATGTAGAAAGAAATGTCTCAACCAGAACCTAATGCCTAATGATTACATTAAGAAGCTAAATCAGAGGGATCAATGCACTTTCTAGCAGCTGAGAACAAAACACTGCAAACTGAACAACCCCCTAATAGGAACAACCCCCAGAAACCACCAAATTGTAGAAAATGTCTTCATGCATATGAGACAGTCAAATACCAGTTACTGAACTGCCCAACCCTTCAACAGCTAAGACAAACTCTCTCATCACACCAACCCAGCATCACCAACTGCCTCTATGGAAAAGTAGTATAGCTGAAACATGCTTGCAAATTCCATTAGCTGGCACTGACTACATAAAGAGCCACACACTCAGCAGCGTGGAAATGTAATAGTATAAGATCTGAGTGTTGATGTTCGGCAGAGGAATTACACAACAGTACAGAGCCAGCTTCCTCATAGCACCATCACTGAAAGAAATTTGGATGGACATGGCATTCAAACAAATAGCATTTTCTGAAAATTTGCCCAGGAGAAGATACCACAAATTGGCAAAGACCATGCAACTGGAACTCAATTTGTTTCCACCCCTGTTTCCAGCATTTCATCTATCAACATTGTACTGTACTCTCCTCAGAGCATTCGTTGCCCATACTGTAAACCCTAACTACATAACAAGATAAGATTCCAACCAGTCTAAAAATGAAAGACATCAATATGGTAATAATCACTGAAAATCAAAAAAAAAAGATTAGGGTAAAATTTACTAAAATGGTAAATAAAGATTACAGACATATTAAAAGCAGACCAACAAGTATAGCTTCCAAAACATCCATTTTTAACCAATGATCTCATACCTGTGTTTCTAAATGTTGATGTAGCAATTCCTCTTGGTGCTGCTGCTGCCAGTGTCGTAAGTCATCCTGTGGTGTCTTTACAGACATGTGACCTCCAATCTCCTTCCACTGATCATCCCCCGGGGATGCTTGTTGATGACCGTGACCTGAATAACCAGAGTTCTGAGTCATGTAACTTCCCCGAATGAAGTTATGTCGTTGTAATGACCTATTTTCCTGGTTGTCAGAAAAGTTGCCCATGTCTCTTTTAAAGTTACCAGTGGAGTTTGAATAGTCCTGATGCAAATTCTTTTGACTGGATGCTGTTCTGAGGGCCACCCCAGAATAGGCAGACAGGTCCGGATTGTCACTGCATAATAAACCTTCTGTGAAGCTTCTTCTATTTGGTGAAAGGTTTCTTCTAATCACTCTCCGCTCTACACCATTGGCATCTATGTACCTGGTTACTGGTCTGGTATAGCCCTGTGGTAGATATGGAGATTCATCACTCAAAGACAGCAGGCTGTTACTCTGACTAACTATCCCATATTTGGAGGCGTCATACTGAGGCTGAGCTTCCCATGCTGCTTTGCTTGTGCCAAGCAAGGTGTTGGCTGCACTGGATACACCCTGCTTACTATCCCAGGTCTCATGTGAATAATTTCCATAGCGGGGACGCTGCTGTTGCAGCATGTGTTGCTGTGGGCTGCCTGAGGTTGATGTCACTGGATGTCGCACCACTGGTGACGGTACCAAGGTCTCTACATCTTCGTTCCAATCTGGGAACAAAAGATTTGAAATTGCTGTGAAATACATGAGTGAGTGATCTAACTGAAAAAGAAATGCACATGCTTAGGCAATTTCCATGATAAAATGGACACAGGATAGGCAGCATTCTGCAAGGACTGTGCGACTGAAAGAAATGCCTCCTCATTAACGAGGTGAGTCTTCAGATCCAATAAGTTTTTCATAAAGTAACACCTGTGATTCCTTTCAACTGTTTACATAGATAATACTATGACAGCCACCAAAGAAATCAAGGAGCACTGACAGGGAGAACATTCATTCATTACCAAGAAATCAAGCAGAAGCTCATTGACAAAACAAATTAATCTCTCTACTCTGCTGATACACTTGGAACACCAAGTAAAATTTTCTCTCATTCCCACTTCCTTATGTCAGTGAAACCTCCCCAAATGGGCCTCTAATCCCTGAAATTATTTGGTGGCTTAACAGTCATTTCCCCAGTAATCCTCTGTGTATTCAGTAGTACACAAAAGAGAACCACACACACAAACATTTAATCCCCTGGCAGTTACGCTTACTTAGTTAAAGCAACAGCTTTTTCTTCTGTTCACATTTGCATGAATGACTTGCTGCTCAGAATGCATGTTTAGTATATGGGAGTGACAGAACATGTGTACTACACTCAGGGAAATGTGTCATGCCCAAACTGCCAATGGACTGAACTTCCCAAAAAAGTCTCACACATCCACTGTAAGAAAGTGCTGATTACTTGCAATGAACAAAGAGAACAAAATGAGAAAGAGTCTTGAAACTAAGTATCTTCTGAAGTCAATAAATAGTCTAGGGAATAAATCGCAGAATAATGTGAAACCTCTTGTAATTTATGTGACACCATTAATTTTATATTTTTGACCAAAGCAGTTTTCATATTACAGTTGAGAATTCACTGTACTTTGCATCAGTAGAGTCTGCACAATGCAAAGCAAATACACAATGACACTGCAATTTCTCAGGTTTTTTTTTCGTAACACACCATGTAGGTTTATTTCCCATCAATTTCCCTCAATACTGCTGGGTGAATCACAAATTCACTGTAGATGTTCCTTTTTTGGCCAGGCTCAGCAACAGTTACCTCCTGATTCTGAATGTATGTACTGAGAATGGAATTTTCCAACATCCAAATAATTTAATCTGTTTCATGGTTTTAAATTGGCGTCCATGCACATGACCTCACCACTGTCGTGCTGTCTGCAGCCAAGCTGGCATTATGAGGCCAAATTCCTCAAATCTGACAGTTCTTTTTAAGGGCCAAGCATCAAGAGAATTGTTTGGAGTTTTCGGGTTTTTTTTCTCTTTATAAGACATATGTTTACTTACAATGATGCCTTTGACCATAATTAGCACTTTAAGCTGACCGTTGTTTCTCTGATGATAAGACAAACTACAATATCTGTGCAACCAGGTCTCTTCTATACCTATTCAATTACTTATTGCAATCCCCACAGGCCACCCTAATAAGACTATAGGCGTGCTAATCGCATTTTCGCGAGTCAAATCTCGTGCCCATTCCTTGACCGGCTGTGACTCCATCCCCCTTGTTTTCCTCACTCGCTCTCTCTCGGTGACATCATAAGGCCACAGCTACGCCTGGCTTGCTTTGTTTACCTTTGGTTCGGAGTGGAAGATTTGTGTATCATTTGTTGTGCGTGTGTTGTTTTGATCTGTGTATTTTCTTGAGATAAGTCTAGTCTACTCCGTTATATGTAGACTTATATGATTCCATGATTACTTTGTGGAATCCATGCCCCTCTCCTCCCATCCACCCCTCTTACTCCCCTCATAATCCCAATTCCTGTTTCAAGCATGAAAACGAATGGCGCTATTTTCACATACCATGTTAACACCTACGTGCAATTTCAGTCAGCTGCTATGAACAGTGATGGGCCCCGCCGGTGGCCAGGGGGGATNNNGGGGGGGGGGAGGCGGCCCAGCCTAGCAATTCCCCTTCTTTGATTTCCTGTCATAGAGAGATAGAGAGAGAGAGAGAGAGAAATAAACACAGATGGAAAAAGATGGATGGGAATCGAGTGAAAGAAAACATGCATCCATAGGAATGCTTTACTACAGCAATATTTTATCTTAATTCTAAAATTTCACACATTAATCAGCTGTGATTTATGGAAAAACTTCACACATTAATCAGCTGTGATTTATGGAAAATACTTTCAGTCATTACGTGTATGGATGGGAAACAGGGAATAATTTTGCATTCCAGGACTCTCCAAGTGCTAGAAGTGCCTAGATCTTAAGATGAATTTGAAATCATTTATGAGGGAGGAGGGGGTAGATTAAGCTTCCAAAACCTTAAATCTATGAAGAGGATAATACAGTCAAGCACGAAGTCGTCGAATACAAGTAAGTCGAAATCACGGTCCCCACGCCCTCCCCTTTCCAAACAAATCTTTCAGACCTGAATTTATAGCTCAATAGGTCTTTCAAAATTCGGCAAACTCGAATGAGTCAAGTCCAAACGTTCCCTAAAGATATACAGGAACAGACAAACTTACGAAATTATTACAATGCTTTCCGTATAATCTGTCTTACTACCAAAGGCTCTACTATGCCTCCAATTTATAATCTGAAATCTGTATCATTACACTGACGAAGTGAAGCTACCATATCATACATTTTATCCTATAAGATAAATAGATCTGGATCTATGCTTGGCTGACAAGTGACAGTTCAATAATGCCACTTCGTAGGCAATACTTCTCCCCTTTCTCCATCCCCCCCCCTCCAAACCTTCTCCCCCAACTTTTTGTCTAGTCTAGAAGTAGATGTGTTGTAGAAGATCAGCCCTATGGTACTTTGAAAGGTATAGTATCTATCTTTTCCTTTGATCAGCACTGAACTTGACAAATTGTAATGCTAGACGCTAACAATGGGATTTCATGGCACATCTACTTCTCTGGGACATGTCTAGTCACTTTCCATTAGACAGATTGAATGTTAGTCTTATTTTGTTAACACTCATCCTCACTCATTTGTTATGCCCTATTTTCTCAGAGACAACGTTGATCTCTCTCCACTCATTTCTCTCGATCACATGATTCTTCGAATCAACAAGAAGTTTTGATCACTGAAAAGTGCCATTCAGACAACACCACCATTTGTAAACACAGCACAGGTGTGAAAGGAAAGCCATGGTGAGGCAGGCAGTGTGACGCCTACCCCTTGGTCTTTAACAGGGGCTATTATACAATGAGATGTAATGTTACTTTTGTTACTGATATGAATGAGAGGGATAGATTGAGCTTTTCACTAATGTTAAATTTATGCAGATAGGCTGAGTGTGTAAAGTTGGGTAAGTTAGTACGCTTGTCAAGTTCGCCGGTCTAGCGTATGCGTTAGGTACTCCCTCTATACATAGACTAATCATATCAACAGGGATTCCACTGATATTTTTTTTTTTTGAGTTCGAACATATAAACAACAGTTCTGGGTCGAAATCATCATCTTCTTCGGACAAAAACTGTATCGCCACCACCTTGCGCCTGCAAAGCTGTACTAGCCTGTGGATTCCTGACTTAACACCCTAAGGGCAGGCACTATCATACCTCAGATGCTGAGCTCGATGACGCTACTATCCAGGTCATTTAAGCGGGGTTGACCTTTAAGGAGCAGCAGCATATTTATGTGATGAAGTATGCCAAACAATTTTTTTTACACTATCCCCTTTAATAAAAAAGGTCAAAGTTGAGGAATTTGGCCTCATAATGCCCACTTGGCTGCAGACATCATGTGCATGGACACCAATTTAATTAAAATACAAATAGGTTATTTGAATGTGAGAAAAATCCATTTTCAATATCTTCACAGGCAAGAGGAACACTACCCATGAGCCTGACCTAAAACAGAACATCAACAGTATATTCATAGGCATCACTCAAATGCCCACAAACTGCAGATGCTCTGGGGAAATCTAAAAAAAATTAGTACAGATTGCTTCATGTCACAACTGTAATGATGTTTCATAATCTTATAATCTGCAAAGTAGTTTTTACTGTTTAGTGACACTAGCTGAAGAATTAAAATCACAAATTTCAACCTCTACCACAGTGATAATTACTCAACCTCTACTATAGTGATAATTACTCAAATAGATAAACTAAGATCTCAAAGGTCTCATATGTGTATGTTTAGATAACTCTTCAAAGAAACAGACATCAACACAAAAATCTAAAATGCTGGTAGAGTGCACACTTGTCTTACCAGAAAGAATCAACATTTCGCAACAACATTGAAGATCCACATCTTTCCACACTTAGAACTTAAAACTACAGATAGATGTAATTATTACTGATGTCATTTTAAGATAGATTTATGTCTGACAAACACAAATGCCATCATGGCTTCACATAAGATCTCCCCTCTTGTAATAGTCTTGTGTCTGCTCCTCTATGAACCAGTATAGTAAAAATAGCCATACTATTAAAAGCCAGTGAGACATGTAGCTAACAACAAGCTCGCGACTTTCAATTAATGGAACAGGTGCAAGTGAATTTCACAATGAGTGATGACTGCTGCCATGGAAACATGAAAGAGACAATAAATCTGCTGACGTAGGATACATAGGAAAAATACTCACAAAATTCCCAGTGATAAATGACGACCATTTTCTAATATAATGCACTTGATTCATAGGATAATTTTTCTCATATGGCCACAGATTTCCAATAATATTGCAAAATATTTTTGACACTATAGATTTAATATGGAATGCACATATCGATGGTGAAAATCGCAAACCGTGTATGTTGTACCAGTCAAAATTTACAGGGGGAAGAAAAAACTGTTTCATAAGGTCATCACTTACAGAGTTACACAGTTTGATCATTTGCCAAAATATAGACTTTCTGTCATTATTTTAAGTACATAGTGTGTAATGGCATGTGCATGGGATGGTATTCTTCACTTTGGTACAAAAAAAAGCAGAATCAAAATTTTTTGGACTTACACACTTTGCAATTTTCACCATTAATATAATGAATAACACTGACAGCGTAATTTAAAAATTACATGTTTTTGAAATGGTAGAGGTGATTTTTGGGCTGTGGTGGACTTGAAACAATACATATTTTGCCAAAATGCTGTGTTCTGTAGAAAGTGACTGCTATTTCACATATAAATATTCAGATATATGCAATTCAGAACCTTTACATAAAACAGTAAAGAATCTAAATTTTGGTAGCATATTTCACTGCAGTTTAACATCATGTATTTCATCAGTACAAATAAGTACAAGCATTTCATCAACAAGTGTTTTCTTCAGGTCATATGAGATAGAAGTGACATTCTCCCCTCATCATAAAGTTGGTTGAGACGGAGGAGGGGGGAATTCGCACACATTCAATGATCCTCTAAGTTCAAAACAGGGATTCTGAACTTTACAGGAAAGTTAAATTATTCTGCAGACTATGTTAAACCATAAGAAACTCTATTATTTGAACAAAAAAAGTCTTTGTCAAAACAAAAACAGTGTCTGTCAATATGATCGAACACTTCTACCTGCCCTAGACAACCAACACAGTTATATTTAACATGTTGATACAAATCTTTTAATTCCACTGTAAGCAGCAGACGTGTCAAACAAAATCATGCTGAGGCGATAAACATGCAGAAAACTTTATATGGCTTTCACGATTGAACTTCTAAAACTGGATGACCAGAACCTTCTTTGAAAACTGAGTATTATACTGTCAGAGAGTGGTGTCTGTAGCTGCTGGAACTTTAGTGACATCATTATTTTTGACACGAACCTCTATTGTTCTGGCAAGGGGATTGATTCTAGATGCAAGGGTCAAATCTTTGTCCTATAAGGAGTCCTTATCTATATTAATAAAACGCTTCATCCAAATTTGTGTCACAGATTTCTTGAGAACTACATGAAGTAAAAGCATGCAGTTTTCACCTAAATTCGTAGAAAAATACACAAAAAGTAACTATACACATCAGTCCTCTTTATTTATTTTACCCTTTAAAAAAAAAAGAATGTGTATAGCAACGAAATACAATCTTCGATAGATCTTTTCAATCCGCCCCATTCGCCAGTCGTCCAGCTTTTTCACGGAGTCTAATGCATTCGTCTATGATGCCTTTCGGTGCGCTAGGTATTCTTTCGCCACTGGTGCGTTGCCTGCCTGCCCATTTGTAAAATGGGGTGTTAGTCTTGTTATGTCATAACACACGCATGGTAACAGAACAATACTCTTTCTTTACCAAGTTAGTCATAACACACGCATGGTAACAGAACAATACTCTTTCTTTACAAAGTTGGTTCAGTGGGCACTGTAGATAATCTTGGAGAGGAAAAGTACTGGAAAATGGAGGATGATTTCTGATGTGCATGTCCACTTGCTTTAAAGGGCACACTGCACAAACAGCTGCTTCCTCAAGACAATACAGAGACCCAGTGTAATCAAGGTAGGAATGTAAAGTGATTAAATCCCACTCATATATACACTCTTTGAACAGCCCTCCAGAAATGATGTATCCAATTCTTAATAAAATAAATAATAGTTACTTTTGTAACATATCCTAAAGAGATTCTCCTTGTCTGAAAGCAATCTCAAAAGCCACAAAAATCTTGGACTCTTGTTTGCTTTCTCAGTACTCCAGTGACTCAGTGAGTAGCCTTAGACCTGTTTTACTAAAAGCCAGGTGTTCCAACAGGATAAACCTCTGAAAATATGACACCCATTTGGAGCTACCAGTTTAATGAGCATTTGTGCCTGAAAATTATCTTCCCCTGTCATCACTCCGAAAAAGAGAGACATGTTGGTAGATGACAGTAAGAATTTTATATTATATTAAATGAATACAGCTGATCCTTGAACTGTATAATCCAACTCATTTTGGTTACTCAGCTTTCATCTTGCGCTCTGACCATGAAATATAAAGCAAAAGGCTGCAGAGTCTTTTTCACCTGTCATAAGTGAAGATTACTGCCAATTAGATATCACATTAAAGACCATTTCATCATGTCATATGATCTGACTATTTATGCTGGGATTAAATTATGAATTACTACTCAGCACTTCTATGTTTATGCAGCTTTGTGGATTTAAATTGTAATACGTCTTTTGGGTGGATTTCTTATTAGTTCTTAAATGTTCATGTCAGGTTCTTCCATTATCACTTCAACAGTGGTTGAATAATAATGATAATGTGAGTAATTCTCATTTGACATGATGAGGCCAGCTGACAAAGAGATTTCAAAGTCTGCACACAACACTATTATCCATTCATCTGTTAAAAATGTGGGTAATTGTAATTCTGTGGCTAGATTCATACCACTGATGAAGTGATTTCAAAGTCTACACACCACATTATTATTCATTCTTTTCATCCAATTAGTTTTTTATTTAAATGTGGGCAACTGCCATTCTATGGCTAGATTCATCAAAACAATGGAGATAAGTTTATGCAAAAGAAGATGAATGGAAGTCGACCCAGTTCCTCTTTTAAGAAAGAAACTGCTGACCCAGCTGAAGAACACGCATTGCCTTAGCCATGGACCATTTTCAGCAATTCCTGCATGAAACAAGATGTGAGGGGCACAAACACCAACAGTCAATCAAGCTTACCTGGTATCCAGTTTATCTTGAAACATATTAAAGAACTTACTGTTTTTCAACATGTGTTAATAGATATTTAATAATAATTATAATAATAATAATAATAATAATGCAGTTTTAAGTCTCATATCCAGACAAATTGCCAACTCATGCAACTTCCCCAGCAGTCCAGATCACTCTAGGACTTTCTTAACTCTCAAGGATTAAACGGTACCACAGCCATTTACAGACCTTGATCATCTTTCATAGATGCATGAAAAGAATTATCTGACCTCTTTCTAATTTACATTTGTTGCTTAGGTCAAGCTCTGGGTAAGCTTATTGTTATTAACAGAAACTTGACACCAACAATCACAAAAAAAAACCAACTTGATAAAAGCACATGACCCATACCTGCATCACTCTGACCTGCACTTGTTCCTTGTACACCAGCAGAATGGCTGGTTTGCATAATTTTCTGATAATCTAAGGAAGACAATGATTAAATAACAATAAATAAATATGACAGGAAGAAAGAAGTAATTTGTTAAACTTCTACATTTTCTGTGAACTTCATATCCTGTAATCATAACTGTAATTATTTACTGTGAACTTTGTATCTTATAATCATTTTCTTTCTCTGCCTTGTTTATTCTCATAAATTTCATATATCAAAATAATCAAATCTTATAAATTATAAATCAGAATCAAAAACAGTACACAATTATAAGAAATGTTAATGATGTGAAATAGCAGTGAAACAAATCCCAGGCTGACTGGTCAGGCAGGTATATTGGCATCTATCCCACAGTGCAATAGAGCCATTGCCACTCTAGAAGTAGATGATTTAAAATGAAGTAAAAATACCAAACTGGGAACTTAAAAAGAGAAAAGTTTGGTAGAGGCTTTTTCAGTTATTAGAGGCTTGATCCAGCCAAGCCCACATGGCATAATGTCATGACCACTTACTTATTAAATAAAATGAGTCTAATGATGGCATTCTATAGAAATTAGGATACATTACTGTGCAGTGAACCACAGACTGAGATACTGTCTCAAGTTTTGTGTTATAATATCATATCAAATTATTACCCATTCACAAATTTTCCATGATAAATCTTGAGACTGATTACACCACATGCAAAATCACGGTCGATTCTCTTGTAGACATAAGTTGCCTAAAGCTTCTCTGTCTTTTTAGCTTCCAATTACCAAGCGTCCTAACAGGAGCTATGACTTCCTTGCATGTTTAATCCCTTTGATGTCATTTCTTATGAAACTGATATCAAAGGTAAAGGGTGAAACACATATAACCATCACAAACTTATGTTCAAGTTGTAATTGCAATTTAATGTCTTAATACTACATATAATAGCAACAATGAACTCTTAAAGGGCAATGCCCTGTAGGGCTAAAATTGGGTAAAATTGTGTAAAATGAGTTTAAGGCAGTTTTTTAAACAGCGACATGTCCTTTATCGAATCCTGAAGTTATTTTCATGATACCTGTTTCAAAAAAGCTTATTTGGATGCAAAAGGAAATGATCACGCTTTCTCAAATGCATCTGTCGGGTAATCTTTATTGTTATTTATCTCAAAATAAAAGTTTTCGTCACTCTATCCCTTCGATCTGACTTTTTTCTGGTCCAATTTACATGAAATTTTGCATAACAACTCTCCAAGACCCTGTTTTGAGAATGTCATGGGCTTTTTTCGATATCTTGTATTTTTGGGTTTGTTTTTTTTTTATTTTTAAAGCTGAAAATTCTCAAAAGTTTCAATGTTTTTTTCAAGACATTTAAAAAAAAATTATTTTTAAAAAACTATCCAAGAAATCGAAAAAAGCGCGTGACATTTTATTTCAAATAAAGTGATCTTTAAAATGGAAAAAAAAAAAAAAACAGCATCCTACCATCTATTCTTCTCCAGATCGAAGGGTTCAAAGTTATGCAAAAGTCATCCATATTTTCCAGTATGGCAGCCAAACAATTGGCGTTTCCATAGCAATGGAGGGAGGAAATTGCGAAAAAGCCCCGTTTATCTTCCTTCCTGGCCATACGTGACCCATTTTTCACCCCAGAATGACAAAGTTCCCTTTATTAATGAAAATCACCTAGTTCTGCCGCACGTGCCCTTAAAAGTAAACTCTGTAACAACTAACTTGTGAGTATTACCTAAATGTAAAGGTTCAGGGCATGCAGGGTCACTTCTTGTTTTTAATTCGTAATTTACCTGGTACATTGGTAAGCTCTGAGTTGTCACCCATTGTCCCCCTCAACTGTTCTTTCTCTCTCTCTCTCTCCACACTCCTTTGCTCACTCTGCAATCTGTGGAAGGCAAAGTTTACACTTTAAAAGATAGATACACCAGTGATTTACGCCACTGTGTTATCTCCACACCATAAAACTGAAAACAGAATGCTTCACATAATTTTTTGACTTGCTTTAATGATTAGCACAAAAGTATGCAGTAGCCTTCATTAATGAACAGTACAGTTTGATCTTGTTATATGCCAGCTCCCCCTACCCCCACCATTATCTGTCAACATTTTGACTTTCTCAAATCTCTCATAAACATTGTAAACCTGGCGCTATTATTTTGCCAATAGCCGAAAAGACTATTTACATCTAAACTTTCCTTGCCTTTGAACAATAATGCTCTGAACACTGCTGTGTTAGGTCTCGTTTGCCCAAAATTTACACATAGCAATATAGTTATTATAAATGCTGATTTCTCATAGACCTTTCCTTCATTGCCTAAACATGGCTGTAATTCTATATAAAGAGATCTACTACCATTTAAACATGTCTATTTTAAATAAAATGCCAGTCAGGGATGGGTACATTCACGAAAAATGGGGAACTGCTGTCCAGAGGCACTTTACGTTTCCGACAAACGGGTGAGCAAACTATACAAAATGTCTAAAGAGGCATCCCCCCTGCGCTCCCCTCCCCCAGCCACTCCCTCTTTCTTTGCTGTGTCAAGTAGAATTTGTGATAGGACAGCTGCATCTTCATGTAGAATACGACATATATATATTCTACTTATCCATAAAAAAACCTCTTCAATAAAGTTTCCAATTCCACCATCTTTCAATTTCTTTGGCAGGAAAAGTGATTTTTTGCAAGAGTTATTGTCATCTATAGCTATCTGGCCACCACCAGAAAAGAGAGAACATTTCATGAAATGATTCAATAAGAATGCGATTCACACTTGATGTATGTTGACATCATGTAATTAGTTTAGCTCTCTACTATCTGTTTATCACTCCCTTAGGCGAAGTGAACGATGCACCAGACTGAAACGACCTGCTAATGAATACCATCAGAATACTAACTTGCTACTTAGATGTATAAAAGACGGCACCCCTCAAATAACTTTAAATCTCTGTGCACCCGTTAAATATTATATCCATATTATTGCCTTATTTAGACATTTTCATTTATTCAGCAGTTTTCACTTCCCAGGGTCATTCCCATAAATAATAATTACATTTGCAATGAAAAATAACTTGAGATGAACTGGCTCACCACACAAACAATAGGGGCTTGCCCGCTCTGGGCTCTATACACCCCTTGTTTCCAGACATGGATGCTCCAAACTTAATAAGGCCAAAGCCCAAAGAGGGCAGACATTTGGCATATCCTTTTCTGCTCACTTGTAACACCCTGGCACAGGAGGAAAGCTGAATCAGTGCATAATGAGGTGAGCCCACAGCAAGTGTGGAGGGAAAGCAAAGCTTCATTATCCCCTTCCTCTCCCTAATAACCTCCTCGTAAATCAAGAACTGTTCTTCCCCTACTTAAAATGAGAAAAGCCAGTAAACTCTCTGAAATTAAAAGTACAAAAGATGTGGTTCTTGGCATGAGGTACAAAACCTCATCTAAGTGTACTGTTTTTTGCTTCTTCAATCAGAATTTGTAATGTGGGCTTTGCCCATGTTGCCCAAAGAACAGAACTACCACTTCTTCTGTATATTCCCCAAAAAGTGTCAAAATAGGGAACTGCGCTCCATTTCCTCTTCAGTCCAGATGATCAAATTCCATTCCGTTCATCTCGTTCACATCTGAAAAACTCTGTTCCATTCCCCATTCTGCTCTGCTCACTTTTCCCGCCAAGAGTAGCATGCGTTTCCAAGACTGCTGATTTTGCAGCAGGAAACAAGGATTTCAATGTTTAATGAATTTTATTTTATCGGTGAGTGTTTCTCGTGGAGAATTTAAAAGTGTAAAAAGCTCAACAAGATGTTGCCGTTTATGTGATTGTTACAAGACTTAATGGCGAAAAACTTGTGTAACTTGTGACTAGGTTCAGAAGATGGCCTGCCTTGATTAAACGAGCAACGCACACTGCCTGTCAGGCCAGACAAATTGCTGTGGCTCAATTCTTAACAATATTCTTGGCTTCACTCAACACTATGTCAGGCCACAATACATCAATGGGTGAGTAACAGAATCACTACAGAACCAGGATGTTGCAAATCTGCCACAATATTTGGTAAATCACTAACTCAAACTGATGATAAGCTAAATTAGTAAATATGATATTAAAACTGGTATCGAATGAATCAATGCTGTCAATCGTGTCAGGTGAAATAGCTGATTCTGTTTCCATTACTTCCAACTTCCAATCTTACTTTGTTGGTTCAGGTATGAAGCACATTCGGCTATCCCTAGAAACATGGCCCCCTTGCAAAAGTTTCATTGAGTCATAGTCATGTAATGAAATCAAGCAGCCACACCCCCCCCCCCCCCCCCCCCCCNTCTCAACCTGTCCCCCACCTCAACCCCTATTATCACAAGTAATCAGTCATAGTCTAGCTTTTTTTTGAGTAAAGTGGCCAGTACAGACGAGAAAACTGTCGAGTTCAAACAGGATTAGGATCCACACTGATTTAGCCTAATTTTCTAGTAGCCTATCTAGACTAGACTAGCCTCTAGAGTCTAGTCTAGATTAGACTTGTCTAGGCTAGGTGTGAGTAGGTCTAGAGTCTAGAGACAAAAGTAAAAGACGAGACTAGATTCTAGAGAAGAGATGGCTATCTCCTAGGCCTGGGACAGGACCGCTCTTGCGTAGATGCAGTTCATTTAGAATTTAGTCATTTGTTTGGCCTTCTCTAACGACAGCACCAATTCCATGACTTGTCTACGACTAAATGAACTGTATCATCGGTGCTGTCGTTAGAGATAGTCTAGCCATTTGTTTAGCCACAAAAAGGCACAAGATCGGTCCTCCTGATTATCCCGAAGAAGAGACGAGGCTAGTCTATACTAGACATAGTCTACATAGACTTAGTCTACTTATTGTTCTAATGACGCGGAAAGACTCTGCAACCACATCTAGTCTAAGTTAAATTTGCTGTTGTTCTCACCTTTGATTCTTATTGTTTTCTATACTCCATTATTAAGCCAGTCCTCAAAGAACATGATCCTCTGTTCACAAGTTACAACACTTTTCTTCGTTGTTTCGTCCACTTACAGCGGAAGTCGG
Organism: Ellobium chinense; assembly: GCA_033807755.1. Lineage (NCBI taxonomy): Eukaryota > Metazoa > Mollusca > Gastropoda > Ellobiida > Ellobiidae > Ellobium > Ellobium chinense. The sequence goes on from JAWQUT010000058.1 coordinate 1,600,922, forward strand.
AAGTGACTGCCACCGCCATCTAACGATGAACACTATGCACCATAATATTATGGGAATGACGTTAGGGCCTACCAGGCTACCACGGGCAGTATGTGAGCTAAAGAGGAGAGAGTCAATGACACGGTACTACTAGGCACGAGCCAATGCTGAACGCAAACAGATAAATGAGGTAGTCTGTTGAGATTATTCTGTAATATATCCTTAGGAAAGATTAATAACAGATCAAGAAATCCATTTTGCGGCTAAGAATTATCAGGGAGCGTAGAGGGTATGTAAACTATAAACTAAAAAGTGCATTATAATGTTTTTTATACACTATGAAATTACATGTTCAAGGTTACAGTGGGATAAAAAAAAAGAAAAAAAAACAAAACATCAAAACATTATTAAGTGAACAAAATATAAGAAACCCACCACGGGAAGGGCAGGGCTAGGGAGGTCTGCGGGCAGACCAATCATTATAACAATATAAACTGGATGAAATAGGGCCACCCCTTAAAGGTATAGCGCATGTCAAAAATAGTTTTCCGTTTTCCAGTACGTTTTCTCTTCCAAAATTGTCTATTGTGTCCACCAAGTTAATTTCGCGAAGAAAGAGCATCTTTCTGTTATCGTGTGCGCGTATTATAACAGGCAATAAGGAGACCTAGAGTGACCAGCCGGATTTGGCCCTTACGTTTAGAGTTATTCCCCTTCCCGGAACAGCAGCAGCTTGTGGCAAAAATGATGATGTCACTTAACGTAAGACACGCACATCAAGGATAATTTTCCGTTTTTCAGTATTTTTTTCTCTATAAAAATTATCTATGATGTCCACTGAGTCAATTCTGCGAAGAAAGAGCATCGCTTTGTAACCGTGCGCGTATGTAATATGACGCAATAAGGAGAGCTCGAGTTACCGGGTTTGGCCCTTGCGTCCAGAATTATTCCCCTTCCCCGATCAGCAGAAGCCTGTGGCAAAAACGCTGACGTCACTTACGTTCCAGCGGCTACAGACACCTCTACCTGACAATGTATTATTCAGCTTTGAATTAAGGTTCTGGTATTCCAAATTCTAAAGTAAAGTTTGATAGTGTAAGCCAGAAAAAAGTATTCTGCATTTTTTTTTTTTGCCTCAGCATGATTTTGTTTGGCATATCTACTGTTCACAGAGGAATTAAAACATTCATACCAACATGCTATCAACCGTCCGCAGAGCACTGGCTAGACAGCTTGGCCATGTGGCAAGAACGTATATGACGTAAGCTTATGGCCGCCACGCGCGCAGTGGTTGTAACAATTCGGACTTTGGATAATGTAACCCTGTGGGTTGTCTGGGGCCAGCAGAGGCGTTATATCATTATGACAGTCTTTTGTAGTCACGTTTGCTTGACAGAGGTATTTTATACCCCCTAGTTTATCAAATATTTTGGGGGGGATTTTGCTTATTATTTTATGACCGGGTGCATCCTGATATAAACTCTTAAGCCAGTTTACTAAGAGAACTTTCTGTTGGTCAGCGATGCTTATCATGTTCAAACCACCCTCAGAATAGTCGAGACACAGTGAGGCTCGTTTGATTTTTTCAAATGCCTTACGGTTAGAAAACTTTTTCTGCCACAAAAATTTGAATAATAAGTAGTCTATTCCATTTAATACTTTACAAGGGAATGATAATGCTTGAATTGCATATGTCAATTTGGATAAAAGAAAAGTCTTTGTGACAATGATTTTACCGTATAAGGTCAAATTACGTTTGCTCCACTGTCTGATCATATTTTTAATGTCATTTATCTTTGCTTCCCAGTTTTTTTTTTAGTAGAGATGCTTCAGTCGATGCACTGAAATGTATTCCTAAAATCTTAATGCATTCTCCGGGTTTAACCCATGAGATATCTTCAATAATTTCTTGTTTTTGCTTATCCCTGCCAACCCACATTCCTACTGATTTCTGATGGTTGAGTTTCAGACCTGAGATTCTTGAGAATTCATCGACTGTTTTTAAAGCTAATGTTAAATGTTGCTTATCTGACAACAATAATGTCATATCATCTGCATACTGTAATAGTTTTAAGTTTTTTTCCCATTTCAGACACCCAAACATACCTAAAATATTTTTGTCATTCCTGATCTTCAAGGCCCGTAACTCTACAACCAAGATAAACAGTAGAGGACTGACACAGCATCCCTGTCTGTGCTAAACCATTTTGTCAACCATCCTCCATTTTTGACAGCACTTTCTGTCTTAGCTAAAATAGTGCTGACATAATTTCGAAATTTCGCTCCAAAATTGAATTTCCCTAGAGCGGCTAGTATGGCATTTTTATCAATGCTATCGAAAGCTTTAAAATAGTCCAAAGAGATGACCAGACCAGGCGTTTCCATCCTGTCTGCCTCTTGAATAATGTCGTCAATTATTCTAATATGTGAAACAATTCATCTTCCCTTAACAAATCCACTCTGATTATCATGTATTACAGATTTTATGACATGTTGCAATCTTAAGGCTAATACTTTTGTGAAAATTTTATAGTCAACATTTGTTAAAGTTATAGGTCTCCAGTTATTTAAATCATTCCTACTAGAGTTCTTTCCTTTGTGTATCAAAGAAATAATCCCCTTCTTTGTGTTACTGATAACTGACCCAGTTCAACTGATTCTCTAAGACTCTCAAACAATGGTATTTTAAGGCTAGACCAGAAAAATTTATAAAAGGAAGCAGATATCCCATCAGACCCAGGAGCTGAATTATTGTTTAGTAGTTTAAGAGCTTTTCCAAGTTCTTCAAGTTCAATCTCACCATCACAATATTCTTTATCTTCTTCACTAAGTGTGCTGACTTCTGCCTCTTCAAGAAAATCATTTATTTTCCCTTCATTACAATCAACAGTATTATCTTTAGTATACAGTTTTTGGTAAAAGGAATGTAACTCATTTAATACTTTACTTGGATCATCAATATTGTTTAACCTTCATTATTTTTAACTTGTTTCACTGTGTTTATAGATCCCCTTGCTTTTTCTAAGGCCCAAAGGTACTTTGAGTTTTTTTCACCATCTTCAATCCACTTTATTCGGCTCCTGATCTGGGCGCCTTTTGTTTTTGCTAACTGATAAATTTCCATTCTAGTTTTTAACTTTTCCAAATTTTTTATAAGAGAAAAGTCTTGGGGGTTCTGGGCAATATTTTTTACTAATTTCCTCAATTTTACTCTCTAAATGTAAAAATCTAGGAAGTATAAAATCACACTTCTGGAGATCAGCTGCAGAAACGTGGTTAAATTGAGCAGAAAGAAAGAGAGTGAAATGCATGAAAGTATTCCAGTAGGGGAGGACCCGCTCTTTAATAACCGGAATATCATGTATAAAGGTGAACCTCTTTTTATAAACAAATGGATTGAATCTGGGATAAAGTATATGCATCACATGAAAAATGAGAATAATCTCAAAATCATTGAAGAAATAAGAAGAGAAACTGGCCGCTATCCAGGCCTAGAATGTGACTATAAAGCTTTAACCTTCATTATTTTTAACTTGTTTCACTGTGTTCATAGATCCCCTTGCTTTCTCTAAGGCCCAAAAGTACTTTGAGTTTTTTTCACCATCTTCAATCCACTTTATTCGGCTCCTGATCTGAGCGCCTTTTGTTTTTGCTAACTGATAAATTTCCATTCTAGTTTTTAACTTTTCCAAATTTTTTATAAGAGAAAAGTCTTGGGGGTTCTGGGCAATATTTTTTACTAATTTCCTCAATTTTACTCTCTAAATGTAAAAATCTAGGAAGTATAAAATCACACTTCTGGAGATCAGCTGCAGAAACATGGTTAGAATTGAGCAGAAAGAAGGAGAGTGAAATGCATGAAAGTATTCCAATAGGGGAGGAGCCGCTCTTTAATAACCGGAATATCATGTATAAAGGTGAACCTCTTTTTATAAACAAATGGATTGAATCTGGGATAAAGTATATGCATCACATGAAAAATGAGAATAATCTCAAAATCATTGAAGAAATAAGAAGAGAAACTGGCCGGTATCCAGGCCTAGAATGTGACTATAAAGCTGTATACAATGCTATCACACCAGACCAAAAAACAAAACTAATGTCAGAAAATAATATATCCACTTCCCAGGCTGATAATGAGATAGCTGAGTACACAAAATTCGTCTTTTCACTGGACAATAAATCATTGAGAAATATAATTGTAAAACAAAAAAATACATCTAGTTGTGATGTGGCATTTTGGCGAAAAAAATATGATATTGATGTAACGCCACACTTTCAGTTGGCTTTTAAATCAACACAGGAGTCAGAGACTTCTCCACTTTAAAATTCTGCACAATATTTACCCGACTAACATACTGTTACACAAATTGGGAATTAAAGAATCAAATAAATGTGAAATATGCGAAGTACCTGATTTCATTGAGCATGTTTTCTACTGCAAAGCTCTGAGGAGCTTCTGGCAGCATGTGTCAAATTATATTTTAACCTTAGCAAATCTAAATGTGAACATAACAGAAACAGTGGCAATGTTTGGGATAACAAAAAATATGCTGGGTGAAAATAATAAACTGGTGGAAATAGTTAACCATATACTGATCGCGAAGATGTGCATCAGCAAAGCTAAATATGGTGAATTTGATGTTTTCCAGGTTTTTGAATCTGAAATAATGTTAAGAAAAAAATACCTTACTTAATGACTACGTATAAAATAGTGACCATGTCACAATTATTATGTAAACGGTGAGGTCTGAAGAAAACATTTCAGATGGACATTGGAATATTGCTACTACTTGCACAAATGAAACGCCTATGACGTAATGTTATTTTAAATGAATTACTGCGCATTATTTTAAACCATAGTTCCCCTTCTTTGTCCCGGCCTGTTGGCGCCACCGTTAGGCTCTCCTCCCTCCTCTTTCTTCTTTCGTCATCTGGGAGGAGGAGGACCACAAACGGTCGGCTGCGGCCAAGGGGGAACTCGAGAACCAACTTACATCCAACCTTTCCATCTTTTTCGTTCCAAACTGATCTCTGCCCCGTTTCAGCATAAACCTGTTTCTTGCCATTGATATCTTCCATCATCATCTTCATCATCATCATCACTAAGTGTAGAATAAGGAACTGTTTTGGACCGTGGCGCATCGCGATTGTTAATTCGCAGTACTGTGAGGGGTTAGGACGCGTGTTTTTAGTCTCTTTACACCATAGGGACTAATAAGATACATGTTAGGACATTTGCAAATCACAAACACACACAGAACTGCACTAAACAGAAGAACTGGGCGTGGGGCTCTTCCCGTTGTGGTCGGTGCCTGGTCACGCACTCGGACTGACCTGCTCGGGGCCCCTTTTTTTGGCAACGAGCGGAGAAGGATGAGAGACGGGACGGGCGAGGGGGGCCCGGGGAACGACTCGCCAATAGGTGGGAAGGGATCTGAGCCCCCCTCCACAGCCGTGGGTGGGGGCCTGCGGGAGGGATCCCACGCACAGGGATACATGAGAGGGGGGTCAATAGCTGCATCACAATACAACTAAGCTAAAAAGGGACATGCACATCAGAACTCAGACATCTAACACGCTGAACCAACCCTTAGGAGAAGGACCTTAACATTTAACAATACTGCCATAGAAAAGGCCCTCTCACAGTCTTTCGGTTTCTTTGTTAGGGTTAAATGACGGCAGTGAGAACAAACTTGATATGGTCGCTTCCGGTAGGGGAGCAGGGCATGGGGTCAACACTCCACCCCTGGGACCCAGCTGGGCCAGGGTTATAGATGTAGGAACCTTTCTAACACTAATGGGGGATTTATTTTCGTTTGGGATATAGGTGACCCCCCACTTGTGTAGGCGGTGGGAGGGAGTAACAATGTAACTAATAAAAAAAAAATCAGTATGACAGACACTTGAAAGACTGTTTTATTGGAATAATAGGATATCGTATGATATAATATGGTCTGTAGGACGGTGCAGTGTTCCTTTAAGTTCCAGCAGCTATAGACACCTCTATCTGACAATGTATTGTTCGGTTTTCAGTGAAGGTTCTGGTCGTCCAATTTCAAAAGTAAAAGTTTAACCGTGTAAGAGAGGTAAAGTATTCATCTTTGTTTGACACATCTGCTGCTTACAGTGAAATTAAAAGATTCATACCGACGTGTTTATAACCCGTTTGCAGAGGACTGGCTAGACAGCTTGGCCGTGCGGCTAGAATGTACATGTAAGCGTATGGCAATCACGCGCGCAGTGGGTATAAGCCTGTGGGTTGTCTGGGGCAGGCAGATGCGTTGTATCATGTTGACGGATACTTGAAAAACTGTTTTATTGGAATAATAGCGCATCGTGTGATTTCATACGGTCTGTAAGACAGTTCAGCTTTCCTGTAAACGATAGAGCAGATGGCCAGTTGGGTACTTAAATACTGAAATAGGACCACCCTTTAAACAGTAGGGCCAATGGCCAATGGAGTACCGGTACATGCAATGTAACGCTTGTAAACTCTAAACTCTAAACTGCATGTTTACGGTAGACTCTAAACTCTATGCATGTTTACGGTAGGGTAATAATAACCAAAATGAACAGGTTGAAGAAAAACAAGATGAGAAATATCCCTCCAGGAGAGATTGAGGGTCCACAAACAGACGACGGAGTATCACTGGATTTAAATAAGGTTACATCTGGTTTTATAAGATGGGGCTAAGAAGGTGTAGGCTTTATGGTGCTTGCAGATTGCAGGGTTACAGCGGGGTAGGCCTAACATTCACTGAAATATTTTTTTTTCCTGGCGCCGCTCAGTGGCGACAACACAGCTTGTTTTTGTGCTTAAAATAAAGTTTGCAGATGATACCACCATACAAGGATTGCTTTCTGGACCATGTGATGAAGAGGCTTATCTAAATACAATTAAATGGTTTACCCAGTGGTGTGAAGATCACTACTTAGTATTAAATGTAAAGAAAACGAAGGAAATGGTTACTGATTGTAGAACAAATGCAACTCCACTACTATTGCTTAATATCTATAATGAAAATGTCGAAAGAGTTGAGTGTTACAAATATCTTGGAATCCACATTGACTCTAGGCTCGATTGGCATATCCAAACCACCTCAGTTCACGCCAAGGCAAACAAACGAATGTATTTCTTGAGGGAACTTAGCTATTTTAATATTGATAGAACACTCATTCACATGTTTTACAAGTCAACTATACAGAGTGTCATCTTATTTTGCATAACAGCATGGGGAGGAAATGCAAAGGAGCAAGACAAGAGCAAAATTAACAACTCCATCTTCAAAAAAGCTTGCTATTTAACCAACAGGGAATACATCGACTTTGAAGAACTATATACTCATTCCTGCAAGCAAAAGTTCAAATCAATTTTAAGTGACTGCTCTCACCTCCTATTCCATCAGATAATCCGATCTCAAAGAAGTAGACGGATACTATTCTTAAAAACTCACAGAGAGCGATACAGGCGATCTTTTTTGCCATCAGCCATTCGCCTTAGCAGTGTTTCTTAATGTGGTATGCTTGTACGTAAAGCGTGGTGTGCAGGGGTGGGTATAGGTGCAGGGATGTGTGTGTATGAGTGAACATTATTAATCTGTTTGTATTTTTCATTGTATTGTTATAAATGCTGTGAAAACGAATTTCCAAATCTGGGTGATAAAAGTTTATCTTATCTTATCTTATCTTATCTTGTCTTATCTTATCTTGTCTTATCTTATCTTATCTTATTACAATATGAATAATGTTTAAGAAAAACAGTATAGCATGTAACCCTCCCCCTCCTCGGAGCTATTATAGGGAGATCCTGCGTCCGGAGACAGACCTATGTTAGAAAGTAAGGCCACTTCTTAAATGGCAGGGCTTAGGGAGGTGTAGGTACTTTGTAGAGTTACAGCAGGGTAACAACTATCAAAACATTACAATATGAACAAAGTTTAAACGAAACAAAATGACATATACCTCCTAGGGAGATATTTTACTTGGTGGGAGGGGGAGGGGATGTCAGCGGACAGATCCAGGGTTGTTAAAAGAAAGTTGCATCGTCCTACAGACCATATTAAATCATACCGTCGTTCCAACCGCAAAGTGGCACATCGTCAAAATGCTAGTTTTTCAAGAGAGCGATTTGAAAATTGCCATGTTTTCAGACGCTGATTTCTGGTAGTTTAATGTAAACTGTGTTAACAAAAATTACACTGTTTGTTGCGTCATTCATTCTGCTTTCAGACAGATGTCTTTTGATTCCAAAACATGTGTTCGCAGTTGTGCAATTTTGCGTAATACGCAGACATGGTCCGATGGGGGACGGTTTGTGGCTGGGAGGAAAGTGCTACCTGTCGCCAGCCAGCCCAGCCACAAAGTGGCACATGCGCATGGTACGGTTTGTGGGCAGGCTGAGACGCTAGGATTGGGCGATAGGTCCCATTGTCTTCCTGACCGGGGCATTGTTGGGTGAAGGTTCCCTGATTCGCTAAGGTTTTATAATGGGTGCGGCTGATATTAGGGGAGGGGTAGCTTGATAGTACAGCACTGCAGTGGAAATAATTTCGTTGAGGACTGTGTAAAAATAAAATAGAGGGAGAGAATGACTTTAATTTTCCAATATCTGATAAAGAGCACAAAGCTCGACTATCCTAGAAGAATTCAGGAAAGACAGAAAGTTTAAGTGCTCAGCTCTCAGTCTTAGCTGGATGTTATTCTTAC
>JAWQUT010000058.1:1609780-1622016 GCA_033807755.1 Ellobium chinense
GTTCAGTGTTTTATGACTGACAGGTGGCGATGGGTCAGTTTGTGGCTAGGAGACCCGGTCTGATCTCTGATGCCCAGCCCATCCACTAACTGGCACATGCGCATGTGTCATTTTGCGGTGGGATAATCTGAGCGAATCTGGAGATCCATCCAATCCGCAAAGTGATCTCCGTTGCATAACTCTGAAACTATTGCGATTTCGCCCGTAATTTTTCGGAACATGAAAATATGACAAGAAAGGAGCACCCTGGTGCCAATAACTCAAAACCTGAAAATTTGACGATGTGCCACTTTGCGGTTGGAACGACGATACGATATCCTATTATTCCAATAAAACAGTCTTTCAAGCGAATGTCATATTATAACGCCTCTGCTGGCCCGAGACAACCCATAGGGTTACATTATCCAAAGTCTGAATTGTTACGCCCACTGCGCGCGTGGTGACCATAAGCTTACGTCAAATACGTTCTGTCCACATGGCCAAGCTGTCTAGCCAGTGCTCTGCGGACGGGTGATAGCATGTTGGTATGATTGTTTTAATTCCTCTGTGAACAGTAGATATGTCAAACAAAATTATCCTGAGGCAATAAAAATGCAGAATATTTTATCTGGCTTAAACTATGAAACTTTACGTTTGAATTTGGATGACCAGAACCTTAATTAAAAGCTGAATTATACATTGTCAAATATAGGTGTCTGTAGCTGCTGGAACGTAAATGACGTTGTTTTTGCCACAAGCCGCTGATGATCGAAGACGCACGGGCCAAACCCGGTAACTCTAGCTCTCCTAATTGCGTCATATTACATACGTGCACAGCAACAGAACAAAGCTCTTTCTTTGCGAAATTGACACGGTGGGCACCACAGATAATTTTCAGAGAGAAAAAGTACTGGAAAATGAAAAATTATTTTTGATGTGCGTATCTTCCTTTAAAAATAAGTCTACTTGTAAAATGTAATTAACTAGAAGTAGAATGTTTTCCAAAAACAAGTAATTAATTACAAGTAGATTACTTTTGAGCAAAAAAAAAAAAAACCACCAAAGATTACTTTTGAGCAAAAAGTAATAAATTACAAGTAGACAATTATTTTTCAATTACTTTTGCGATTTAGAATTATTCATTGTTTTTTAAGAGTTATAAATGAAGGGAAAGAAATTTTAGACACATCAAAAGGCAGATAGGCCTACTGATATTATTCAAGATTGTTGCAAGTTTCATTGATCTACATCTTGTTGCTACTATTTTGTTCCCTTGGGGAAAAAAATAAGCATGTAAAATTGTCAAATATCTATACATGCCAGACGGGACCGTAACTAGCACTCAGGGCTGTTAAAAGATACTTTTAAAAGTAATTGTAACAATTTTGTAATTATGAAAAGAAAAATGATTAATTATTACAATTACTTTACTTTTTTGAAAGCAAAGTAACTGTTTCAATTACTTCACTTTGACAGTAACTAATTACTTTTCAGTTACTTTCAGGTCTCAGTTTCTTGGTTATCCTAGAAACGAAACAAGCGTGCAAAATAGTCAACTGGCACGTTTCATATAAGATATCACGATTGTCATTTGAGTGATATCTGTTAAGTCATAGCATTAATATCTAATTTATTTGTGTTGAAGTCTCAAAACAGCAGCCTTTGTTCGCTTTGGTATCAAAATGCCATTTATTTTAATACATTTTAAAAAAAATCTGCTTCTTCACAAGGAACTTAACAATTTTACGAAGTACACAGTGTTGTAGAGAGAAATCTTCAACATACAATCCTGTGTGTGTTAGTACAGTGACTTTCAGTCACCCAGTTTGTATTTTATTATTATTCCAGTATCATCTTTATGATCTTTCAATCGTGTGTGTCGTTTATTCGACCCATGAACCGTAAATCTCGCTTTACCAAATGTGAAATTAAAAATCTCTGAGATTTTAGGCTTGGGATCTTAGAGAATCAGAAAGAGTATTCAACTGATAATTTTGTAACGTTGATCTTCTGTGGCTTGAAACGATAGATTTAATTGTCCCTTCTCTCTTTCTCTTTTAGCTCAATGTCATATTGTCTCATATATGCCTGCCTTCCTTGCTTGCTTCCCTGCTTTCCTTCCTTCCTTCCTTTCCTTCCTTCCATGCCTTCCACCTTCTCTCCTTCCTTTGTTCAGTCATTCATTAATCTTTAATTGGATAAACACAGTAATATCTTGATATCAACTACCGGTATGCTACGCGTTCCTCCTTCCTAATGCATCGAATTTTCCCTCTTTCACCTTTTAAAATAAACCTTGATCCAAAGTTACAAAGTATACTTATAAAGTATAACCTCATTATGAACTATAAACTTGAATGGTCCCACTAAGCATAAAGCGTTTTCCTCAAGAAATCGACCCTGTCACAACAGACTGCAGACAGCACGTGATCATAAAACATGCAGCTCGGCGCCACCTGCATGTGCCGATCAGGCCAATATCGCACTTAGTTTGACGGAATTGGTAGAGAGAATTACGACATTGGACGGCTGATTCGCTTTATGACTCGTGACTCGTGACGCAATGGGGTGATGACATCTCTATAATGAGTGCAGGCCAAGTGCGTTTGCAATCGGCCTACCATATCCTCTTAATAAGTAAGTTGTATTAAATTGTAAAACGAAGAGATAAAGCCTGACACCGGCTTATTCTGGCTTGCACGTGACGGTTACATTAACGTTTTTCAATCCTCACATATTATGATTGATTTAAAAACTTCAAACATCCTACTCAGCCCTGCCCCACCTCCTCCTGACTAAACGCAGATAAGGTCGTCCCTCTCACCCCCCTCCCTTACACCGCGGGCGGCCCGACACGACACAACCTGTCCCCCTTTCATCCCTTCCCCCCNGCACTTCCTCCCGCCCGCGACTGGGTGGCGCGAGGGTGAGGCCTGATCCTATTATCCTACGTCTGTCCATGGTTGGGCAAGTTCACCAAAAAAGTGAGTTCAGATCAAGACCAGTTCACTGAGGGAAAAATACCCTTGGATCACGTTTAGCCCAGTTCCTGGAAAATAGTGCACTTTTCAGATCATTTCAGTTCACCTTGGTTTTCGTTACGATCAGATCAAGCTCATTTCAGTTCATCAGAATTGAAAATTACTCCATGAGGATAAGCGCTAAGCAGCAGGCGACAGCCAGCAGATCTACAGTGCAATTTCAGAATTATAACAAAGCCAGAATCAGATAAAACAAATTGAAACAGACACGTTTAATACATATAAAATATTGTACAATTAATACTCCCACATTTAAGAAAATGTTAAGATGCAGTAGCTCTAACATGATGTACACTCAAATGGACGGCTCCCAAGTGGCTCTCTCTTCACTACAGTCCTACATGAAATTTATACATCCATTTAACTAGCACTAGTGGCACTACCTCTGATTACTCCTATGTTGTTTTATATTAATTTTGTTTTTATATAAGAAATTGGCAAACTGGCAAACACCTTGACAATGTAAGCATAGTAATCAAAGATCACGGTAATGCCATCTAATACAACTCCCTGCAGATTACAGTAGCAACATTGTAAATCTCTGTTGCTGTTACACAAATAACAAAATGAAATAATAGCTGACACATAATAGTATTTATAAATCAAAATCCATTGAGTGAAACTACATGAAATCGATATAGTTTGGCAGTTCTAATAAAAAACTCTCTGAAATTTACAGCAACAAGCGTTTGAAATCTCTGAATGTTACGGTAGTGTTACATCATCAACAGTGAAAAAAAAAATTAGAAGTAATAGCTGACACCTCACACATCGGGAAGTATGTTAGGGCCACGGATGAACACTAGGCTCGCACGTGGAAATTAGGGAACGTTTTCAGGCAGTAGATGTTTAAGAATAAAATTGCTGTGAAGTTAGCGTCCCTATGGTGGAGTGATAGCACGTTCAAACTTACAAACTAAGAGACCTTGGGTTCGATTCCCGGTAGGGACATGAAATGTCTGGTAAAGTTTTCTCCGCCCTTCTTCTCAAAATTGATAATTCACAGAAATAAAAATTAAAAGAACGCAAAAAATAATTAGAAAAGATCTCTTCCATAATGTAGGCCTACCTCTGAACTCTATCGCTTGCGTCTTTCGACGTGTCGAATGACCACGTTCTTTCATTGGCTGGCCCAGGTGCAATCAGCTTGGACAGGCACACAGGCTAGCGTGTTTACTGTTATGCATTATGGTGATATTTATGGCCCGACGGCCGCACTGCAAACCAACCACTATTTCTGTGATGTTTCCATTACCAAAACTCTCCTACCCATCTGATCACATCACAATGAGTTTGCTAAAAGAATAGGAGTATATAAGTGCGTAGATAAAATATGAATTTGTTTGCCCCCTTCTTTTCGCCGTTCCCGGAAATCTCAGCTAGAAGTCACAGAAAACTTTATGTATGTAAGCATTTAAATAGGCATTACAGACATGCTGATACCAAACAACACTTCAGGTGCACCAGCTTTAGAAGAAAACACATAAAGCATGTGCATTTGAAAGCACATTACCAACTTACGTGTACCAATATGACCGTGTGAACATTTAATTTGAAGGAAAGCTATGAATCAAAGTAATATAATGACCATTTAAAACTGATCACTTAGTGAAAAGAAGACGTTGATTACAAATACCAAGACTACAGTCTTCGTAGAGCAAAACATAGTAGATTTTAACCACTTTTGACAAACAAATAAACAAACAATCATATAGACATCCTACTGAAATTCACCTCCTTGTTTGTGAGTACTCGAGATACTGTAGGTATTTCCATGCAATATTTGCTTTCGATGTTGGCTTTGGCTTTCGTATGTCAGAAATCGTTTTCAGAGAGATTGAGAGATTGCTTGGACCACTTTATAGCCGCTCAGTTTTCACTCGCTCCGCTAAAAAAAAAATAAAAAAATGACAAGACTACAATCTTCGTAGAGCAAGACGTAATAGATTTCAACCACTATTGACAAACAAATAGACATCCTGTTGAAATTCACCTCCTTGTTTGCGAGCACTCAAGATAGGTTTTTCCGTGTTGCTTTCGATGTTGGCGTTGGTAATCGTATGTCGGAAATCGTTTGAGATTGAGAGATTGCTTGGACCACTTTAGGTTACAGAAGCCTAATCCAATTTCCCTCCTTGAGCCAATAAACTGTTTTCTCTACTGTCACTTACAAGAAATTCCACAATCTTTAAGTCTTCTTTAATCATTTGCAGAATTCAATGAGCTTATTAAAAAATGATGTTCATTCAAAATATAGATCTTGCAGTTCGCTTTCGAGCTGCGAACCGATACATCGAAAGGTGTGAACAAGCTAACCAGAAATCGTTTTCAGAGAGATTGAGAAATTACATGGCCCATTTTATAGCCGCTCTGTTTTCACTCGCTCTACCTAAAAAAAAAAACACAAAAAAATGACATTCGGTTTTGATTTTAGTTGAGGTTGACTTGAAGTTATGAACTGAGCTGAAAGGTAGGTAGAAAATTACAGATCAGATCACGTTCAGATCAAACCGCCAAAATTAATACTGTATAGTTTAAATCAAGATCAGTTCACCTAAAATAGCTCTTTAGCTCAGATCAAGTTCACGTGAACTGATCTAAGTTCATGATCTGCTCACATAATCTCAGGTCTACCCAATCCTGCGTCTGTCCCCTTCACCCCTTCCCCCACCAACTTCCTCCTTCGGGGTAGGCATCAGATTATTACGCCCCACCACTAGCTCCTTTTAATCTCAATTTCAAGCAAAACACAGTTGAAAAATGATCGCTGGTTACCAGTACGATCGTAGGTTGCGACTCTCTCGATTGTTTATAAAATCATGACGTGATGACGTTTGCGGAGCGAACAACGCAGGATCAGTGTTACCGTTACGTGGACACCACAATCTTCATGACCGTTTAGTTTTGCACAGGTACACGTGCTCAGAAGGTGCTTGCGCCCGACATCAGATTGCTTTGGTTTTTTTTGTTCTTTGATTTTTTTTTTTTTTGTTTTGTGTTCTCCCCGAAAATTCAATTCGGGCCGCCTAACAAGCGCGTCTCACACACACACACACACACACACACACACACACACACACACACACACACACGCACGCACGCACGCACGCACGCACGCACGCACGCACGCACGCACACACAAAAGTAACGAGTAATTTTGTAATTGTTACACACAAATCAGTTTGTGTCGCAGTTTTACAAGACATAAAAATACAGTATTCTCCAATCAATGATAATTTTGAATTTTTCCTTGTAACAAGTTTTGAACTGTGCTTAAATACAGTGATGGATGCTGGACAACTTGGCAAATCTGTGTAGTACTTGGTTTTATCATCATCATCTTTAATTATGTTGTGTTCAAAATGATGGATGGATTGCATATGTCACGGTGTTTGTTTTCCGTTTGTTTGATTTGACCCAGCAAGGCTTTTAGTTTGTTTTTTTTTCCAATGTAAAGACCTTCGTTGTGTATGAAATTTCAACTTTTTCACCTATTAAATGCATGAATCTCAGTGATATGCTGTTTTGTAATCTTTCTATCTTTTCTTGCTATATGCTGAATTCTTATTCCAGTTTGTTAATATCATTATCATGTCTCTTTGGATGCCTGTTGTATTTGTCAGTATCTCTTTCTCGGCTGAAACCCTGGCTTCCCATGGTGATTGGATCCCAGCCACTGACAGCTCCAGAAGAGCACCTGCTACGTCTTGCCACCTTCTTTTACCATCACGCCCCTTGACCCTATCCTGTCTCTCCAGAATCCTTATGAGAGTACCCGGCCGTTTATTGTTAGAAGGTCTATGGTGAAAAATGGCTGGCCTGTGGTCTACAGGTATGAAGATGCCAATATATTTTTCACTGTTAGCTATATTAGGTTTTACACCTCTCATTAACTTATCCTGGGGTGCCGTTTCAAACTACTTTCCAAATATGTTGTTTAGCTCTTCCTCCAAAATTTGACACAAAGGAAAATGCACCTGAACCAGTTAGATTTTGAGAACTTAGGCAGTGAAGCAGACAACCTAATATTTTAGGCCTTTTCACTCAGTAAACAGGGTAACCTTACCAACCTAGCAACAACCACAAATTTTATACTTGAGTGACTAAACCTCACCTATTCTGAGTCTACACATATATTTGCACCTATCTAAGCCTTTGAAATTAAAATCCAACCCCTTCCCCCCTCCCCATGGCCAATATTCTGATTTTATAGGGACTATTTAAAATTGCACACCAAAATGCCAGGTGATATTGACATCTCCATACCTGAACAAAAAGCAGAAAGCCGTGTTGTTAGTCTAGACGCAAACTTTTATATTTTTTGGGGTTTCAACGGTGAAGAGTACTGAAGAGTTCCTATCTGGTTGAAATGAGTTGACTCAGCTGTAACCAGTGATCTCGTAGTTTGTACCATCAATTTATATCATAACTTGTAAGGACAGAACGTTCTGTTTGATCGAACTGTATGTTTGTCTTAAGGCGTGGCCTTCTCTTAAATAGATATTTTACTGCAGGCCAGGCCATTGGAGCAACAGTTCACAGGTTTGTCAGCCTGAGCAAACCAGATGGATGGTTGATTTTGTGGCTATGTCGAAGGACAGCACCGCAACGATAATGATACAGTTCATTTAATCATAGACAAGTCATGGACTAGATCAATCGAAGGACAGCACCGCAACGATAATGATACAGTCCATTTAGTCATAGACAAGTCATGGATAGATCGATATTTCAACTAAATTTAGGGAAGGATTTCCATATAATATGAGGTAACTCCTACAAGTACAACTACGGTCACTGGGTCAGTACCTTAATTCCGAATAACGTGCTAATACAACCCAAACCCTAACCCTACCCCCCCTAACTAACCTTACCCTTAACCCTAACACTAATGCCCGTTGAGACAGGAGCATCAGTCGAAGCGAGCGTAACTTCTCATCGCCAGTTACCATTATGGAAATCCTCCCAAATTGAGTCTAAATTCTAGTATATCTAAATGTTAGAGAAAGCCGATTTTGTCAGAAGATAGACTATAGTAGAGCTATAGACATAGAATCTAGATCTAGACCTCATCTAGCTAGACTATGTCTAGATCTAGTCCAGTCAAAGACGTTTTAAGTACATTAATCATTAGTCGCTGAACTTACAGCCAGCGGCCTATCACAAGGCTATTACCCGGCTATCTCCTGCCAGCTAGACTGGGACAGGACCGCTCTTGCATTAATGCAGTTCATTTAGAGTCATTAGTTAAGAGTTTAGCCACAAGATCAGAAGATCGGTCCTATTCTGTGATTATTACTTTTAAGTTTTACCCAATATAATGTTGACGTTGTCGCTGGGGTTAAATGGTCAGCTAGGCAGCAAATCAAACCAAAGCGTAGGAGGCCTAGACTATATATGTAATCTGTGTCTGTAAGTGTAAGTGTATTTATTACACAAGCATGCATAAACTATTGCAGCATGCAGAAGTAAGATGTTAAGTGCAGGGTTGGTGGAAAGAGAAACAATAAATCATTCACCAATGAAGCTGATTAAGATTATACTTTGCCTGTGCACTGACAAAGGAAAAATGATTTCATTCATTAACTTTTTTGTTTTTTATTATGTTCTTTACTTGTGATTAGCTTATCCATCTGCAGTTAGGTGCCCTAAACCAAAAGAATTGTATTAGAAAATTTAGGATGACTCTTACAGCACAGCAGTGTGAGATTTAAATATCACTACTGAGTAACCAAAGGGCAGAGGCATGTTCAATGATATTGAACAAAAAGCAGCAACCATGTTATCGTCTCAATATTTTCTTAAATTTAAAACTCAGCCTAAAAGTGTTTATTACAGCATTCTAACTAACAGTCCTGTCACTATTTAGATGTGTTGAAATTGAGATGGAAGGAGGTCTAATCTCAATTGGGCATGGATCCTGTGTAATGTAGTAAGTAGTAAGTAATGCATTACGTTTGTAACAGGCTACATTTTTGTGTAGTGCAAATCAGTAATGCAGTAACCTTGATCAAAATATCGTGAAGAGTGCTTTGTAATGCGTTACAGAAGAGTTTGTAACACAAGTAACACACTGATTGTTACTTTTTTTTGTTTTTAAACCACGATCTGCAGGTGAAACAGATGCAATTTCAGATGTTTTTCAGCTTGTGCTGTCAATAAGTGTCAACAGACAAGATCATTACAAATTATAGGATCACAACTGTATAGGCTTCTTCAGATCCTGCGCCCGAAACTCGATGCGTGACCAAGTCCGATAACTGTCTATGTCATCAATCAAAGGCCACCTGGCGAGGCTGGGGGTCAAAGTGCATATTAGTGCAGAACATGGCCCTAGTAGTATTTAGCTCTATGTGAAGCTTGGAAAAATGACATCTTTGGGACTAAAATTGTTTTGATGACCTAGATCTAGTTCATCAAACTGTGTTTCTGTAGGGTATTCTCATGAAATTAATGTAATCCATAGAGTTATCTCAATATGCGGGCTTACTCGCTCGAGGAATGGGAGGACAGATTTGTATGTTCTAATAGAAACTGGAACCCATGCCCAGGTCCACCTTGTTAATATCAACTCTAGAGATGAATTTCACATTAACAGATTCATTATTATTCGGGATGAGGTGAACCTCGACATTAAGACTATCTTAGTAATAAGTATATTTTTTCCATGCACCAAGGGTATACTTTAAATTGAGGTAGGTGTCTGTGTATCACATGCTCTTGGTGTATGAAAAAAGTATACATATCACAGACTTGTGAATACATGCATGTGAAATTCATACTTAGTAATGAGGCATACTCATTGATATAATAACATAATACCGAGGTGTTACTGTATAGTACATAAAAGTATAACGAACCTCTGGACTTTCCCTTCCTCCTCTCTCGCGTGTAACTAATTGATGAGTAATATTAATACTAACAGCGGGATATAGCATTATAAAATATATTCCCCTTAGAGTAAATAAAGATTAATTTTATCTCTTTGTGTATACATACAGTGGAACTCCAATATTAAGTATCTATTCATTTAATATATAGATAGAGACCTACCTTGTTATTAAGTATTAATTTCAAATGCACAGATTCATTATCATTCTATCATCTAATTGATGAGGAGGAGTTCGATATAAAAAATACCCTCATAAAAAATGTACCAAGGGGATAGTTTTTATCAAGTTCTATTGAAATATGTATAGGCATATGCAGGAGTGTGTGTTCCCACGCATGTGTGTGAGTGTTTGTGTCTCTGCGTGTGTATTGGTGTATTTGTGGATTTGTGGATAGGTGTGTAGCATTTCTGAGTGATTTTATCAACAGATGTGGATAAGTCTCTTCGTCTACAGTCTAGCTTAAGCAAGAACATCTGGCATAACTTTTACAGTTTTCTCAAACTCTTTTACTCTTTCACTGGTGTTGCGCTGCATTGCACAGAATAAATACTAGCTGCTGCAACCATCAAAGACACTATTGGTGGTAAATCTTGGCAATTTTTCTTACATGAATTCTTTAAAATGAATCCTCTTCCAGTTTTAAACCATATAGCATGTGTGAAAGGGAAATGCAAGGACTCTGTTGATTTGTAGCACCGACTGCATGATCTTAAATTAGTTGTTTTTCGGAAATTTCTAAGGTTTCGGAAAAGGAAGAAACATACTCACTCAGATCTTGATGATCTTCTTTCCTGTCTCAGAGTGGCAAATATACTAAGCACAGTACTTGTTCCAAGGCTCTGGTTGAGCGAACGTCTGTAATATTCTAGGTTACACCTAACAGCCTCATGGTCAACATCGAAGGCAGCACCGATCTGACCTTTCACTCAGGCAAGAAGTTAACTGCCAGCTGCTGTTTGGGACGGCAGGGCTAAAAATAGATCGCTTGGGGGACTCTGATTCAGTGAGCCCCCTATAGGATCACAACAGTGGAGAAAGACACCGTTGCAGCTAATGATTCACTGCAGGTCATAATCATCTGCACAGTACTGACCACCTGAGTTATCTTCTAGTGTAAATCAGTAATGCAATATACTTGACCAAAATGTCTTGAAGAGTGTTTTGTAACACGTTACAGAATAGTTTGTAACGCAAGTAACGCTCCGATTATTACGTTTTTTGTTTTTAAGACAGCCGATCTGCAGGTGAAACAGATCCATTTTCAGATTTTCTTCAGCTTGTGCTGTCAACAGACAAGATGATTACAAATTTTAGGATCACAACAGAATAGGATAACAACAGTGGAGATTTACTGCAGATTACAATTACCTGCGCAATACTGACCTCCTGAATTGTCTCCATGCGTTATTGATCAGATTGGGCAAATCATCATGATGTGCCATGTTCATGTTTATGTAAGGAGTGTATTACTGTGACACCTTGCTTGTGTAAAGCTAGCCCAGACTCTATATGAGTTCATTTAACAATGAAGTGGTCAGTACTGATTGGGCTGCGTACACCATGTGGACCTGCGATCACCAAAAGTGATCCACAATGATTCGATGATCCAATATCATGGCTCTAATAAGCATCCTTGTAGCCCCTGCAGTGTGGAAAAAGCCAAAAGTTAAAGGACCTCAAACTAATCAAAAGGAAGAGAATAATGCGATGTAGAGAAAGTAAAGAAGAGAACAGAAAAGTAAAGAAAGAGAGAGAGGGAAAGAAGAAGCGAAAGACTGCACTACATGATCCACATTTGAGTAACATATTTATTTATTTATTTAATTTTTGACTTTTGGTTATTTTTTTGGAAAGAGGCAGGGGGAGGAGTGGGGATTATTTCAAATGTGAGCTAAAGAAAAATTTTCAAATCTTTTATGAATGAATATAGTATTATCATTCAGCCATACAAATAGATTCAAAGAAGGCAGCTCGAGTAGTATTTTTTTATGTGGTGAAACAAAATCAGATTTCAAGATGGGGTAGTATGGGGTCTAGTAATATTACAACGTCTGAGTCTAGTTTAGATTTAGTCTAGTCTAGGTCTAAACTAGTCAAGAGATCCAAAGATCTAGACCAGTCTAGGCCTAGAGCTCTAAATCTAAATCTTGGCTGAACCAGGTACATATGCTGTAATACTAATAGTTCTTTGAGTCTAATCTAGATTTAGTCAAGTCTAGATCCATAGATCTGTATACATCTACACCAGACTAGGCCTAGAGTTTTAAATCTATGTTTTGTCTGAACCAGGTAGACTTGTGCTGTAATGTTAAAAATTCTGGGT